>JBAMNC010001156.1:0-117500 GCA_037902135.1 Cetoscarus ocellatus
AAACCCAGAAAAATCTCCTCATTAAGTGAGAGAAGCCTTTTGATATTTCATTTAGACCATCACAGGACACTAAAAGTCTCCACTGAAGCCGGCGTGCTGAAATAATTTAAGAGTTGGACGCACTTTAAAGCAGCAGAATAACAGTGGAGCCCTTTATTCGCCCAGAGAACGGCACCAAAAACATTAAAAATCAAATCAGAAGGTCTGGATCTCCCTTTTTACTGTTGTTAAGGAGCCACAGAAGCTCTTTGTGTCTCATATTTAATCCAAAAATGAAGACTGAGGAGGTCTGAGTTTGAAAATCAGAGCATGAGCTGCTCAGTGAGGGATTTCAAACTGTAGGGTGCAGCAGTCGTCTTCCAAACGATGGAGCGAGATGGAGGCAGAGACGAGGACGAAGAGGAGGAGGAGGAGGAGGAGGAGGCCTGAACACAAGAACCACCGCCGCTCCAAATGAAGAAGAAGAAGAAGAAGAGGAGGAAGAGGAAGGAGGAGGGGGTGATGTGTAATTACAGACTACATACCAACACCCCGTCGTAATTTACATTCGTGATGTCGTGGAAAAATATTAGACCAGGATTGTTTTCATCGGCGGTCTGCGGCGTGAGCACGCACGCACGCACGAGCACACCAACACGCAGAAACGCACACATGTAACGCGCCACTTGACCAGTCGAGCCGGAGCGATGACGCCGTTCACTGACACGAACCTTCTGCCAATGCTCTGCGGCGTCACAGAGCTGCAGCCAATCACAGGGCACATTACATCAACCTGATACTTAATCAATCAATCAGGCAAACTTCATTTATACAGCACAGGTCATACAAATTCAACTGCAGCTCAGAAAAATTATTGACAAAAGATATATGAATATACATACGTATATATACACATACATATTTATTGATAGTAATCCTGGTCTTTCTTACAGCCACCCAGCAAATAAACACTCAGCAGAGGTCCATCTACTAATTCATATCCCCCTGTAAATGTATTGATAGTTGGCAGAATGTCAAGAGGATTTAGAGACTAATGCACACCAGAAAAGCTAAAGTACAAGAAATGACAAAATCAAGATGAAAATTCAAAGCAATAAAACCAAGAATCCTCAGGCAGAGATAGATAAAAAGCTAAAAAAATACATTTAATCACAACAATAAACAAATTTAAAAAATCTGTCGAGAGATTAAAGATAATCTAAAGTGTAAAAAGACTAAAACTACATCAACATGATAAGATATATAAGCAAATACTAAAATATAACAAAACTTAAATTTGATAATCCAGGAAGGTTAAAGTGATACGAATAAATAAATAATTATAAAAGTAATTTAAATGACAAAGTTCTGCCAGTTTTTAGGTTGTGTTAAAAGAGTTCTCTTGAATTTACTCTAACTGTATCGCTCCTATCATCTCAGAATTCTTAACTTTTAGGTCAAATTATAGCTTTTTCAATCATTTATCTTCTTTAAGGCTGAAAAATAAACTTAAATGCATCATAGCATGAGCTGCAGAATCTGTTTTTGCAGATTAAGGTATTTCCATGGCTGGAATGTTTCCAGGATGGTGTTTTTGGGATGCATATGGCTGCAATTCAGTGCAGAAAAGCAGAACATGTGTGCAGTAACTCTGGAGATCTGTCATTACAGGAGGGTGGAGATGCTTCTAAAGGTCCGACCGCACTGTCACTGAAATTCATGATCCAGACGTGAGGGTCTGTTCAACTCTACCAGGTCGAAATGTCTGATTGTTGATTGAAAATAAGATGTATGAATGTTTTACTATGCTCTCGGTTATGTCATTGAAGAGAAAGAATAACAGAGCGGATTTAAAATGATGCAAAAGAAGAACATTTCCTGTAAAAATACCAAAACAAGCATCATAATTAATAAATTTACCTGCTAATGGATCCTGTTTATGTGTCTGGTTATTGTTAACGAGTCATTAACATGTGAGACGTCTGATTCGTTGAAAAGCATCAAAAGAAAATGAAATCTTATATTTGGCTCTTAAACTTGTTTGTGCACTATCAAAAGCCCTTCTCGCCCTTATGTAACCCCAAATTATCTCGTAAATTACAGTGTTATGTCATATTTTTCTGCAGTTTGCCTCTAAGTCTATGGCAGATGAAGAAGGGGAGCAGGCGGGTAAACTAAACTCAAAGTTTTTAGGATTAAAATTTCCTCAAGTTCATTTTAGAAGAATTAACAACAGAACAAATCAGAAACAGCAACATATCTTTTTACAAAGTAGAGAAAATGAGACATTCAAAATGGGGAAACTTGAATAAATTCTACGATAAATGGCAACCGTTCTTCTTTAACTATAATTTATTTATTAATATTTATTCTTTTGTTTATGTGACCAGTTTTATTATTTCTATACAAGGTTTTACTGTTTGTATTTGTTATTTGTTCTTAAAACAAATGCAAATCTAAACTAAAGGTGTATACAAATATGTTTAATGCTTCCCTGGTATATTTAAGTGCCTTTGTTCCTCCTGTATGCACATCAATAAAAATATGAAACAGCAAAACAGCAACATAACTCGAGGAACTAATCACTGAATGATTCATCTTTGGACTATTTTGGTTGATGAATGGTGGAATATTTCATTTTTCATGATGTTTTACACCAGTTCGAAGAACAAGAGCCTGTTTATCTTGACTCTTAAAATAGGATCAGAAACAACTTAAATATATTGTGAAAGAAAAACACATAAAGGATTAATCAAAGATTGAAGTTTGTCTGTTGGTGTCGAGCTTCTATGTACAAAAAGGCATAAAAATGCAGCAGTATAGAAAGATGAATATGACAAAAACATAGAAATGTGTCCAAAAAATAAAAAACATGGTTGACAACAGCAGCGTTTGAAGGCAGAGGGTTTTGAGCAGAAAGTCTCCTTCACCAAGTTTAAGAGAGAAACAGCTTTAAATAATTATGAAAAATAACACCTTTATTAAATATTCCGGAGCGTATTGCCTTCTTTAGTTGAATTAGTTTGTATGATAACATTAGACCGAAGTCTCATCAATCATCCGTTGGTGGGATGGGCAGATTTGGCGAATAACAGGGTCACATTTAACTGTTCAAATTTGTTGGACACTCTTGATTTATTAAATTCACTGTGCTCATCACTTCATAAAAAGAACATTTATCTCACTTTTATAAGAATTCACCATGCTTTTGTTTGATTATTTATTAATTTAGATATTTGGGGGCAGAAAATGTACAAATTAATGCCTCACTTGTGAGCTAAACACAGAACTTATGGCCATTTAAACACCTATTTTTTCATAACAATTTAACATTTACTGGTCATTTTCTATGAAAAATGAAAGCTGGTAAAGAATTAGAATTTTGTTTCTGTTTTGTGTTTTGATTTGTGAAATCAAAACAAAAAACATTTCTGCTTCATTCAGTCGAGTCTCAAACTGATTTGTTGAGTTTTCATGTGTGTATTTTTTCTTATATGTATTTGACTTATTGTACAGTTGTTTGTTGTACATGTTCTATTTAGTTTAACTTCGTTTTTCTTTAGGTTGAGATGAATAAAGAAAGAAAGAATTTTAGTATATTTACTTCATTCTTTTATTTTTTACAAATACCATAAATGGCATGAGTTTAAGTGTTTCACTAAAACTATCACTGCAAACATTTTTTACATTTTCTTGTAAGGAGCTAAACACACTGGAATGACCAGAGATTTAGGAAAGTATATTCATCCTTCATTTTTTATGCTCTCAAACCCTCTCTCTCTTCTTTTTCCCCACTGTTGTATGGTATATGTTGATGCTTGTTAATGCGACCTATATAACTTTAACTTTAACTACCAAAATATCTGTCTTTTCCTTTAGCCCTATGTTGGAGTTCCACGATATTATTGAAATATTTGTAAAAAATATCAGTATTGACAGATATGAAAATCTCTGCTGACAAATCAGCCTTATAAACTTGCAGTAAGATTGTTGATTTTTTTGCATTTTAATTGTAAATTGAGAGAATAACTTTCAAAATAGACAGATTTTCTGCCAGCAGGTAAATAGATGAATGTTTTAGCTTTAAACGGACACGTGAAGCTTGGTTTTACTGTTACAGTCAAAAATATATTTAACATAAGACTAAGATGTAAGATTAATAGAAGGTATCTGCCCAACTAGGTTTTGATTAATCAGCATAATGGATATCTGCAAAAGTCCAAAATCCTGCATCTCTTCCCTTTTCCATTATCACAACAATTCCTGATATCAACCACAGAGTGATCAAAAAATGAAAAAACACGGTAGTTCCTGCAGATATCAGACATAAATAACTGTAGCCATGACAACCAACCAACTAACCATGTGACTCATTATCCTACACACACAAAATATTTATATTTGTCATGATTTGATCGCACGTTTAGTCCTTGTCTTCGTGTTGAAAAAATATTAAATTGACTTTTTGGGGCCGCATCAACTGAGAAAGAGGCCCCCAGTTGCCCACCCTTGGTTTATTGTTTTGGACCAAAACACGAAGAAGAGAATTTGTTTATGGAAACAGGCGTGACAGTACGCCTGATTCTGTCTCTGATGTTGCACTAATAAATCTATTTTTCCTGATTTGTATTTGTGTGTCTTTTAAGAACAATAAAGAATAAATGGGTTTTATGTGTTTTTTCAAAGTTTGAGTTATTTAATAATCAGCAGGCCTACGTATGTTTACCAAACAGCAAAGGCTGAGACATTTTTTTATTCTGCTCTGAGCTACAACTTCATCCTCATTAATCAAGTTTTTATTGAAGCAGATCTTAAAGGCAGCAGATCAGCTGTTTGGCTGCGACTTGGTGGTCCCGACCGTCACAATGGCACGGCACAGTTTGGCATTTTCTTTCACTCAGGCCATGACTGTGTTATAATAAGAAGGGCTGTCTTGCTGCTTCCTGACTAATAAATGTCACTATGATTTTAAGTCTGTTTTTTTTTCATTATTTTGAGTTAAACCTGAAAGATCTTGGGAAAGCAGCACATGTTGTGAGTAAAATGAGTAAATGAAATGTAAGGATATGTGTCTTATTTGGGATCTGTTGTCTAAAATATAAATCACTGCATGTTTTTATTGCTTCCTCCCATGTTAGATGGTCCTCACTTCTTTAACTGTTGGTCATTTGTTTCCTAAACAACATCAAACCGTCTGAAACCCTCTTCCTCACAGTTTTTCTCCCACAGACTCTAATAACCCCCCTGCTGTTCATCACTCACACATATGGGAAATGAAATATCAAATTGATTGAATGCTTTCAATTTAAAGTCCTTTCTGGGCTTCCGTACCTTAAGGCCAGAGCTCCATATGAGAACATCCTTCTCGTCTCCTCGACGCCCATCATCACCTGGACGGGAGACAAAAGGTGGAGCAGGTTTATGATCTTTAAAAGACGAGCGGCGCGTCTGTCACATGAAGAAGACACATTAGTAAATAAGAGCCGGTTGATAACGGCCAAAACGCACCATCAAATCTGCTTCATAATGCTTTACGGCCGCCATTGGCTGACGTTTATATATCACTTTTTAGTGGCGGGCCAATGAAACGCCGGCTTTGAAATAAAGTCGGCGGTGATTCATGTCTCTGCTGTGTCAGTCTTACATTAATATTATGACCATATCCATCATGTCGGCCATCTATAACCAACAGATGCTGTAAAACACAATTTGGCATGACAGGAGGGAGAGGTGGAGGGAGAGACGCGCGGGTGGAGGGGCGGAGGTTTTCAGACGGACACTGAAGCTCCAACAGGAGCAGAGAGAACTTTTTAATCTGAACACACCTTCATGAGGAGAGACTTTTTGGTTTGATATGGAGGTTTCATGTGCCTTTGAATCTCAGGATTTCACCAGATTATCCAGTCAGAACTGATCTGATGATGAAGGTCAGAGGAGACAGGAACAAACTTTACACACTCAGATAAACACATTAGACTTCATGTTCATGGCTGGGAATTGATGAGATTTTATTGATATCAATGTCATTAATCAATCAGCAATCAGTGCCTCGTCTTGCCTGTTGAAGATGTGCAGCTCTGTGCAAAATCCTGCTGACACATGATTGGTCAATACTGTCGATCAATGTCACAAGTTTATCTTTTTATTTTCCTTTTCCAACAAACGTCTTACAGACAGTATATCCACTTTGGCTTTACAGAACATACAAAACGACAAAATTAATTAATTAAATAAACAAAAATAAAGAGAAAATAAAATAAATAAAAATAAGATACACAACAGGCCTGTGACGTATTTGTACCTTTAGACGATCAAATCATACCTATATTAAACAGTTGCTGCAGTTCATTTTGACTTTGTACTAATGTGGTTTTGCACCAGAAAACGCTCCCAGAATTTCTTAAAGTTCTCACTTTCATTACTAATTCTAGCTAACATTTGTTCATATGATATTATTTCTTACATGAGCTCCATCTACTTTGTAATATCTGGTATAGCTATACCTTTCCACAACCTGAGGATCACTCTAGCAGCTGTGACAACCTCCACCTTTATCACTATGTTTACATATACTGGGTTACTCTGTTTGATCTATATTCTAGGAGATACGGGGATTGCTGTAGTAGGGATGGAAATCTCCATCCCCAGGACGATACGACATGCATCTCTATATGTAGACTACGGTACGATACACTAACGATTCACATGAAGCATCTACCAACTCAGGACGATACGATTTACCTTCCTACCACGATGCAATAACAATGCAAATCCATGCAAATTCAACTCTTTTTTATTTTGCCTTCAAGAACATAAACAGTATCATACTTACCATCATTAAGAAGCTTGTAACAAATGAACACAGATCACTATCAGAAGGCTACTTAAGCAGTGAGGACTCGTGAGAATTTACCAGCTGAGAGATAATTATGAAAGTGAATTGACTGAAAATAATAATCAAAAAAATATACATATAATAACATGACATCGGATTTTACTGATGCAAAGCTTTTACAAGGCGATGCATCGTGGTTTCAGCCCAGTTTCTAATCCGATGCACATCACTCCAACCGATGCAATTTACCATAGACCCTTGCCACGATGCACTGATTGCACACTGGATAAAATACCCATCCTTATGCTGTACCCAAAGACCAAAGTCACAAGTTTATCAATAGACATATCGATCACTTACTTCATGATGTTGTGAATGTGGAGAGTTTGGATTAGGAGTAAAAGTCTAATGGCATAGACATCTGTTAGAGCTGTTAATATAAGTCCTAAATACAAATTACTGGGTCATTTATTGCTTTTATTATCAGTAATTTTAGACAAAATGCTGCACTCTGTCTATAAAAAACAATCCCTAAGCTTCCTGCCAGATACAACAACATTCTAAATTGTTGCAAGTGTTTTTGTCCAATCTAGACAATCCTCTCTCTATTTTGGTTAAAAATGTTAAAAACATGACGGACAATCATTGTTTGTTCTTATAATTGTTATGTAAGTTTGTTTTGCACATACTTTCTCATATTTGCTCTCTGTTACTGTAAAGCATTTTGTTCTATATGAGAAGTGCAGCACAAATTAAGTTTGATTGATCGATTGATTGATATGTTTCAACTTCTACTGTTCAATGACACATCTGTCAACTGAGGGCGACACGGTGGTGCAGCAGGTAGTGCAGGTGCCTCACTGCAAGAAGGTTGCTGGTTCGACCCCCGTGTTGGTCAGGGTCTTTCTGTGTAGAGTCTGAATGTTCTCCCTGTGCATGGGTGCACTGGGGATTATTTTGACTCCCTTTTTTTTAGATATGCTGGTAAAAAACTTACAAATGTTCTTAAAGGGAATGAGTGACTGGAACCCCCAACGTTTCCCTTTTTCTTCTTTTTAAATTTGTATTGTTTTTATTTTTTAAACTTTTTTTTAATTGATTTTTGTAAATCTGACTTATCTAATTTTTATTTATTTTTTGTTATATTTATGTATGCCTTGTTTTTATTTTGCCCCAAAGTTGATGTCCTTTTATCACAATCTTATCAATGGCAGCTACTGATGTATTAAACTGAGTGCAACCAGTACATGCACATATTTATGACATAATATTTTGTTGTGGACATTCAAGATTATATGTTGAACAGTATGATGTATTCTATGTAACATCTATGAGGGGTCTTGTATGTTGTACTGTATTGTTTGTTCAAAATTGAGAAGTTAATAAAAAAATATTGTATAAAAAACCCTCAGGCCTGCCCCTCCATCACTAACCTCAATACTTGATTTGAGGCGTCTTCCAAAACACAATCTGCACCGCATAAGGTATTTCAACCCAGTAGGGGACCATCCTTCCAGTTTCATGACTGAATTTCAGTTATGTAAAGACAAAAGAGCTTTGAAACTGGTGAACCCTCCCTGCTCCTTGCTGCAGGCACATCCAGGAGCTTATCAGTGTCTTCTGAGGACAAAGTGGCAGTAGCTTGACTTCAAGCCTCTGATTGACGGACAAACTTAAGGAAAGGTTTATGATGTATAGGATTTTGTTTTGGACATTCAAGATTACATTTTGGACAGTAAGATGTAGTCTGTGTAACATGTATGAGGATCTAGGTGAGGATGTATTTGTTGTGGCCAAAGTTTACCTGTCGTTTGTATGTTCTGTATTGTTTGTTCAATATTGAAAAGTTAATAAAAATATTGTATGAAAAAAAAACATGCTGGTTAGGTTGATTGTTGACTCTATACTCCCCTTAGGTATTAGCGTGAATGGCTGTCCATCTCTCTATGTCGCCCTATGATTGGCTGGCGACCGGTTCAGGGTGAACCCCTGAGCTGGGATAGGCTGCAGCCCCCTGACCCTGAAAGGCTCGAGTGGTATCGATTATGGAGGGATGGATCTGTCGACTGAAATGACTCAGGATCAGATAGTTCAGGTCCCCTCCGGCCTGTGCACTCCCCTCCATGTTTCCAGTGTTCCAGGTGTCTTCTGTCGTCTTCCCCTGAAACAGTCTGCAGATTTTTTCATCCACAGGAGCCATCGAGCGCCGAGTTTGTCTGTGTGCTGCTGCTCAAACAGATTCTTTCAGCATCCTGCCAGATTTCACGCCACGTCTCAGCTGTGATTCCTACACTGAAGTCGTTCTCCTGCATCTGTTTAGTGGCCTGTGTGATAACGCAGGTGGCGGCAATCAGCACAGACTCTAATATTTTGAAGAGGAATGGCTGTTTGTGTGCGTTTGCGCTGCCGAGAATGGCCAATAAAGCTCAACTGGGCTTCTAAAAATGAAGTGTGAGTAAAAGCCGAGCCTGTTTTCTGACTAACTGGGAGATTTTATTCCTCTCTTTAATAATGAACGCCACCAGTGACACCAAATGAGACTCGGTTAATTCATAAATGTGCGTGGAAACCTTCCGTTCAGGTGAGATAAAAGGGAAAGAAATTAAATTGAGGCGTTTTTGTGCGAGCGAGGAGAGGAAAGAGCCTCCAGGTGAAGTCAAACCGAGCCAAATAATCACATTATGCGCCAAATTTTACCTTCGTGGTCGTGTTTATCTCTCACCTCTCACCCTCACACTCCTCACTCTCATATCTTCAGCTCCTTAAATGCACTATTTCAAAAATGCTAATTTCCTAAATGTGTTTTGCCGCGTGCGTCCGCAGCGCTGATGGAAGTGCATATTTCTCTTTCATATCCCCCTCCTCTCTCTCTTTTGCCCCGCTGAAAATTACACACAGCCTTGTTTTGTATGCAAAGATACTTCCCTTGCTCTGGGAAATTTTTATTTGTACGCCGTCTTTCCTGCTAATGCAACAAATGAGAAATGGCGATCCGGGCCTCGGGAAATGCTCGGGCCCCGGCAACTGGCACTGTGATGTTTGAGCGTAAGCCTCTCCTTTAAAAGAGCGTGTTGATTCTCCATACCCCAATATTGACCGACCGTCTCTGTTTGATGTATGCATCACACACACACACACGCACACACACACACACACACACACACACTCTCGCTGCCGTGCAAACCCCAATGTTTGGGCTTAACTTGTTAGTTCTGCTTCTGCTGATGCCCCGAGATATTCGCGTACGATCGACGGTCGGGGTGGACGGACCGAGGGAGCGAGCGGCGGGCGAGCATCTGTCTGTCTGCAGCAGAGTTTGCACACGCTCGCTCATGGGTGACGGATGAACTGCAGCATCTCGCGGCGCAGACTTTGTCGTGTTCATGTTTGTTTACATCGACAGAAACACGCGCATACATGCAGAGATTGTCCACAGTGGACTTTTCAGCTCCTAAACTGAAACATGTAGATGCTAATGACGCAGAGAGGAGCTTATATCAGGACAAACAGACCAGGCACTGGCTCAAATTTACATATTTACTCCAAACACATGCAGAATCACATACTTTTATTGAACTAATTCTCCTTGTGCACGAGCTGGATGCTTTTCTAGACAGATCTTTCTGATGACATACCTGAAGAACTCAGATTTTGTGCCCCCAGAGCTAAACAATCAGGCCAAATAAAGGTATAATCTCCCATGACAGCACCAAAAACAGCAATACTTCCAAGAAAACAGAGCTGCTGCTGGATTGACTGATCCTGCTGAACTTCCCTGTATGCATTTTTATAAATAGAGATAAGGATGTGAGTAAAATCTACTTCGATAACCAGTATATGCTCTGTTATTTGCATTAAAAAAAGCTGAAACTGGCTTAAATTCTGTATTTAGTTCATTAGATTATGGATTGCTAACTGCATTTGTGTTGAATATGAACAAATATTCAAAGAGTAGTAGTTTTTTTCGAACATGTAAGAAACAAATGTTATATATTATGTACATTTATATAAACGTAGCAAAATAATAACACAAAAGTAAGCAAACAAATGTCCTCTTAAAAGAAAACAACACCAATTGATTTCATTTACATGCATGAAAAGGAGTGGAAAGAAGAACAAACTTATTAAATCCCACCCCTTCTCCATTAGGTATCAAAGTCAATTATTCCATTTCCTGATTGATATGAATTCAGTTACTAAAACTCATACAAAATAATCAACATACATATACACCTTTATGCATTGTGAGTGCATGCCTTTTTATATCCACCCATCACTTAATTTCCTGAACAGCTACAGGTGATGCAGCCTAACTGACCAGCAGGTTTGTGTAACGATTATGTCATTTTAATAACAATTATTATTAATATAAAACTTTTGTATCTGTCTATGTGAATGGATTTCATCATAACATGTAAAGTTTGTTTCACAATGACATAATTGATTCAATAATATTGGCTTTGTCTGCGGGTGCGTGCATGCATCGATATACATTTTTCCTCTTTCTTTGTTTTTGCAAATATATCCTTCATATATGACATGTGTCGTGTTGCAGTTTGTCCAGATTTTGTGCGTACATCAGGGTCAGAGCTGCCGTGAAGGTGCACACATTCTCCCGTCAATTTTGTTATTTTTATGAATCCCAAAAGTTGCTTACAAGTGGCGTACGCTTTCTTTTGTGCTCATGCAGCATTTATAAATCAGGCCCCTGGTCTACGGGATGTTTCCCAAATGAAAGTGAAAAATGTGAATCAGTCCATCTGATGGTTTCTGGTTATTGTGCGCGTCATTTTTAGTTTAAAAAAATGGATGTGTAGTCTGACAATAAGCCCCTTTAAAGCCTCAATATGCAAACAAGTCCATGAATACTACCACGAGCTCAGCAGTGGAGATAAAATGCCAACAACCTGCATCCTGTACAGTAAATCTGACAATAGACTCTGGCAGCGTGTAACACATATCTCTGCACACGAGCTCGCTCTGTGTCCCTCCGTTGGGGAGCGTTGCTCTTATTAAAGCAGAAATATCAACACAGCAGATAGGTATCTCCTTCAGATCGACGATAATCCCCGCTGAGGCCCCGCGCTGACACGTCGAGAGCTGCTGTGAAGTTATCTCACCAGGAAAATATTTACTAAAGTGTCTGAACAGTGTAAACCTAATTACTGTGAACTGGGTCAGAATCTGAGTAAAGAGTAATCAAACTGAATATTTAATGCTGTGTATTACTCTGTTTCCCTCCATAGAAACACACTGTACCGGCTCTTCTCTGCAGCTTCACCTAAAGGCCTCACATCCTGCCCGTGTGTTTTTAAATCGAGTCACCTGATGAGAGTCTGGTTGTGATAAAGGAGCAGAAAGGAAGGAGCTTTCTATTAATAGACGGTTGACTTGTGGCCTGCAGATGACAGGAAGACAGGCCTGTCATGAGGAATGCCTTTGTTATTTTCCCCGTCCAAGGAGGAAATGAATTTCTTGTGATTTTTCAGAAACGCTGCCCGTGGGCGCAGGCATCCCCGAGTCGAGTCTGGAGGAGGGACAGAAATAGACGAGAGAGGCAGTTGATGTGATGATGAGCGCTTCCTCTTCTGCTCAGGGTTTTGATGCGTCCGTTACGGGCGTGTGTTGAAAAGGTTTGGAGATGGAGCGAGCTTCAGTGTGGGAGGCCCGTCCCTCCGTCTGAACCGTCTGCGTTCAGTCCAAGAACGTATTGTGTCGTCATTTGATGTTCCCGTTGGAGGCCGATGAAGAACTCCCATCAGATCGCTTTGAACGCCTGTGACAACTTTCCCAGAAAAGACTCCATGTTTGATGTAAATGGCCAAAGCTTCAGCTAATGTATGTCGACGACAGGCAGGTTTTATCAGTCAATCACCACTTTAATGCTTCCTATACGCCACAAAGACCTGTTTTAGTCCAGAAGAGAAACATCTGCTCTTAAGTAAGACATGTTTGGTGGCTACAGCCTCAAGCACCTTCATCTAAAGATTGGGTAGATTTAATCTACCAAATATATAAAATAGAAAAACTAACATACTCCCAAAGAGTGCAACATGACAAATTTGCTAATATATGATCAAGCTGGATAGAATATATTAAATCCAGTAGGCATGAATCTTTTAAGATGCAAGTATATGAGCTAGTTAGGACCATTCCCCACAGTTCTTTTGTCATTAGTTTTGATCTATATGTTTGTCAACTGTATGGCACCAAGTCTACATGCTTGTGAGTCAATGGAGAAGGACTTGAAAAAGGGATTATGAGTCACTAACTGTAAAACAAATTAACCTACAGGAACAAATAAAGTCACCTTCGCTTTAACATTCTTGATTAAAACTTGTAAAACTACATGAAGGTGCACAGGAAACTGATGGAGTGAATTCAAAACTCATTCATAAGATGTTGCAAAGTTCTAAGTAATGCTTAAAGGTAGACCTAGTCTAGTAGAAACTCTAGTCCCAACAAAGTGATCACACCTGGGTTCAGTATTAGGAGCTTGTGCCCTTTAATCCCAACCATGGCTTCATTTGAGCTTTTATTAGCTGTTGTACAGCAAAACATGAAACTGCAATTTTGGGTTGTTATATTTTGGAGGAAATAAGGTTTTTCAAGTTGCATCAGTCTTCAATAGACACAAAGTTTACAGGGATGCATTATATTGGATTTTTGCCAATATCAAAAGTGGCAATATTATAGAAGTAAATGAAATTAGCTTTTTTAAACACTTGTTTTACACACAACAAAAACTGTAAAATCAGGCTTCATTTGCCCTTTAAAGAGCTACAAACACCAATTTACCAATCTAATAACCAACAATCAGCCCTGCTTTTGGAGCTTATACTTAAAAATCCAAGTTAATGTGCAAAAACGATGGACTAGGTGCTAAAATAAAGGCAGTATGTATATTGTTAAAGTGCTTCATGTCTGATGATACTGATATTTAGCTTCTGATGATTTTCTGCTATTACTGGCATTATACAGATAATATTGTACATCCCTTGAAGCTTATTTTGGGTCATTAAGCAGTTCACTTGGCTGGAATCAGAAATAACTGAACTTTTCTAAAGTAAAACTGCGAGGCAGAACTTAAACTTGTTTTTTTTGGTGACATTTTCTTTCTAATTAAATGTTTCTGTTGTGAAATTAAAAACTTACATCCTCTCCTCGCCGTATGATTTAAGTGAAAAGGTTTGACATGTGTTTTTAAAGACTCACGGAGGGTTTATCAAAGCCCAAACATGCAGGAAACACCCCCAAACGTGGCCTTTTCTTATCAATGTGATCTGAATTTTTGATGCACGGTGAAGATCTTGTATCCTTTCAAATCTTCAGAGCTCAGTTCATTTGTCGAGTCTGGTAAACTATTGTTCCTTGATACTCTCTGCTTTAATTGGTGTTGAGATCTCTCCATTGTACGCAGCGCAGGGTGGGGTTGTTCACACCGAAATTACAAAGTCTATTACCATGATAATAAAATGTGTCCACTCGGTAAAGAGACCATGTGGTCTATGAAAGGACGGCCAGTTCCGCCAGCTCTTATTGGTGTAGTCTGGTTTGGCTGCGGCTCCCCTTGTTCTTGGAACCGGTATCAAATGGCACATGAACACTATAATCGGAGCAATTTTCCAAACATCTTCAACTTCCACCGCACAGAAACGGATCCAGGAGTGCGGCAACAAAACCGGGCCTTATGTCAACTTCTGATTCCAAAACGTTAATGATCTAGATCAAAAGGAGCTTCACAGACGACTCGCTTTGTGTTTGCAGAGTCCTTTTTCAAACGCCGCCTTTGAAGGTTGAATACATGCCCAGAAAAGGGTTTGATTAAACAGGTATGTGGGATGGTTAAACATATTGAAGACACTAACTACTATTGAACGCTCTGTGGTGTGGGGCGCTGGATGAGGATGTGGAGGAGAGGCCGCTGGGCTCAGGAGAAAAGTTGCTTTTTGATTTCCAGCTCATACGACACTCACAGAGGAGGATTTTTCACATGAAGTTAAAGTCGTTTTCATCATGGACAGGGAGGTTCTCCTGCCCCGGGTCACATTCTCACTTCAAGGCTGAGAACACAAGTTAAAAGACTTAAACTGTGAAGGTTTTGCTGCTTTTCTATACTTGAAATATTGACAGTTGAAGCTTGATTCATGCTGATGTATCTGCTGCTGGATCACAGGATCCATATCACTGAAGCTCCTTCAGCTGGATCATATTCTTTACAATCTGTTTGAGCACAGATTTTGCTGATTTAAACTCTAATTTAGTGTGGCTTCTTCAGAGATGAAGAAGGGAGTTTGCTTCCATCTGAAAATATACTCATTTTCCATACACTTTTTATTTACGTATTATTAGCCTACAATGAAGAAACTGGAAATCAAGCTTCAGATGTAAATGTGGTGTGAGGAGGGCTGCATGGTGGTGCAGCAGGTGGCGCTGCTGCCAGGTAGACACCCCACTCAGGTGGGGGTCTTTCTGTTGCTCCCTCTTTATGCATGAGTGGGTTTTTTTCTGGATAATGCTGCTGCTTCATCCCACAAACTAAAAACATGCTCATTCAGTTAATTGATGACCCTACATTTCCCTAAGGTATATGTGTATACTGATGGTTGTCCGTCTCTCTATGCCAGCCCTGTGATTGGCTGGCAATCACTCTATGGTGTACCCCACCTCCATTAACAGCAGTGATAAGGTCCTGTGAATCTAATCCTTCTGGATAAAGTCCTAGGAGTTCAAGTACATCTTCATTATCACAGTACAGGGTGACTTGCTTTGTGAATAACCACACAACAAACATCCACCAGGCCAACATAAAAGATGCTACAACATAAACATGTATGACAAAAATGTAACCGCACATTACGTCATTACAAAGCAGGATAAATGAGATGTAAAGTCTCTTTGTCAAGTGCAGCCGGACTGACGCAATTAAAGCTGTAATGTTCCTGATCACCTGAAAGGAGATAAAAGTAAATATTTTTCACAGCTTTATTTGCAGAAATTAACCAAAACTAAAAGTCAAACATTAAAGTGGCGCCATGAGACTATGTTTACTGGAAATGTTTATTATTAAATTTTTCCCTGTATCTTAGAGCCCTGCAGATATTCATGCTCAAAATCAACTTAAAAATACCCATAACTGTGGCTAGATCCTAGACTGGTCTCCAGCCAATCACAGGACTGCCGCATACAGACAGACACCCATTCACACAAACTCACACCTAAGGGCGATTCAGAATCACCAGCTAACCCAGCGAGAATGTTTTTGGTCTGTGGTTGGAAAAACAGGAATTCATTTATTATAAGGAAATAAAAAGTGCACTGAGGCCACAGATTAATTCTGATAAAGTTGTTTACTAAACTAAAGTGCTGCTGGAGCTTCCTGATTTCCTAAAGACTCTTTCATTCTCCTCGTGAAAGACATGATAACAGGTAACTCCGAACAGAAATCTGAGGCGACAGGTCACAAACAAATAGGTAAATGAACTTACATCACCCGTCTTTCTTTCTTAAAAACTCTCTTACCAAGTCATTCCTCCAAGACTCTACTGCCACCAAGTCGAGGATGTCACGCTGTCATTGGAGCCCAAAGGACTTCTAAGAAGTGGAATTTTTAAGCCACAGCAGAAACACCAGCCACATGTTGAATCCTTTAACCAAGCAGAACAGCACTGAGTATCAGGGGGCCATGTCTTTGGTGTTGTTGATCCAGAAAACCTGAAGAAAATCGAACTGTGCTGACATCAATAAACTCTGATTAATGCCCACCCCTCCTGGTGGTGGTGGTCTAATCATGTGGCATACTTTGGGCCCCATAGTACCAGTTTAGCATCACCACAGTCGACCTGAGTGCTGTCGCTGACCATGTCCATCCCTTTATGACCATAGTGGACCATCTGAGTTCACTGTGCTCCAGTGGCTGCCACAGTCACCAGATCTCAATCCAAAAGAGCACCTTTGGCATGTACGGCAGACAAATCTGCAGTGTAGTGTGACGCTATCATGTAGGTATGAACCAACATCTCTGAGGGATGCACCTTGTTGAATCTAAGCCATGAAGAAAGCACTCAGAGAGCTCAAACCTCCGCCAAGGTAGCTCACATACTGCTGTTACATCAGTAAGCAATAGCTCCATGATAAAGTTGCCATCATAATATGATTCATGACCCTGAAAACCCACACCTAGCACTCAGAATCATGTTGATATCATGATTAGTTAGACAGTTATTGAACAAAAATAACCGTTCGCTAATGGCAGTTATCTGGATCACCACCAAAATCTAACCATTTCTAAGTTGGGCCATTACCAATATCTCCTGAAAATTTCAGCAAAATCTGTCCAGTAGTTTTTGAGTAATCTTGCTAAAAAACAAACAACCAAACAAACATACAGGGCCAAAAAGACAACCTCCTTGGTGGAGGTAAAAAAAGAGCTTTAAAGGTAAAATGAAGCTCCAACCTGGCACTAGCGAGCTGTACCTAATAAAGTGGCAAGTGAACGTGTTTCAGGTCTTTTCACTGTGGCAAGATCACTGAGCTGGTTGGATGGAGCTGTGGCATCGTCACAGTTTGGTCTGTGTTGCTTTACAGCAAATATTCATTTCAAGCAATCCAATGCCTTATTTTTCCTTTCATTCCTTTGAGTAAGATATTTAAGATATCTGCCTCGACTAGAATAAGTGTTTTGGATATTTCTGACTTGAAAATAGACAAACACACTTGCCTAGATCTGAGTTTTGTAGTGTGCTAAAGTGAGCTGTGGCTGTTGTGTTTGAGGCCTTGCCTGTGCAGATGTGTTTTTGTGTCTGCACAGCTGCCCTAAATATCAGAGAGTCTGAGGCTGCAGCAGCTGGATCCAACCTGACAGGAGACTCCTAACACACCACTTAGACCTGCACCTCCGTGACCTCTGTGACCTCTGCATCACGGCTCCCCTGCTGGCTGTGATCAGTGACTTCAGAATCAGCTCTCGTTTCCATGAGTGTTTACGCTCTTCTGTTGACCTCCTGTTAAAAGCCTACATGAATAATTGCATTAAAGGAGTACACGTGGATGCACGGTTGTGTAATTATTCATCGTTTGGAGCCATTTTAGATTTAAATAAATCATAGGTGAGTGCCTTCCTCTGGCTGCCCTTGGCGTTTGACTTTGGTTTGGGTCCCTCTTTGCACGATTTCTCTGCTGTGATGTGGACCGAGAACACTTTTGACACATCTCTGGAAACACACTTCTAATTTGTCCCCGAGGCGCTGGTTATGACGCGAGCTGACACTGAGGTCTGACAACATGACTTCTTTCCTCCTCTGGCCAAAGCTGCCGCAAAGACGCAGCCCTCGCCCGCCTCCAGAGCCCAGAATCGGGGTGTCTTACAATTGAGCCGCCCCCCCTCCCCTCTCCTCCCCTTTTGGGACATCGGTTCGAATTAACGCCAGCGCCGTCTGACTCTTAAGGCATCGCCGCTGACAGCTGGAGCGTTCGCACACACCAGGTGCTTCTGTCTGTGCCGAGGTGCCTATGACACCTACCTGTTTTTTAGCCTCCGACCTGTCAAGGGAGCCAGATTTAATTAACGTAATGATCAAAGCAGGAAGAGCCAGTTTAGCCCTGAGGTAGCAATCCCAGTGAGCTGTGCTCGCTTGCTAATTATTTAGCATTAAGGTAGACGGCACTTATGCATACATGACTACTTCAAAGATTTGATTGGGGTTTGGTTCGTTACAACAGCAGAGCGCCGGAGGAGCCGCTGGTGACATCAAAACATCAGTGTGGATAAATCTGCTGGTGTAAAGCAGCTCGCTCTCAGCCACCAGGTAACCTTTCTTTATCCTCTCTGACAGCGCCGCTTCACAACAAACAGCAGCTGTGTGAATTTAAATGAAGGGACGTGCAGGGGGCGAGTTCAGGGAGCGATGACGAGGGAGATGAAAGTTTTATTTTAGGGCCAGCGCCCTGACCGAGGCCCGGGGTGACCCTGAGGGACGGCGCGCCGGAGCCAAGGCTCGTCAGCTGGGGCCCCGAATGAACTCAGAGGGAAGAAGTGATATAATACAAATACATTAAAAATACATCAACAATAGGTGGGAACACTCGTGTGGCTCCAGCCTCAGAGTTTCTCTGCTCTCCTCTGATTATCAGATGAATCTGAGTCTGTTTAAGTCATGTGATCTTTGACAATAAAATAGGGATGGACTAAATAATCGGTTTGATATCGGTATCTGCCAATATCAGCCTAAAAAGTTAAGTATTGTATCTGCCACTATTGAAATTTTTGCAGATATTTACAGCCGATATATCAGCCACACATATCGGCCATAAATCGGCTAGAATATTGGCAAATTATACAAATGTAAAATTGATGCACCTTCTCATCACTGCATGGGTACATTTAAAATCAAGGGTTTCATTTTTCCAAGAGTTATATGCTGTTTTTCTTGTTTTACATCTGTTCCTCACAAAATATACTGTAACACTGAAAGAAACAAGTCCATTTTTTAAGTACAGAGCTTGTGCTCTTGACCAGAAATATCGGTATCAGCAATAGTGAATTAAAAAATATCGGCATATCGGATATCGGAAAAAATCCAATATTGTGCATCCCTACAATAAATCACAAACTTCATCTTTACTTTCTGATAATGAACATGAACGACATGTGCAGACAAGAACTGTTCAAGTTCCTCACGAGGACACGTAGATGGACTGCAGCCTCACAGTCCAGGTCCAGGCAGACCTGTAGATCAGCTGAGTTTGTGCAGTTTTTGGGAGTTAAGGGGAAAATAAATGATATTAGACAAAAATATATCACAGCAGATTTTTCCTGATGTATCTCGTACATTAATTTAGACTTATAATGACCCCAGCCTTCAGTATAATGTAAAATGTGTAATATTTCTGTCACCGTCACTGCTGCTCTGTTTTAAATACTACCTCAATATTCATTCATCCCAGGCAATAACATGTGTGATATAGAATCATCTGTGAGTATTAATCACCATGTGCACTGTAAGTGTTCAGTAAATATTCAGCTATCCTGTGCAATACATTTCCATATATACATAGAAATGTTTACTTTTATTCTTCATATTGATCCTTTTTATCTTATACTTGTATGTAGAGATTTTCAATTGCACTGTCCTGTAGGATTTTATCTTGTATATGTTTTGTACCTATACTTCTTACAGCTATTTTATACTTTACCTCTGTTTTTTACGTAACTATCTATTGCATTAAAAAAGGAGAAGCTCTCCAATCTCATTGTACATTTTGTATGATGACAATAAAGGGCATTCTGATTCAGATTCTGACTTTAATGAATTGTTATACTTTAATTTCTCTTTCTTAATTAAAATCTTAACCCAACTAACTGAGCTCAAACTGGGTCCAGCTCACTGACAAAGGAGCAAAGACAACATGTCAGGGAAGAAGCGGGAGCAACATGTTCTGTATCTGCTGGACAGATTAACTTGAGTCCTGTGCCTTTAACCAACTGTGAGGATGTTTAAAGTTATGTTTCTGGTCGATTAAAACTTTCAAAGGTACCAGGACGATGTGCTTACATGAGATGAAACAGCTCTGCCTTAAGCATCATGTCTGTGTGGGTGTAACAAGCTACCATGTTATCTGGTGACCTTCAGCGTCTGCAGTTGTAGTAGTTACAGCCTCGGTCATAAATAATTTTCATTTTCATTGAACTCTGACCTGAGGATAATTCCATTATATTTTCTCAGTCACTGGTCATAGGTAAAGGGTCAAAGTAAGGTGCCTTACAGTCCAACATCTACAGGATACTTCGTAATATTTTATGAAACTTGCATAAGTGTCCAAACTTACTCAAGGTCATAGGTCAAAAAGGTTACCATAAGTCACGTTGACCCAAGTTTTACAAAAGCATCCACTTTGACTCGAGGGCAAACTTATAAGATCAAACATCCTTGTGTCTTATGATGATCCCTTCTTTGTGAATGGGCCTTCTCAGGAAATCTTCCCAAGGTATCTGCCAAACTTTGCAAACTCAGTGATCGTATTTTGGAGTCGCAAGGTCAAAGGCCAAGGTCACTGAGTCTCATATTGATCTCTTGCCTATAAGATTTCTGGGAATCACTCTACCTGGCGGAGGCTTAAAGCCAAATATTAATCGTTCTAGTGTTCAGTTTGTAATTACTTTAATGCACCATGTCAGCACATTAAATCACATTCACATACTTGTGGATTAAAGTTAATGTTAATTAGATGAAAACTTGTCAAGAGTCGGTCTGAAAAAGGACACATGCTGGATTGACGGCTTGTTTTTTCAGAAGACTTTTAGAAATTGCCAAAATCTTTTCAGGCAATCAGCAGAATTTGATGTCCAAAAGTTTTGTCTGAATCATTAAGTAAATTCTGATCAGTCAGCTTAAAGCATTAACAGTAACAAAAACCTTATACATTAAAAATTGTTCAATTTCAACTATTTTCTCCAACAATCAACTAAAAAGAGAGGGAAAATATAACTGACATTTCTCTTTTTTTTTAACTTCATGATCTAAAGACCAGCTTGTGAGAGCTTTCACTGAGTTTTTTGTAATTAGGGAGAAAATGACTTTAACAAAAGGATTTCAGCTGCAGTATTTAATAAACTGGATGAGCAGTTTCTGTTAAAATTCACTCTGAAGGCACTTTGAGTGAAGCTCGTAGCCCCCAGCCTCTCTTTGCTGCTTCTCTCTCACAAAAATCTGCTTCCAATGCGATTAAAGATCAGTTTTAATTTTCTTATGGGAATCTTAAAGATAAGTGCAATGCCTTGGATTCAAATGAAATCATCCCTCTCCCATCCCACTTTTGATTTTCACTCACTCTTGGAGGATGTATGGTTTGATTAGACAGAAAACTCGGTTCTGAACCAAAGCAGAATGGACATTACTGGAGTCCAATGACGAAGACCGCGTGCCAGCAACCACCGTTTCTGCCTTTGCCAGGAAAATAATGTTTCTCTCCAAGGCTATTTCAATGACAAATTCAACAATTCTCCCTGTAATTTTGGACAATATCCTCCTACATTTGCATAAAGAAAATTGTTGTTCGTTTTGGATCACGTGCAGCGAACTGGTGGTGTTGGAATCCCAACGGACGCTTGTAGAGTTTGACGTCTCACATCAACATTTTTGCCGTATTTGTGGAGACTTTCTGGTGCTCTTCGAGAGACATGTTCTTCTCTTTGGATGGTCAAGTGTTTGTCTGTGGGCTCCTGTGCAAAAAGATCCAGAAAAAGTCCCTCTGCTGCACGACATCCCATGCTGACAGTCATTCTTAATTCATGAGGTAACTATTTACTCCAATTTGACCAGAACACCACCCTCAAGTCTTCAGCCAAGATGCAGAGACAAAAGGTTGCTTTCATCTGTATCCTCGGTTAGCTGGAAGATTATTTGATTAATTCTGATTTCCTGCAAAGGTATGGTTGAAAATTTAAAGGTTTCAAGGGTATAAAAGGAAGAACATGGCCGTATCACAGATTTTGCAGAGTCTGAAGCAGCATTGAGTCTGAAAAGCCGTGTAATTATGAGTTAAATGAATCCTGAGTTTGTTGTCGTGTTGGATGAGTAAAAGCAGGCCTCCAGCCGTCAGCGTAGCCGGGTCTTCCCCTCCGGTGTATGACATGAATAGACAAGAAAAGAACAGCCCTCGGACTGACACACAGGCCTCTCATTGAATCATGTGAACTAAGACAGGGGGAATTTCTGATAGCCCCCATCTTTGGAGCACGGATGTGGAGACAAAAGACCTCAGTGTCTGCTGCGACTTACCTCCAGGCGCTGCACAATAAAAAAATAAAAAGAGGGAAGGAGAAAGAATCGACCTCCTGGATTTGGGACCTGAGCGCTCTCTCATTGTTCCACTTAAAATGAAAATCCCCGCTCCTCCGTTTTTTGGGGGCCCCCAGTAACCTGTTCAGGAGCAGCTGGTGACCACCTGTGGAGCAAGTCAAATTAGGGAAGGATTCCTACTGTTTCTGTTTATTGTCTGCAGGTTTTTGTGGGCCGTATTGTGCTTTTGGTCCTGTGCGGCGGCAGCGGAGGTGGGTCGATGGCGGGACAGCCAGCGGCTCCCTGGAGGCTCCTGTTTTGTTGTTTGAATAATCAGGTTTTGCTCCTTTAATGCAGCTCTTGTTTGCCTGTTGATGAGGAAAATTAGGTCTGAAGTAGGGGCGGAAATTTGAGAACGGAGATTATGTTTCTGTTGAGATGATTCTGAACAGAGGTGTAAGAAAATTTTACCTTCTAAAGTTTTGTTTGGTGGTTTGACACTCGATCTTTTCTCTGTATTATTTATGAATATTTGACTTGAACTGCTGCAGACACCAACATACAGCATTAGGCTTCCACCAGGAGCTAAATTTCTTAAATTCCTCACATTTTAGGACATCAACTGTTGAAAAAAAATGAAAACAGGTCATATTGTATTACTCTGGTTAGATAAAAAAAATTACGAAGTCAGGGCACCATGGCCTTAGGCAGGAATTGGTAACTTTGGCAACAGAGGGCAACATCATTTGTTATTCACTGCTAAAGGGCCAAAGCCCTTCAGACTGTAGGCTAACATGTAATAAACACAGGTACATACTGATTTAGCATCCATACAGACCAGCTCCTCTCTCCTCTTGTCTCAATAACACCAGTAAACACAGCAACTTCTCCTCATGGTTCTCCTTATTGCCAGCAAGTAATTTCTTTCACTAATTTCAGTTAAACCGTGAAAAACCGTGACTTTTTAAGGACACTGCTCCATTAAGTTTGGGAGAAAACTTAGTCTGCAGCAACAAGAGAGCCAAACGGAGAATAAAGACACTGAACATTTCCAGATCATGAGTTTGCAAATGCACGTGCCTCAGGTGCACAGTTTGTTCACATCTGATCCAGAAGAACGACTGAATCCAAGTAAACCAGAGTCTCCTGCAGCGTGAAAAGCTCGTCTTTAACAAGAGCCATGCTGTTGGCAAGAAACGCCACTCTAGAGTCAAATTCTCAGGTAACACGAGAAATCAAACACCTAACCAACTGAGCACTGAGTCTTTCATTTCAGTGTTAATTTTGTTGGCTAATTATTTTCATCACAGTTTTCGTCAACAACCTTTACAACAAGTTAGGAATATATCCAATCACAGCTGCTATATTCATGTAGAGCAGGTTCACTGTTTGTTGTCAGTTCTGGTATTGTAACTGAGATGCTCTGCCAGGTAGCCTAAATAAAGGTGACTGCATTTCACACAAAAGGAAAATTTGTTTCTGTTCATTTATACATTCAGACTTTACAAGCATTCAGTAAAGGGTTATTAGATGTTTCATTTTATTCAAGTGTAAAACATGACTTCAGAAATTTAAGGAAACATAAAAAATGCCTTACCCTTTACACTTCATATTTTAGTCGAGTGAATTTACAGCAGATTTCATCGACTAAAATGCTGTGAAATTTCATCAACTAAAACAAGACTAAAAGTAGGTAACTCAATTATGACTAAACTAAAGGATATTTTAGCAAAAAAAGTTTAATTGCTTTGCCAAAGGTTGCATAAAATACAGAGCTGAGTTCAATACCTGCCCTGGGGTCATCTAACAGAACATATTTGTAATATCTGTCTCGTCCCTGCCATCTGGTCTTTTTGTTGTTAGAGCAGTTTGATCTTCAACTGACAAGAACTGACCATCTCCTGACAACAGGAGGGTCTCTAAGTCCTTCAAATATCTCTCGTGTCTATCTTTAACTCATAGAAAAAAAGACAGAAATGGAGATGAGATATGACCTCTGTCTATTTTCCCTCAAATTATCCAATTTGGCCTTTATGAGATCCCAAAGCCTGGGAGCGAAGAATTCCTCCTTCGTCCCAAACAAGAGGTGCTCTTGTTTGGCTCTGCGACCAGTCGGCACAGAGATAGAGAGCAGATATTAATCATCATTTGGACACACCGAGAGAAAAAAAATCCCTTATGGGTCACAACCAAATGAGTCAGAAGTGCAGATCTGCCAAACACGGTGGCTCTTTGTGTCTGCTTCCTTTCCCAGGAATGCTGATCGTCTTATGACTCGAGGTGGGGCTGGGGAGGTGAATGACATCACCGGTTGTGTTCACATTTGAATTCTGACACAGTGGCACCTTGTTCCCCGTTCACCCCCCTCACACCTCCCCGCCATGTCCTCTCTGAAGCGCCGATTGTTGCTGGCTCTGCCTTTTCTTTCCCCTCTCAAAGAATACCTTCTTTTCTGCTGCTCCTCTTAAGCAGCTGCCTGCGTATGAAGTGGGGAAAATGACACTTCATGGCATGATGAATGGTCCTTGACCCCTGGAACCTGCTCCTGCGGGGCTCACACGGAGACGCATTTACATACGCCGGCGAATCTCACGCACGCACTTGTTTACATCCCAGAAAAACAAGCGAAGCGACGCTAAAGGTGCTGCAAATGAAGATTAAATATTTGTTGATCAACCTTTTACCGCCGCCCCGCTCTCGCTTCCTGGTTTGACACACATCCACCGCACTGGTGGGGTTGCCTCACTGAGAGCCCTTTTGTTACATGATTAATTACTCCGAGCAACAGTTATGGCGGGATTAACAATTAGCTAGACCTGTCAAACAGTCAGTCTAAGATGGCAGACTAATTGAGCGGCTGGTTGGCCATTGTGTCCCGGTATAAGGCCGAGGAAGTGGGGATGGTTCACAAGCCTTTCATCTCTTTTACAGGCCTAATACGGCAGCAGAAAAGGGCCCGCTATCAGCCGCAGCGAGCTCGGGTAATTTTTCATGAATATTCATACGCCGGCCTCTATCCGCGGTGAACTTTACAAAGTTACCTTCATGGTGCATGTTCGAGAAGTGGGCTGCTCCTGCTGCGTTTGATATTCAGGCGCTGTAAAACGTTGGTCATGCTGCAAAAAATGACCATTTTAGCAGGTTATTTAGATGATTTTTTTTGTCTTAAGAGTAAAACAAAGCTCACTTCATGAGTCTTTTTCATAAAACTAAACATCCAATCTCAACCAGCTTAAACAGGAGGCTTGAAAATGTTTTATCTTTTTTGTGAACTACTTGAAAGAAGAAGCTACTTCTATATTGATGAAGGGTTTTACTTTGTTTTGAATGTGCTACTATAGACTATTTTCCCATCTTAATGGTGTAAAATGCTGATTTAGACTTAACCTTGTGAGTCAGGGGCTTGTTTACAGACTTGATTATAAAATGATCTTGTTTAAAAGGAGAAGATTCCTGTTTTAAACTAAAATCTGCAGCTTTCTCTTTTTGTCAAAGCTTTGGCTTCTTCGAAGGAGTTATTTACAGAGCTTGAGCTTACATCTTAATATGGTTTAATAGGTCTTTCTTGTTATTAAACTTTTTATTTATTTAAAAGAGCAGGGTATACATTTTTGTGTACATATCGTATCTAAATGAAAATCTGGATAAAGTGGAAAAAATGAAATATGAAAAAGAAAATACGAGCATCTACTGTTCATGCTTTTATGTGAGAGTTGTAGTGAAGGACAAATAAATAAATGAAAGAAAATACATTTTGTCATTTACACTTATCTAACTGTAAAGATACTCCAGGCCTATCGAGACAATGACAAATGGTTTAGTAGGTTGAAAAGAAAAGATTTAGAAGAAAGTTTACCAGAGAACTGCTTTTTTGGCTTTCCAAGTATGTTGATTTCTATTTTATGCAGCAACCTGGACTCTTTATAAGCTTGGAGTACTGCATTCATCACATTTGTAACAAGATGAAAGGCTGTTACACCATTTTAAATAATTCTGTGAAGACCTTTCAGCCGGTCAACGCAGGCTTACACACCAGCCCAAAATGTCTCAAATCAAAACTGTGGCTTTTATTCATTTCCTTTAGGATTGTGGTTGATTTTTCTGAAGTGTTGTGTCTGGTAAGTGCACATCCAGCCAATAAAAGCCCACATTCATTAAAATGTTCAACTTATGGGCAGATTAATGGCATGTTTGCGTCACAGCAGTCCGTTTTATTTGACCAAAGTACTAAAAATGACACGGATGATGACTTTAAAGAAAATGGAGGAGATAGCTTCGACTGTTGAACAGATAAAGCAGCTGTGGTGAAGTTTCAGCTCCTGAATTAAACTGTGAAACTCTCCAAGTTCTTCTTCTTAGCTTCTGTTTTATTAAATTGAGCACCAGGACAAAACCATGCGATGTAGAGTCTGGTTCGACTGCCACAGTGCATTTTTTATTCGAGTTTAAAACATATACACATAAATGGGCCGTGTTTTTAATGTGAATACAAAGGTGTGTCAAAAATCGCCTCTGTGATATTTGCAATTTCTTGCCGTTCATCTGGATCGTCCTAGGTGTGACAAGTTTGCTAAAAACAGTCAGCTAATTTGTTGGCGTGTTTGTATGTTTGTTTGTTTTTTGTTGTTGCTAACGTGATGATGCTTCTGTTGCCTGTGATGTCTATTTCCAAACAGCAGAGGGTAAAATCAGGCAGCAGAGAGGGATCAGCATCTTTGGGTTTAACATTTAGTGAGACTTTAGCAACAAAAAGAAGCCAGAGAAAAAAGTGTTGTGATTCAGCCTTGAGATTATCGGACATTTTGGGATCAGGTAGTTACCATCTCTGACCTTCGTTAGTCTGCATCCGTCTTTTTAAAGTATTTGTGATCTTTTTTATTTATTTTTTAAATCAATTTGAGGCTGCAACACCAGTCAAACTTAACCTACTTCTTTAAGTGTTTTAATTTCTTTCCACTGATTTTGTTTTGGCTATTTGCAGTCATACTGTAATTTCTCGGTTATAACACGCATCCCATATTTTCACGATTTTTTCCTGAAAAACACCGTACTCCAATATAACACGCTCCCAAATTTTGCCCAAATTTTACTCTCTCAGACAAATTACCTTTATTCAAAGTTTTAATCAATGAAATTTCAGTATTTTCACAACAAATAAACGATTCTCTCTCTCTCCAACAGATGTGGAAACACTTTTGCTTGATTTCTGCCCGAGCATGCTCAGTCGTAGTGTACCGACCAATCAGAGAGCAGCTATCAACCCTTGCTCACAAGATGGCAGCGTTTGTTTTTGCTGGTGAGTGTTAACACTTGAGAATTAAAGGATGATTACACAAAGTTAAAGTAGTTAAGACCCAGAATATTTAATTAGAACAGTTTAACAGTCAGTTTAACAAGATTTATGCAAGTTTGGTGGGAATGTTTCGCAGAGAAAGGGAATATTTCAGCATTTTGTATCAGATGTGTTGCAATCGCGATGTTGGTGAGACAAAATATTTTAAGTATTTTGCTTGCACTCGTGTATAATATGCACTCAAAAAATTAGAGCTTATTTAAAAAGCAAAAAAGTGCATGTTATAATCGAGAAATTACGGTATTTTATTTTTAAATTTTGGTATTATTAACCTACACGGCCCTCTTCTAAAGCACAAAACCAGCGACCCTGCTGCTTCTGTGCATCTTAATTTGATATATCAGCCCAGGCTAAGACTACAATGGGTTCTCTATTGTGATTTTAAGAGAAATCTGGTTCAGAAGTGAGTCAGCATACCGAATTTAAACAAGTTAAATGATGAGCAAATTTAACCAGCCCTTTGTGGGTCAATTTTCATCATCCGTGACAAAGAAAAAAAAAAACAAGTCAGGCTTGTTCCAACAAAGAAAAAAAAGTTTTTTGGGGCCAAGTTTTGGGCGAGAGGAAAAAAAAGGAGAAACCTGCGAGGCCACACAACTGAAGGCTTCCCTCAAAGACTTTTATCCCCGGTGTCCATGGGAAGAACCCCAGCACAACAGCTGCAACGGCGAGCCATGGCTCCTCATGAAAGCTTTTTCCTGGAGGCGGGGAGGCGGACGACTCGTTGGTGAAGAAAGTCAATTGTTTTCCCCCCTGAAAGGCAGAAAGCCCAGGAGGAGCTGCTCCGTGGTGTGTGGGACATATCAAAATATTTGACAGACTTCAGCATTATGAAAAAAACCTCCGTCCTTTTTTGTTTTTCCCCCCACCGCCGACCCGTCACACTCCCATCAGGCCCCCTCGCTGCCCCGTGTCATTGTTCGGGCCCCGAGGGTTCAAAGCGGGCCCTTCAGGAGCCGCTCAGTGTGCGCTGACACCATGTAATGAAATTAGCAGTTGTTACTAAACAGGTTTCAATCAAAGAGTCCGAGCCAAGACCGTGTGCCCACTGTTCATGAATCACCTCTTTCACTGACTTATGGCAGAGCGTCTGGGACTTTGTTCCTGCTTTAAAGGAGCCGTCATTCAGACAGGTAGTCCCACCGAGAGGGGAGAACACTCGGCTTCACAGAGAGACCTGGCCGGCTCACAACAAAGTCCTGAAAACTGCAGCGGGTTAAATTATATCTACAGAGTTTACTCTCAGGGGCACCAGGCCAAGAAGATATTTCATGGCAATAATTCCTCTACTTCTGGCTCGATTGTTAAAACAGATGATTGGACAAGAGTTTGTAATCATCAAAGTCGAATCTAATGAAGCTTCAATCGTAGATCCAAGCAGGAAGACTGCTGTGTGATCATTTAAGTCACCTCTCACTCATTTCTCACTCTCTTCTACACTAGTGAGAGCTGACTCAATGAACCAATCAGATTCTGGCACAGCCTTCACCACAATCATCCTGTTGCTGTCATAGTTAAAATCCGATCTCTTCTTCTCTGCAGTCCACCTTTTGTTGCAGTGTCCAAGCCCAGCCACCTCCTGTGATGTTTGCTACCAAAATTCATTTGCATTCATCAGTCAAGCAAAAGTTTAATGTTACAATAGGGATGAAATTCACTTCATCACAAGAACACATCCAGGAGGCTTCAATCTTTGCCCTTATGGTGCGTCTCCACTTGATCTTGGACATCAGACTGTCCAAGCTGTAAGTTAGTTACATCACCAGGATTGCCCCCTTTGGCTGGAATTTCTACCTGAGGCGTCAGATGATCTTTTAGTTTCCACATCTGAGCTTTGTGTAAATGTAAAGCACTGTCATTAGTGTTACCAAGTCATTTTTTAGACTTTACGTTAGCAAATAATAATGGTTCGGACGTGGATATTTTATTGAATAAATCATAATGTCGACTTCAGAAAGGACTCCATCTCTAATTTTTGGTGTTAGCTCTGCAGATAAGAGGCATTCGAAGAAGGAGAGGAGGACATACTTACACTCTGCTGCTGAAATAAGCTACACAAACATAAACAGGTCCCATGATCATTCACTAATGAGGAGATACAGAGTGACGGCTTGCTGGTACCAAAGAGGCACTACCAAACAGTTTTGGGGTTCAGTGCCTTGCTCAACGGAACTTCAGTCATGACCTGGTCCCTCTTCAGCTACGAAATGAACTTCCAAAGATGGTTTGGTCTAAACTGGTGGTGCAAGAGGCTGTGCAAGAGTCTAATGTCTGGGGGTCTTGGTGTAGATTTAATTATAGGGCTGAAGTTCCATGCCAGATACTGGTAGGGGGTGGTTTGTAAAACTGGACTCATGCATGACTCTGACTCAAGATCTTCCCAAAAATATGTGTTTTCAGTGACTTAAAACACCATTTACATGTGGACATAATGCCAAAATGCTTTTAAAAAAGCTGCATTTTTGAATAAGCCCTCTAGGGCTGGGAAATACGTCAATTAAATCAATATATTCAAATTATTTTCTGCAGAAGATTTGAAAATTAAAAATTTGGCTTTTTTCATGACTCCAACTGTAAGTTGTTGCAATGTTTGAAAACAGAAGTACTGAAAACTTAGTTTTCATGATGGTAGGCCCTGTCAGGTTCTGCACAAGCACTTTGATAGGATGTATTTGTTTTTTTAAATGAGATTAAATATTGATCAGAGAGTTTCATGTTAATTTACTGTGAAAATAGCTCAGCCTTCAGTGTTTATGTAGACAAATTTCCCTCTTAATCTAACTTTAAGAGGGAAATTCTGTTTGGTTTGGGAATATATTTTAACAACATAAAGGTAAAACTTGATTCTAGGGATGGAAGATATTATTGGTTTGATATCGGTATGGGCTGATATCAGCCTAAAAAGTTAAGTATTGGTATTGGCTCCTATTGAAACTTTTCCAGATATTTACAGCTGATATAACGACTGGAATATTGGCAAATTACACAAGTGTACATGATGCCCTGTCTCATCACTGCATGGGTGCATTTAAAATATCAGAGCTAAATGCTGTTTTTCTTGTTTTATATCTGTTCCTTATAATAATCTAACACTGAAAGAAACAAGTCCATTTTTGTTAAGTAAGGAGCTTGAGCTCTTGTCCAGAAATATCGGTATCAGCGATAATGAATTAAAAAAATATCGGCATATCAGATATCTGCAAAAATCCAATATCATGCATCCCTACTTGATTCATGTCATTTTTGTTTTTTTTCGCCAAATCGCCCAGTCCTAATACCCACCTACATGAGGACATGGCCTCCGTCTCTCTGGTAATATTCTTGATGTTTGTGTTTTGCATACAGACAAAAATGTAAATAAGTGTTGAAAAATGTTTAACTCATTCCTCCACATTTCCTATGATTGAAGATTCTGCATTAAGAGGTTTTGTTGAAACCAGAAACTGAACGTTCACGTCACTGAGGAGAGAACAGTCGTGTTTATTCTCTCTCTTCAACAATAGTTTAGTCTGCTGAAGGGGAATAACACCACCTATGAGCTTTCACGTTCATTAACGTGCAGCAGGTGCAGCGATTCAGCGTTAGCATCGACTGCTGTGAGTGTGTGGTTTACCTGGTGCTGGTAAAACCAGCAGGTTGGCGGAATGATCCTTTAATGCTCGACACATGTACGGCTGCTGCCGCTCTTCATGCGTGTGCGGAGGCCTGTGATGCATCTGTTTACATGTGTGTCCGTGCGTCTGCATGATGCATGTGTTTATTTGCATTCGTGTGTGTGTTCTCGCCTCGGGCTTGTCTCCTGAGCCCCCCCGCCCCCCCCCTCCCTGCACACACACCTAAAACGATGGCTTTGAATCACTGGCAACCCTGCTGCTAATTTATTTGCGCTGAGCATTATGGGAATTAATGTACCTGACATTCAATGACAACAGCCGGCGCTTTGTGGCCCTTTTTACATTTCAACACACTCCTGCCGTCCGTCTTCCCCACCTAGCTGATACACACACGCTGACACACACACACACACGCGGCGGCGGCGGGCTCTGAACCTCTAGGTGCGGGAGGCTGTTAGCGGTGCCTGATGATAGTAGCAAAACATTAACATAATAATTAGTGTCTTGTAATTGTTTCATTAAAACCAGTTGTTCCATTTCTCCTCTTGTTCTCCCAGAAGACGTGAGACGGAGTTTGGACGTCAGCCAAAGGGAGGGTCGGTCCACGTTTTTTTTTTTTTTTTTTTTTTTTTGTGCCCCGCTCAAGATGTTTCGAGCTCGGCGGGAAGCGGGGGGAGGCTGGCGGTGGAGGTGGCGTACGGGGGTGCGGACACTACAGCCATATGTGTGCAGAGAATGGGCATCAAGGCCAGAGAGGGTAGTCCCATCAGAGCATTCATGCAGCACGAGGACTCTAAGGTAGGTACTAAGGTAGGGCTGGGAAACACATCAGTGTATTCTGAAATGAGATTATAATTAAGCCCTGCTGGCTGCCTGGTTATTTATTTTTATAAAGTATGGGGCCCATTCCTAGCTCAATTACTGGACATGAAAGACTGACACTACCTACCTCTGTATATTATCTTTATTTGGTTCAAACACAGGATCAGTGTACCATGGTACCATGGTGCTGTTCTGTTTTTATTTGTGATCTATGTTTTGTGATGTAGGTCTGGCTTGATTTGTACATTGTTGCTGGACTGCAGACACCTTTACAGTTATATTTTTAATTTTATTTTCCTGTTTGTCAAGAAAAAAAGAAGAAGAAAATAAGACTGGACGGATGTTTCTAATTTTTCATATATGTACTTATTTAATATTAATATTTATTTATTATTTTTCTATATTTATTTATTTACTTTGTATCTTTTTGACTGTGCATATGTTTGTGTAGATTGTTGTGTGTTTATGTTTGTTCAAAAAGTTAATAAAAACAGTATTTACTATATATGTATATATATAAAAGAAAGGATAATTTTTCGCTCCTCTGACATGTTTTGTTGAGAGCAAGGAGTACGAATCAGCTCATGTTTTGTACTTTACACAGCAGCAGTAGCGCACACCTACTAAAACACCTGCTAAATGCTGAATAGTATATTTTGAATGTCTATCTGGCACAAGTTAACAATATGAGGGAGTACGGTGTGATTTAGTTTGATATACTTCAATGTGATATAAAAATACACACAGAAGTACAGAGTGGTGCAATGCCTTCGCCTTTGTTGGCAACTTTTGATTAAAAATGATAAAATGATCTGAAGCTGGGTGTTCAGGACATCTTTTATTGTTGTAATAGAGTCAAACAGGTATAAATGTTGTATGATTCATGCTTTCATCATATCAAAGTTTGTAATTCTGGTATTGTAGCAGCCATTTGTTATTCCTCTTGTGATCCATACTGCACAGCCCTACATAAGAGCTCAGGTTTGTTCATAATAAACATCAATCAGGAGCTGATGTGAGACAAATTATCTCCTTTACAAAAGCCTGTGTTGCACAAAGTTGCTCCATAATGAACTGAATCCTGTATATATGATGTCAGTCCCTTTAAAAGGTCACGCGGCGTAATCGCACTGAGAGCTGGCAGTTCATTTAGAGGCTGCAGAACATACAGCGGCGCTCATGCATGTACAGAGGTCTCACTCAAACACACAAACACACACACACAGGGACTTAAGCCCCCTCATTAGCATATTAAAGAGGACTGGCCTTCGTTCACCGTTTAGTACCTGCCACTGTTGGTTTGTGAGCGTGATCGACTCGCTCTGAAGGAGTGAAACCTGTGATGTTATTAACATTTAAATTATAACGCCGCTGCACGCTGAGACAGTCACACAGAGGCGGATGGAGTGGATTTTACCTCAGAAGGTGAAAATGATTTGACCTGCGTTACTTCTCAGTGACTGAAGTCTTCTTACTCCGGATTTTAAATTTTCTCCTAATTTGGAATCAACGTAACCATCCAAGAACCTCCAAAACGATACGAGGTCATTTACCAAATTAAATTTTTATTTTTAGTGCTTAATTATGATAACCCTGATTAAAATCAAAGCTGAAGGTCAGTCAAAGAAGCACCACTCACAGCACTTGTTTGAGCGTGACACTAAAGTTTCATAGGAGAGGAAAGTTCAGCAGAGACTCGAGGAGGTTTGATATGATTTAAATGATCCCACATACGACTGAATTTTAGAGAAAAAAACTGCAATCATGTGTGATTTAAGCTTAATGCTGCAGAAATGTTTTAATCCTAATAATATGACAGTTCTGGGCCGTCTGAAACAACAAACAAAGAGTATAAAAGAGCACTTACTGGTGGTGTCTTCCTCCTGTTGTCTGTGAATGGAGCTTGACCACTCGCTCTTTGTGAGGCTCAGATGCCGTGTTGTGCTCTATAAATAAAAATAGACAAGGAAGCAAAAATTAGAGTGATGTTTAAATTTTATCCATTTGCAGGCAGCTTGAACCATAAAACAGAACATTTGGTTAACCGACTTAGTCATCTATGGCAAAAATATCCTAAAAACCATCATGAGACATCGGTCGTACAAACTCTGATCTTCAAACTGGATCAACTGAACTACACAACTGTCATCTAAAGAGATATTTCTACTCTTATTTAATATTAAACCATTATATCAGACACGAAGATTTCCTGTCACTAATTTAAACTTCAAAAATGATGCTTCAGAAGGTTAAAAAGATTTCCTAAATTAACATTAAACTGCTTTTGAATGGTCAACTTTAATGGTGCCACCAAATCACTATCTGGGATCAGAGGGACCTCGGGGCTTTTCTGCTCTTCAAATTCACATGCGCTGCGTTCAAGCCGGATATCCGAAAAGCCTCAAAAACTTCCAGAGACTGTGCCTGCTTCATTACAGTTAACGGTTACTTGATTTAGACACCATAGCTCTCCTTGATTTACTACACCTCATAAAAAAAGGCACTTCTGAAAAAAATGATGGGAGCAAATAACAAGAATTTAGAGCATCAGATATGTGGAGGAAACTTTCTTAGACAAATAAAAAGTTACAAATGTTTTTTCCTGTTGTTGCAGGGACTGTTTTATGCAAGTAGCACCACCACAAGCTTTTCCAGTTCACTTCATTAGTTGTTTCCCCATGATAGGATTTAAACACTTGCTTCTTTTCATATAATGGGAGAGAACACAAGATTCAGCAACGGGGTTCTCTGCTGAGGAACCATCATCAAGTTCAGGGTCAGCTGGACGACTGGAAAAGCTGCTCAGAGCTGCCTTGAAATCACAAACTGTATGCTTGGCTTTAACTGGAGTTACGTGAATCAGGTGTGCTGTGATTCAATCGTTTACATATTCAATAAATTTGGACTTTGTGGAACCAAATTTCAGTCACTCCCTACTGATTAAGCAACTTTTGCTTCAATGCTGCTGCAGAAACAGTTTTGTGAAATTAGTAGGAATTAAGGGGCAAGAATCTGGCGATATGTTACATGCTACAAAACACGGTGATGATAAAAGATCACGATAAATCACAGCACTATCAACAGCACAATAAACCATTTCACTAATAAGTATTTTTATAGCATGATTATGAGCCTAAAAATAAAGTTTGTAATTCAGGTTATTTAAATAAATCAAGGTCCTCTCAAAGTGGATACTGTGCGTCCCAGTGAAATAAATAATAGCAATAAATAATACAGAGACAAACAGTCAAATGGCAGAATATCTGCGTCCAAGTAGTGGCCGGAGGGCTGCACTAGAAGACAAAATTAAACTCAATTTCTATAAATGACTGAACATTTATTAACACGATATTGCTCTTAAATATCGACACCTGTTGCACTGCAAAATTTTGTGATATAACGGCACGTCCATATTTTCTACACCCTTGGCAAGAATTACCATTTCCACTTTTTGTCTTCCTTCCTCAGCATTTAAAATGAATTAAGAGTTCATTTTAAGTGTCAAACTGAAGAAAAAAAGGAGCCACATAATGCACTGATCATAAACAGGGACCCTGGGGCCCATATCAGGCCCTCCAAAGCTTCTATCTGGCTCCCAGAATATTATCAAACCCACAAAATTTAAGAGAGGACATGTCTTGTGCTTTTTGGGTTATATTGTTGTTGTTCCTACAGCCGCTAATGCATCCCCAAAACATTTGAGATTGAAATCGTTTTATCAGGAATGACGTCATGTTTGATGTGATAAAAAAATCCATCCATCTGTTGTTATTGTCTTGCCTCACTCCTGAGTCCATGGCAAGCAGATAGACTCCATTCTTTCGACCCACCGCTAGTTAGCTTAGCTGGGAGTCAATGGGTAGTGTTAGCCTGCCTCTGCCTACAGTCATCAGATAAACTCTTCAGTAACTCTAAACAGTCCTTGTGACTTGTTTTTACCACGTAATGTTACGTTATCTTCTACTATCAGCGTATTATCTTCTTCTACTCGTAAACAGATGAGTTTATGCTTTGCTAACCTACTTCTGCGGTGGTTTGTCATGGACTCAGGAGTGAGGCAAGACACGAAAAGAAAAAAGGCGTACCTTTCTGAACAAGTGATTTTGATCATCCCTCAACTTTCCTAGTCTTTTGCAGCCCCTCTCCCAGCTTTTCTGAAACGTAATGCAGGCACTGAACTCAAAATGAGTGAAAATTTGCAAAAAAAAAGATAAAGTTGATCAGTTTGAAGGTTAAATACCTCATCTTTGTTGTGTATTTAATTGAATATATGTTGCAAAGGATTTGCAAATCACTGTTTCCTGTTGTTATTTATGTTTTACAGCGTCCCAACTTCATAGGAGTTGGGTTTTGCATGCTCTCCCTCTCTCTGTGCAGAGCAGCGAGGAGGCAGTAAGAGGCCTTCGCTCCACCGTCCAAGCCTGAGAGCAGTGTGTGTGTGTGTGTGTGTGTGTGTGACAGCACGTCACAGCAGCAGATAGTTAGATACCACCGGCGGGGATTTGACATTTAGTGTTGTTTGACAAACTTGTGACGGCCGTCTCCTGCAGATCATTATCGAAGCATTTCTGTCTCTATAATCAAGATGAATGCTTCACGACAAAAACCATGATCATTTGGTGGAGGAGGAACTCTCCAGGATGCGGCGAGGGGGGGAGCGTGTGTGTTAACACATACATTTCCATTTTCCCAAAGACAGATTTGTTGGCAGCGAGGATATAAAGCGACACCCCGGTGCTGACAATGTTTCTGTCAACTTATTGAATCTGCAGCAGAGAAAGGGGGCAATCTCGGAGGCGGGCCGCAATCTAAAACATTGATAAATAAATATGGGAGATATGAATATGTTTGTTTGTTTGTTTGTTTGTTTGCGCTGGGGGTCGATTTAATCCCGCGCTTGCCTTAGAAATCTCCCCAAAGACTGATTGGTGTCGCGCACTGCAATTAACTCCGCCAGCACCGTCTATAAATCAACTTCCTGAACTCGGCGTGGAGGAGATGATGTTTTTGAAATTAGCACCATCCGCCGCTCGTGCTGAAGGGGGAGGGAGGAGAGGGGAGGGGGATTTTTTTTAAATAACAGCTCTTCTGATGTGGGATATTCAGAAAACACGCAGATACAAGTTTCAGAAAATCATGTTCATTCTTCAGCGCGCCGTAGGGGGGGAGGGCGCACACATGCTCATTTTCTTGACGTTTTGAGGGGCGAACGTGCTTTTTTATTTTAACTGATCGCATGTTTGGTCGCAATTGAAGCTTGGGCGCCTCCCTCATATTCGCCTCCCGTGCTTTCATGGCATTATGAGGCATGAGCTGCTGTCACTGCCTTCATACAAGAGGAGCATTAAGGTCAATTATCATTCCATTCAGAATCATGCCCGACTCCTCAGATTAAAAAAACACTTATTTGCCCACACGGTCCGAGCGGAGTAATATTTCTGAGCGGATCAAGAGGATGCTTTATTGCTTTACTTATTCATGTTTCATGTATAAAAGCTGCTGCAGTCGATGTGTTTGCATCTTTAAATATATACTGTACGGGCCTGAGCTTCACCCTCAAAGTGCAGCTGATAACACTAATCCTGTTTACTTCATTCCCCCTCCTCACCATCTCACATATATACCTAACGCCTCCACAGACCTCAAGGAGAGAAAAACGTTTGGCCTTCAAGCTTTTGGCAACTTAGTTGATGTATGAGAGTCAATATTGTCTTGCAGTTTGGACTGATGGGGTCTCAGTCTGCTGTAAACAAGAACTCAGCTCTGAGTTATTATCTGGAGCATGGGGATTTTTCGTTCTGCTGGTCTGAGACGGTTTAGGATACAAGAAACAAACAAAAAGGTTCATTGACAGAGTGAACTAAGATATGATTAAGCAGAACATGAAAGATTAAATGACAGAGGAAGGGCTCAATGTGACAGATTATGTTATGTACCTTAAAATTGACCTTTTTGTGTATGCTAAGGGCCAAGAAATGAAAGCCAGGAGAACTACTCTAATAAATGCTTTAAAATTATGGCTTAAAAGCACCTGACAGAGGACCTATAAGGTACATCTAAACAAAACCAATGGGGCAATCTGAAAGAGAAACCAAAAAGGTACCACAAAACACAATAAATCAAACACTCAGGCAAATATAAAAGTCTACCTTCAAAGGTAGTCTAAGGGGTATAAAGAAAAATACCACAGCCTGAATAGATCTGTAGTGGCAGATAATGTAAGTCCACAAAATAAATGAGTTACTGTAAAACAAAACAGAAGCAGACTACAGTTACTGGCTCTGATAAACAGACTTTCTATGGTACCATGAAACAATCTGTACAGAATATCAACAAAGGGACACTTTTAGATATGGATACCAAAGATTAAGGTCAATCAGTTAATGAAGGTTACAAATAAGTGAATAAAGTCTATCTTCAAACAGATAAATAATTTGGCGTAGCTCTCAACAGCTGCGGTAAGACAATAAAAAAACTCAATGTGTCATGGATATTAGGGCAGGCACAGTAAAGTAGAATAACTTCAAATAAATAAAACTAAAGAGGCAACCTGAAAGAGAAACCTAATGGGAAAGTTTTTATGGGAAACATGAGGTGTTCTGAAAGCTTGCACAAACTCTGGTCCTGAGTTTGATTCATTGTGGGTGTGAAAGTCGACAAAACAAGCCAAGTGGACCAAAGAGCAGACAACTGAGGCTCGAATTTGGCCAAATAATACAACAGAAAGAAAACTAAAGGAGTGTTCAGAGACAATATCAAGCAGAATGTGGCCAACACTAGCACTGCTAGCAAGTACAACCTGCAGAACCTAAATGTAGCTTTATCTTCGTTTTACGGCTCAGAACACTTCCTAACTGCTTCAAGCTGAACAACGCTGTGTATTTCAGGTTTTAGTGCAGCTATTGGCTGGATGGCAGGAACAAAGACCCGACTACAGTCCCAACTAGCAGCAGGTTTCTACATTATTTAACCAAACTGAGAACATCAAACTTTAGGAGTGAAAGCAACCTAAAATAAACTAGAAGATGCCATGGGAAATACAAGAATAGAAGCTGGAGGGTCCCTGAAAACAGACCATAAATGTTCATTTCAGTTAGCATCACATGCAGGTAAGATGAACAGATTTTTTTTTTTTTCCTGCCGCCATGATAGAGGATTCATGTTGGGTGTTGGATGTGTGTATTTGTATAAATATGTATATGTGTACTTTTAAATGTATATATGTTTATATGCATATATGTTAAACGTTAATGTCTTTAAAAACAAACTCAAGACCTACCTTTTTAGTCTGGCTTTTACCTGTGTTTTTATTCTTATTACAGCTCCCTTTTATTATTATTTTATCTTATTTTCTCTTCTTCTCTTTTATCTTTTACTTCATTTCAATTTATTTTTATTTTATTTTATGATATATTTAATTTTACACTTTAACCTAACCTCCAGTGTTTACTTATTTAAACTTTTAAGATGTTGTTTCCTCGATGCGTACTGGGTACAACAATGTTCCTGCTTTATTATCGTCTTTCATTTATGATGCATTTTATCAACACTGTGTATGGATTGTTGGTTTGGTGGGTTCGGGGGCTGGGTAGAGTGGGTTTGGGTCATAATTCCTTTTATCTTATTTTAATTTATCTGTCTGTCTGAAAAGCACTTTGTGCTACATTATTTGTATGAAAAGTGCTATATAAATAAAGTTTGATTGATTGATATGTGTATATGCATAAATTGAAGAGTCTGTCTTCAGCCTGCTCTATTGTAAAGTCTTGAGATAACACTTGCTATGAACTGGCGCTATACAAATAAAGACTGATTGATTGACTGATGATGAATTTTAAGGTGGCTCAATTGACAGAAATGGTTGAAACAAGCAGCAGATAAACTGTAGCACTTAAAGGTGCCTTAAAACAAACTTAACTATTCAAACTCTTTGATTTGACGACCTGTTCGGCCCTGGTTTCCCCTCCTGGTCTGAGCAGAATAATATTCCTCTGCAGAAGGAGAGCATGTCTTCTCAAAGTGTGTTTGCCTCCTCAAATAAATACAGTTAGTGTGTTTGTGTGCATTCCCTTACAAGCCCAGCTGATAACACTAATCCTGTTTACTCCCCTCTCCTCACTATTTCAAATATACCTTACGCCTCTCTCCACTTCAAGGCGTATCCTCGGAGGGGGATGCGGCCCCTGCCCCGGCGATCCAGCACACATACACACACGGGCGGAAACAAAGGGAGTCGCCCCCCGTGTTTGATTCCCTCTCTGAATATGTAAAACACAGCAGCAGCAGAGTCAACCCTGAGAAATTACCAGAACTATCTGGTCCATTGACAGGCCTCCCCTGTGGTCAAATGGGCCGCGGCTGTGTTTGGTGAGCCCCCCGCCCCTCGCTCGAGTTTCTGTGGCTCTGCTCAGATAACCAGCAGGGAGGGTTTTTGGAAATTGCACTCTGGCCTTAAAGGCTTTTATTATGTATTTGGCTCATAAAGGGGGCGATATGAAAGACGTTTATTGGCCTTTAAGAGCATAATGGGCAGAATCTGAGGCTGATAGGGTAATTTAAGCAAACTTCACCTCATGAGATTTTTAGCTTCAAATATTCAGTCTTTAAAGATTTTCTCCCTCAAGGCCTGAAGCTATCCTAACTCCCCGTCAGCTCCAGTTTCTCCCGACTGTAGGTGATTTGAAGTCAGGTAGAGCCATCACCTCCACTGTGATCTCTGTGAATCATCTTCAGTCACCAACCAGACTTTGCTTTAACAGCTTATAGTGTTTGCAGGACAGGTTTCTGACTCCTTTAGGTGTTGACATCGTGAACAATTAGTGGTTCCTCTGACCCGTTGGCACCGCGGAGCCCCCTTCTTGGCCCCGGCCCGCCGTCGGGGGACATCCTGATTCACAGAAGCCATGGCTGCTCCTCAAACCCGCCGGCAGATGCTCCCTCTCTCCTGCCTCGCCAGCCGGCATCGAGCCTCCTCTGACATGCCTGTGTCAGTCTGTCCATTCGTCCGCCCATCTGTCCGTCAAAGCCTCGGTTATAAAAACCCTCGGTGGTATTTAAAGGGGTAGTACGTGAGTTTTTGGCCTCCTCTGGACTGGATGTTCAGGGTGCTAAAATATAATATCTAAAATTAGGGAAAAAAAAGGTTCATGGGAGGCAATATGTTCCCATGAATCATTGATTGGCTGACGTGTTTCAGTGCCCACATTGGCTGATGAATGATTGATGGCAACATGTTGCGGGAGCGAGCCTTTTTCCTGTCTTTGGATAGAATAAACCGACCACTTCAGCGTGGAAGTCAAATACAGGCCACTGCAGCTACACTGGTGCTAAAATGCAGCTTTTGTTTTATCAGAAAAGAGGCTGAAGCTGCTCTCAAAGGTTTGTTTTGGACCAAAGAAGGAGAAACATGACAAATTCTGGATGTTGTCACTCTGTTCACATGATCATTGTGCTCTGAATGACGGTACAGACTGGATTTTGTGTACAACTTTTTAACATTTTAACCCACAAATGTTTGAAACAGGATCTGGTGTTACGGTTTATATAGTGGCTGTGTCACCTGGTGACCATAATCCATTATTTTAGATTGTCAATCAATCAATCTTTATTTGTAAAGCTCCAGGTCATAACAAGTGTTATCTCAAGACACTTTACAACAGAGCAGGCTGAAGCCTTTATGTATGCATAGATACAAATCCATATAAATAAATATACTTGTAAATACACATACATACATTCAGAGATGTTTCCACCCAGGCAGAGACAAAGAAAAATAAGAATTTATGATAGAGACAAACCCATAGACGCCCAGATCATAAATCTGTCCTCATCACATTTGTCTCTGCTGAATATAGATTCAATCAATCTTTATTTGTATAGTAACATATTTGCCTTTGTTGAATATAAATGTATTAAAGGTAAGCCCCTTGTCATTTTCAAGAGGGATCTCATGTCTATATGGTTGTAAAGATAGTTACTATGGATGAATAATCAATACAACCATGGATAGCGAGATCAATCTAATATTAACATAAATATCTATAATGAATATAATCTGGAGAGGAATGATGCTGATTAATATAGCAGCATCTAGGTGAATGTCATTAAAACAGGTTTAACTGGTCTCATCGACCACTTTTATGGCAAAACTGTGCAACTGCTTGTTGACGCAAGTAACCAATCAGCCAATCACTTGGCAGCAATTAGATGCATGTAGGACAAGGTCAGGAAGATCCGAAGAAAGGTCACTTAAAATCTTTGGATGTGATTAATTTTATGCTATCATGGAAAAATTATTTCGAAGGATTAACTGAATTTTATAAAATACTTGAAAGTCAAAGATATTCTTGAACATACATGAGCACAGAAAACACAGTTCTCATTTTGTTGAAGAAATAACAATCCCATGCAGCATATATGGAGTAAAACACCTTTCAAGTTGCAGATTTTGTTCTCCTTATTTTCACATGAACAGCAGAACTGTCTTTTAATACTATCTGAGAACAGAGATGTGATGTAAGCAGCTCTGTTTCTGCTGTTTCCTCTCTTAAATGTCTAAACCGGATTAATAATTCAGCTTGTTTTCTTAAACATGACTGCCTGAAACAGACCCCGGACTGTTTTGTTCTAAAGTAAATCTCAGAAATCTTGTCACAGATTGTTTAAAAGAGAAACTTTCTTGACAACACACTTGTTAATGAATAAATCATACTATTAATGACTGCAAGTTTGTTTTTCTTGTGTGTGTTTTTCCTGATGAACCCTGGAATGGGGCACCGGCCATCTGCGGTCTTCTGTGTGTGTCTCTGAGAGTGCGTGTGTTTGCGAGCTGTGGTCCAGCGTCCACTGGGGGGACTCGGCTGCTGCCCCACTTTTCTCGCTCTCATGTCGGACCGGGACCATCTGACGGGGCTAAAGACCAGTGTCACATGTCTATATTTGGCCGCCGTCGCCGCCGCTGCCAGAGCTCTGCGCTGCAGTTGTTTTCCAAAATGCGCGGGGCAATCGACGATAATGAGGAAGGACATTTTAATTAGGGCTGCCGCAACCTGGGGACGACATGCGGGCTCGCTCGGCGGGGGGTGAGAGAGAGGACAGGAGGGGGGTCTGGTCACCATCACACCTCCTTCTGGGAGTTTGACTGGTGAAAGTCTCGCTGCATTTTTAGGAGGAAATTAAATTAAATCTGCATAGAAGGCTTCACTGTGAGGACGCTTCATTAAAAATCTCTGATTTAGAAATCTACTCGGAGAGATAAGAGGCATGAAGGACGGGGCTGCAAATGTTCAACATTCAAATGAAGCAGGAGCAGAAAATATGTCTCTACTGGACTTTAGTCCGTCTGATCTCACTGAGACATGTTAAAGTTCTGAATTAAGACTTTAGAAGGAAGAAAATCAGGAGGCACCTACTCGATTATAGTTCAGGTTTTTCTATATCGCAGTTATTCAATCAGGATCCTGGACTATGTTCAATAAATGGATGTGGCCTCCAGTTAAGTGCATGGATGCATTTAACCTGCACACAGTCTAATAAACCAACTTTCTGATCAGCTTTCTAATCCCAGGAGCACCTTTTCATGATCATGACCTCAATATCAAAATTATTATTCTTGTGATAAAACACACATATTCTGGGACTGTCCCAGACATATTAGATAATCTGCTTAAGGTGAACCTCTCTCTGGACCCTTTAATGCTCTTACAGGACATACTTACTGATGGTAAAGAATTTTTGCTACGTCTCATTCTAATGACTGCAAGAAAAATGATAACAATTTGCTGGTTGAAACCTGAACCACCTACAGCTGCATAATGGATACTAAAAATCAGACAAGTATACTCAGGACAACTACAGCTGAAGACTCCGACCTTTGAAAGAAGATGGAGACCTATCTTAGGCCTTGGTGGAGAGGATACTTAAGCCTTGATTTTATACAAATATATATATATATATATATATATATATATATACATATAAATTTATATATATACTGCTTTCTTTCTTTCTCTCTCTCTGTATTGTTATTATATGTTACTAATTGTGAGTGAGGGCCCAGTCTCAGGACAATTATTGTTATGACGTACATTGTCTGTTAGTTTGACAATAAAAGTTCCAAATAACAAAAAATATTATTCTTGGGCAAACTACAAACTTGGCCTTTTATGTCAGAGGTCTCTAATCACAAGGCCGTGGATCATAACCAAGCCACAGACCATGTGATACCGGGCTGCAGATGAAGAGAAATAATCTACTTAATTACTGTTAATTTAAATAACAAAGACCGAGAAGTGTTTTATTTTGAAAGGGTGACCAGACTCTTGCATGTTCACTTGTATAGCTCAACTTCAGAGAGGCTCTCTGTCTCCACTGTGATGAATGAAAAGGTACAACCTGAGCTAAATTTACTGTTAAACCTTGTGCTCATGCGCTCATCCACCTGTGCTCTGGACGTAGCTGTGAATATATCTGACTCTAAATAATGAGTGTAAATGGAGGGCAGTTGAGGCACATGAGAGTGCTCAACTTCCTGATGTGAAGCATTCAAATCAGTAATCAGTAATTACTGGAAACACCAGATCAGCTCATAACGACGTACAATGGATAAACAAACACTGTTTATTTTTTTTTATATCTATCTTATTTATATGTCTTTTCATCTGCTATATAATACTGCTGCTGGAATCTTAATTCCCCTGAAGGAGTCTCCCCAAGGGATTAATAAAGTTCTATCTAATCTGTAAGCAGCTTTTTCCCCCAACAGGGGATTTTCAGCCAACTAGGTTCCTAAATGTCACTGTTTAGCATCTGATAAAGGCAGAGTGAGTCCTCATGAATGTCTCTTTACTGGGGTTTAAAAACAAGGCTCCCTCTGATCCTTCATTAGGGTTATTCTACGCACAACATGTTTAGAAATGTTTAATTTTATATATTTAAAATAGTGTCAGTCAGGGCCTTTCTGTGTGGAGTTTGTGCATGCATGGGTTCTCACTGGGCACTCTGGTTTTCTCCCACAGGCCAAAAACATGCTCATTAGGCTGACTGGTGACTCCAAATCGCCCTGAGGTATGAGTGTGAGCGTGGTTGGTTGTTCCTCTCTACGTGGCCTTGTGATTGGCTGGCAAGCAATCCAGGGTGGTCCCTGCCTCATGCCCAATGTCAGCTGGGCTCCAGCCCACTTGGACCCCAAAAGGGATAGGTGGTTTAGATGATGGAAACTTCTTTGGATTTTAGTTTTTGCAGTGCATTTTTAAAAGACTTAAAACACAAGTCTGGCTTAAGGGGCCTTGCTGCTGGTTTACCTGCATATGTGTCGTGGTCCGGATTTGAATCCAACGTTTAGGCCTGAACCTGCACGTCATTCTCCGCCGTATCTCCCCAACATCTGAATCGACTTACTGTCCTGTCTCTCATAAAAAGCTGTAAAGAAGATTATCCACTGAATTCACCTAAACTCTCTGGGGGACCAAACCAAACCTGAGTCTTGGACCCCATTTCCAGCTTTCCTTAAGTTTATTATCCAAGACCTTAATCTGTGTCCAAAGGCTAAATAAGCGTGATATTAAGTCATTTGACAAAGTTACACAAACGTATTAATGTTATAATCTTTTCCAGTCACATTGCTTCACGAATAATTCATCTTTTGGTTCTTTGGCTGCAGATTGGCACTCCTCTCTAAAGGCTCTGGGTTTAAATTAGAATGAAAAAAATATGTCCACATGTTTTACAAAATAAAAGAGACAGCTTAAGCTAACATCTCCGAATAACAACCGTGCACACTGCTGACATGCAGCCCGGACAAACACGTTCCAGCCTTCAGAATCTGCTGCCATGCCTGCAGGTTACTCAAAGCTATTTGCGCATTGTGAAATCAAGTGATAAAAAAATCAAGAGGACAAAACTCACATCTTCTATTGCTCTAACACAACTTGAAATGTGCAGAAAAGTGCCTGCAGAAAAGGACAGAGTTCTGAAAATGAAACTCATTAAACATCTAAAGTCGTTTATGTATGTGTAAGAGAAGAGCGAGCAGAGTTTCAAAAATAGGGCTGTGTAGAATTAAAAATTGATTATGTCATGGGGGATTTAGATGATAATATGCATGTGTGAGGAAAGCCATCCTGCTCCACATTTACAGGTCTTTTAGTTCACTCTGGCAGCCAGAAAACGACTCCTAATGAGATCAAGAGAAGAATAAACTTTAACTTAGAGATCAGGAGGATCAGAGCGGGGATCTCACAGAAACAGAAGCCCCTTTGTCTCCAAAATGTTTATGTATATTAGAGACAAGTGCAAGGACAATGAATCTTTCATGAAGGTGAAAAACTCTGCTTTATATGTCCTGGCTATAAGTGTGCAGCAGATGAAAACAAAGCAACAGTATTTAATATTCATCCTACATCCCCGAGCAAACAAGGTGTGGGAGAGAAGACGCCTGTGCAGGATCACACCGACAGAAAAAAACATGCAAAAGTTTGGAAACGCTGCATAAATTACCCCGGCTCCTTTGCATGTGCACAAACAAAAGCAAAAACAACAAATCCTCAGCGAGGATGTGAGCGCTCCTGCACCTTATGAAAAATGGAAACGGGCTGAAAAACCTGCGAAAAGCCAATGGCTAGTCGCGCTCGGCTCAGCTCGCTAATCAACTAAAGGCAACATCAGAAAGAATAGGTAATTTGAGACACAAAAAGAATAAGTAATCTGGAAGGCACATACCCAAGTGGCCAAATTATTTATGCCTAATGGAACGGGGGTGTGCGCATTCATTTGCAATTAACTGATCTGCTTTATTACCTGTCACTGGAAACGCTCGCTAATGCGGCTCTGCAGCGACGTTAATTACAGTCTGAGGTGTGGAGGCACTTCCTGCTGCAGCGAGAGGCTTTTCTACCTTTTCCTCCGGTGTCTGAGCGTCGGCAAAGTTTGGGTTTGGAGGAAATCTCTGATGATTTGAAGGAGAAAAAAGCGTGTCAACACTCAAGTTCCTGTTACATAAAGCTGAAGAAAGTCTGTTTGTTGCATCGTGGATTTGATAATTGACTCATTATGACCTGATTTCTTATTTTACGTTAATTTAACCCTCTGAAAATGGTTGTGTTTGTTTTCTACAAATACTTTATCAAATTTACTTCTCTGTTATTGTGACAACTCCTTAATGTATTTCTTAAGTCTTTAGCAAAGATAAGAAGAGTCATCATGTTGCACATTTGGTGATGATATGGTTACCTAACATCATGTGATGTGTAAAAATGCCTGAAAACAAGCAGACCGTAGGTGAAAGGTGAATGATCATTCGTGCACACCCCTTTTTTATAGAAAATCTTAAATAAAAGTATAAAGGCTGAGAGATAAATGAATCATCATCTTCTGGTTGTGCAAATGCTACAAACACTCAAGTAAATGTCTCGAATCTTAGCAAAAACATCAGTGCATGCAGAGCCTTTCTTTAGAAAGGAAACAACAAATCCCTAAGGCAGGTCAGATCACGTCAGGAGTGTACGGACATATTTCAATGAACCAATCTTTATTTGTTTAGTGCCAATTCATGACAAGTATTATCTCAAGACACTTTACAATAGAGCAGGCTGAAGACAAACTCTTCACTATATAGATAGACATATATGCATAGATACAAATACAATAAATATATTTGTATAAACACATACATACATCCAGATCATGAATCTGTCCTCATCAATTTATCTTTATTTGTATAGCTCCATATTTGTCTTTGTTGAATATAAATTTATTAAAGGTAAGCCCCTTTAGATGTAGCATCTCATTTTCTTTATGGTTGTAACGATATTTACTATGGATGTATAATCAATACAACCACGGATAGAGGGATCAATCTAATATTAAAATTAATATCTATAATGAATATAATCTGGAGAAGACTGATGTTGAATTTGATCATGTTAATAAATTAAGAAATGTGTTTGTGTTGTTAGGAAATCTAACGAATAACAAGACTTTGGTTATTGTTTCCCTTCATGTCAGTTTCAATTATTTTAACAACAGTTGTGGTTCATTTAGTGACATAAACATGAGCTTCTGTTGGACACATTGAAGGGATATGAAGCATTTAACGATAATTAAGCTCAAATACAAACATATGCAGAGCTGGACTCTTTCCTGTTAAACAGCCAGAGTGTTAAGAAGGGTTTATTTACTTTGTTTTGCCATCAACAGCTTTTACACAATGGCTCAAATGTCGAGCATTAAAAGCATTTCTCTGCAGAAATGATCATCTACAAACGCTGCTCTTCAAATATATGTAATGAGCCTGAGCGCTGCAGCGGCTCTGATTGGCTGATCTCTGCCTGCGGACCCAGAGGAGGCTCCCTTAAGAGCAGATCTCCTGTTAAGTATGAGATCCCTGAGAGGAGAAGTGTTTGAAGGTCTCTGCTTTCTTTAAATATACTGCACTGTCGGGGGAATATAATGGCTTCCATATATAATTAAGAGGCGAACGACGTTAGAGAGTTTATGCGTCTTTGTGCTGCACCTTAATGGCTGCGGCGGCGGCTCGGCGTGCAGCGGCTTTATTTAGAAACGCTCTCATGGACGACATTTACATTTCAGATTGTGTTTCCTCAGAGGATGCTCTCGTACAAAGAACATGGAGGGAAACCACAGAAGACAAAAAAGAAGAAGAAAGGAGGAGAATCAGCCAGTAGCAGAGAAACCAAAGGGCTAAAGGTCACAGAGAGGCAGGAAGTCGGTCACATAAGAGTGTGAATGAGAGAAAGTGGAGCAGAAAATCAGGAGGAAGTGGATCTTCAAGAAAGACGTCATTTCAGGCTCACATTTCTCTGTGATTTTACACTGATTCAGCGAGTTTAGAAACTCAAGTCATGGTCTGACGTAAAACGAACTTCCTCAGATTACTACAGACAGTCAGCTGATGTCTGAGCATTGATGTGAGGCAATCTGAAGAAGGAAGCATGAGTGCAGGTGGACTGTGATTAATTACTTAAAATCAATGGAGAATTAAGGATGTACACAACTCAGGATTTGTGTTTCCTGTTCACAATAAGATCTGATGTTCTACCTTTTCTGTGTTTGTGTTACCATGGATCCCTCCAAAGATTTATAAGCACATACTTCTTCTGAAAGATAACGAACAGTTCAACTTTTGGGACTGTGAGAAGGTGGGACATAAGGCCATCTCATCCATAGCATTATCCTGTTGCCACTTCAACCATGTCCCAGGATTTTAAATGACAAGCCTGAAGTTTTCAGTCAAACTTTAAGGATTATGCAACATAAGAAGGGAGTTTAGGCGACCCGAGAAGGGTTTACTTCCAAACTTTTTTTAGTCGAGGGCTGCGTACAGAAAAGGGCAAGGACAACCAGGCCACATTATACCTCAACCTGAGTGTAGAAAAGTTCATGAACTTGGGATGGTCAGTTAAATTTCAGTGGACCCTGGCCGGCCCTGGAGACTAATCGATCAGCCCCTGACCAGGACGAGAAAGACGCCCTGTGCAGTAGAAGAACCCCTTTGACAGCTCTTCTTAACATCGAGACAAAAACAAAGCGAACTCCACAAAGATACCAATTTTTTTTTTTTTTTACATGTGTTGGTGCTTAAAGATGGTTAAAAATAGATACTTCCATATGCTTTAAAAGCTTGATATGCAACAGACAATAAGAAATATGTATGGATTGAGAGATTTGCTGCCATGATCCATTACTATTCATCCTTCAAACAACTTAAAGTGGTCCAAGGTCCACATTTGGCCCCCAGGCCTTAGTTTGGACACCCCTGGTTAAATTGTTTAAAGAACGGTTAAAAGACACAAAAACAGGGCTTTCTGAGGCAAGATGAAGGTTTTAAGTGAACAAAAGAGGATTTTAAAAGTCAAAGCGGGGTTTTAAGAGCCAGGTGAAGGATTTTAAGCAGAGTTTTCAGCATTAAGAGGATGTTTTACTGAGCAAAAGATAGTCTTATGTGTCATTATAAGGGTTTTAAGCAACCAGAGGAGTGTCAAAATACAGTTTTAAGCATCAAAATGAGGATTTTAAGTCTCCTGTCAATCATGTCCCTACTTCTAAAACCAGAAATCCTCAATAAAATAAAAGCAAGCACAATAAAGAAAACAATCCCCCTGCAGCCAGAGCATCTAAATGTGTTATAGTTTTAGACTGAAGCTGGTTTTTTTTTAAAACCAGACTGTAAAAATGTTTATTTAGGCCGCACACAATTGCGTGACCTCCAGGGCTGCTGCAGCCAGCCTCAAGTGGACACTTCCGGTACTGCAGCTTTTAGCACTTCAGCATGGACCTCCCATGTCAGCTTGAGTTTGACCTAAAGCTGCTTAAATGAGTGTTTTTCCTGGATTTGAGGGTAGATTATAGATTCATGGTGTGTATCTATCCTGTACTTAGAGAGTGAAGTGAACCAGCATCAAATTCCTTGTATATCCAACATACCTGGCCAATAAAGCTGATTCTGATTCTGATTCAACTTTGTACAGATAAAAGTCACCCATGTGGATACATCAGCAAGTATTTAGAAGTGAAATCCTCATTTAAAACAAAAGAACAAAACAATACATTAGCCTTAAACTGTGAAAAACTGATTGTAAAACAGCTCACACTTTGCTCTTTTTTCACCACCTGCTCAGAGATATAAACTTTGGCGTGCACATGCCGCCTCTAATCCCTCTTCCTCAGCCCTGCGCCTCTTCGTCCGAGCCTCCGGAGTGTGCAGTCAAACTTTAGGGGCGTTCCAGGGGTCCATCGGCAGGAAACGATTGCTAATTGTGCTAACGAGCTTGTTTGGATAAGCCCTCATCTCCCCCCCTCTGGACCCACGAGCAGCCATCTGACTTCCAGAGACGGCGTGGCTCGGGACGGGTCGGCTGTGACGGCGACGGGCCCCGGCTTGAGAGAGTATCCTGCAGCATCCATCAGCAGTAATAAAGCTCTGTGACGCAGCGGCCCGCTCTCATCCATCATCGCTCATTTAAGATACAAGTTTGGCTGGGACGTGACACCAGTGAGGGATTATTGCCATTAGAGGCAGATCTTTTGTTTTGATGGGCCCTCTTAATGGGGTTGCATTAGGGGGAAGTCCTAGGGGCCAGTTTTTGGGTGATTAAACAAGCAACACATTTACAAGTCTCTAATTGAGAGAACAATGCCAGGAACCTACAGAGTGCAGAGCTGTAATGAACTGAGCCTCCCTCAACAAGACTCAACATTAGCTAACAGAGAGCGGCTACGTGGATTAGCGACAGAAGGCTAAAGACTTCATCCTGATGCACAAGAAGAGATATGCTGATAGTCTGCAGGTTCAAGGCTGAAGGTCAGAAGAAAGAACTTCAATCAATCACAAAATGGAGTCTCCTTTGGTAAAATATCAAGAATAAGGCACAAACTTGTTGTTTTTTTGTAAGATGCTGAAAAGTTTCTTTAACTGAGAACCAAACTTTTCACAATTTATGCATGTAAGACAATTTAAAACGGTCAATCACTAACATTCTTTAGATGGCCTTCGAGGCTATTTGGCATCTTTTGTTTAACTTCTAACTTGCCATTTTGGAGAAGGCAGGTATCATTAAATACATTTGTACAAGGGTCTTTGTTTTTCTTGACAAATGCTTTGAGGCAGTGTTAATGTTGACAGAACTTTTTAAATTAGTTTTAGTTTTAGTCTTTTTCTTAAAATATCTTTTAGTTTTAGTCATAATGTAGTCATCTAAATTGTTTTAAATTTAGGTGATGAAATTTCACAGCATGTTAGTCGATGAAATCTACTGTAAATTCAGTCGACTAAAATATGAAGTGTAAAGGGTAAGGCGTTTTTGGTGTTTCCTTGAATTTCTGAAGTCATGTTTTACTCTTGGATAAAATCAAACATCTAATAACCCTTTACTGAATGCTAGTAAAGTCTGAATGTATAAATGAACAGAAACAAATTGAACTTTTGTGTGAAATGCAGTCACCTTTATTTAGGCTACCTGGCAGAGCATCTCAGTTACAATACCAGAACTGACAACAAACAGTGAACCTGCTCTACATGAATATATCAATTCATAAAGAGAGGAGCTCTGATTGGATCGCTCCACAACTTATCCCACCACCACCAAGCTGAGGCAGCTGTGACTGGATGACCCTCTTAAGTAGCTGTGATTGGATATATTCCTAACTTGTCCGTACTTTCTATATGACCAAATTAGGTCTGATTGGATTAAGTCTCTGTCAAACATTTTAGCCTAGTTTTTATCTGTTGATGCAAATGTCAGTTAATTCATTTAGTTTGAGTTTTTGTCCATGTGCAATTGTTTGTCAACAAAATTAACACTGCTTTGGGGCAGTTGCTAACAAAAATATTTTGGCCTAAATATCATATTATTAGTTGGTAATCTTGAATTCTTAACTTGTATTTATCATTTATCAGCTTTTAAAAGTGAGATCAGTCCCTATCACAGATCCTGCAGCCAGCCACATGGGGCGATTAAGTTACCATCCGTCTGGGGTTGTCATATTTTCACACTGGACTTGACTCCGGTGTGCTTCTTCTCTTTGTTCAGTTCTGGCCAAAAATAGCTGACAGGTGGATTTCTGTAAAACAGATCAAACAGGAAGTTGCCCCTAAAACCACAACAAATTCTTCTCCCGCACATTTTCTGATTTGATCATACTTTGGGGGCCTGATGGAAAGTCTTCGGGGTCCTGATGTGGAGCCCAGGTTGATGACCACTGGTCTAGCGGAGTACTTCAAGAGTGAAAAACAAAGAAAAGTAAAATCCTAGCCGTCCTGGGCCATACCCAGGTGGACCTTTAAAACCTTGTGTAAGGGAGCGTTCTGCTCTGCTCTCCAGGCTGTATTAAAAATGCAGTGTGCTGGTTTTATTTGTGTCATTTTGCTGGCGATGAATGAAACATGCTCTGCTCTGGGTGCCGGTCCTCGTCTTTGTTCACACTGAAGTGAAATCAGGTTAAGTGGAGGATGTCACATTTCACTCGGTTATCTCAGGTTGTTGTGAGCCGTCTCGTGCCCTAATTAGTGAGCGTGGAGGGAAAAAAGAGAGGCAGCCAAATGAAGCAGTAGTCACCTGAGATGAAGGACACATCCTCTGTGCCAGGAGACGCTTCACATTTGATTTTTTATTTATATTTCTGCTCCGCGCAGAAAAAAAGAAAAAGTGGGTCAACCAGCAGATTTTCAGAAACCAACTTTGAAACATCCGTGTTGTCTGAGCGTCTCTGGTTAAACAGAGTTTTGTATCCGACTCCCCAGTGCCAATTACTCATTAAAAATGTTTAACAACATTTTAATTGAAGAATTAATTACCTTCGGCTGGGCAAAATCCTCCTAAATTTCATCTGGGGAGTCATCAAATGTGCAGAGGAGCAGCCGTGGATGGAGTGTCACAGAGTGGGTGGTGGTGCGGCGGTGGTGGTGGTGGTGGTTGGCGCGGGAAAATTACATCAGCAAAGGAAATGTAGTCCTTGGTGAGTCACCGGCGAGATGCACGTGATAATTCATGAGTAAACACATGCGTGAGTAAACCGCTACGATGTTCCTCGCAATGTGTGACTTCATCCCGCCGAACGGCAGCTCGCAGAGCCGCTGCCAAAACAAACAGCGTTCAGAGCCGCTGCATTATTCACAGCGTTTGACTTCGAAACACAAAAACAAGGAGAAGAGGGAAGATGCTGCAATGTTGCAACTTACAAGGCCTCCAAACAAAGAGGAGGACGATTTAGATGAAAGAAATACACGCTTTAGGAGCCCAGAGGAGGGCTTTAGGTGACAGAGCGGGGTTTTAAGTGAAAAAAGAAAGCTTTTATGTGATTAAAATGGGGTTTCAGGTGATCTGAGAGGAGTTTTATGTGTCAAAAAGAGGGTTTTTGTGTGACCAAAAGAGGATTTTACATGGGAAGAGGAGGCTTTCAGGAGCCAAAAAAGGGTTTTAGCTGTCAAATAGAGGAATATCACATGACCAGAAAGGTTTCAAGGGTCAGGTGGATTGTTTAAAGTGCTAAGAGGAGGTTAAAATACCCAAAAGCCAATAATTAAGAGCCTAGATAATGATTTTAAGTGACCAAAAGAGGATTTTACATGGCAAAAGGAGAGCTTTAGGAGCCAAAAGTGCTTTTGTTGTCAAAAAAGGGATCTCAGGTGGCTGGAGGAGGGTTTTGAAGGTCAAGTAGAGGATTTTAAGTGCTAAGAAAAGTTTTAAAATTAACCAAAGTCAGGTTTTCAAGAGCTCAGAGGATGGTTTAATTGATAAAATTGATTTGAATAAATAAAATGGAGTTTAAGTCAGAATTTTAGAGTTTTATATAACACAAGGAGGTAGCTTAAGTGACTTGAGAAAGGTTAAATCGTCTGAAAAACAGCTAAAAGAAACCTGAGAAAAGGTTTTCTTAGTCAAGATGAAGGTTTAAAGTGAACAAAAGAGGATGAGGTGAAGGATTTTAAGTGGAGTTTTAAGCATTAAGAGGATGGTTTTAGTTAAAAGATGGTCTTATGTGTCAATATAAGGGTTTAAGTGACAAAAGAAGATTTTAAGTATCGAGGCTAGGGTTTAAGGAAAAAAGAAAGGTCTGAGAAAGGTTTTAAGTGGCCAAAAGAGGATTATATAAGGCAAGAGGAGAGCTTCATGGAAGGTTTTGATGGTCAAGTAGAGGGTTTTAAGTGCTAAAAAAGGGTTTAAATGAGCTGAAGTCAGGTTTTTAGGAGCTCAGAGGATGGTCTAAAGTGACAAAAAGGATCTTAAAAGCCTAACTGGAGTTTTCAGTCAAAATGGGTGACCTGAGAAGGGTCTAACTGTTTAAAGAACCATAAAAAAAAACTAAAAAAGGTTTTTCTGAGTCCAGATGAAGGTTTAAGTGAACAAAAGATGATGTTAAAAGACAAAGAGGGGTATTAAGTGCCAGGTGAAGGATTTTAAGTGGGGTTTTCAGCATAAAGAGGATGGTTTCAGTTAACAAAAGATGGTTTTATGTGTCATTATAAAGGTTTTAGGTGAGGAGGATTTAAAGTGTCCTGGGCAGTTATAAACCATCTTAGGGTAACCAGAAGAGATTCTAAGCAGTAATGGACAGAATGCAGATGCACAGGAGAGACTTTTAGGAGACTAGAGAGTTTAACATAAGAGAGGTTGGGTTTCAGGTGTTAATGTTGTCTTATTTTACTGTAGTTGAAAGATTTTGAGTCTCTAATAACTTGACAATGAAGCGTTAAAGTTCTAAGGTCAAACAAAAACTAGAATTTATAGTGTGGATTTCCCTTTTAGATATCTAAGGACAAAACACTTTTAAATACTTTTCTTCTGCAGCTCAAATGTAACTCTCCATTTCTTTCAACCTCACGGCTAAGTTTGGTAAGAGCTTTTAGAACTGCCAAGCAGCTGACTCGCGATCTTTGGTCCAAATGCACAAGTAAAACCTGGAAAATCCAGAGGCAGATTTAACAAATTTACTCAATCTAGACTTCAGTTTTTGCAGCACAAAAAATCCTCCTTCAAAGCTTTTGTCACACGTGCAACCCTGATACCTCCCTGAAAAGACCTTGGTAAGCAACTACGGCTGTCACTTTTCTCAATAACAACTTCAACCGAATTTTTGATCTAAAACACTGATTTTTGAACATGTAAATCTGCCCTCCGTTGGACCAAACGGTTCACCGCTCCTGACGCCCTGATGTGCTGCGGTGGTTTATATTTTCAGTCCGAACACAAAATTTGACCCTAAAGTTTAAGTAAATCTTCAAATATCAAGTATAAAGTGACAGCCATTATCCATCATACCTGTGGATCAAGTTAAGCTTGTTAAATGAGTTCAGTTGTTACAAGCATGAGTGTCATCTTCTTTGCATCATTCCTAATAATTTTCTATTCTGTCAATTAACTCAAAGTTGAAGGTGCTGTTATGGTTACCGAGAGTATTATCATGCCATCCTTCTCTGTGTTTCTGTCTTGGTTTACTTTATTTTACTGAGTGAGCTCTGACTGAGCTAAACTGGAGGTCTTATAGATAAAATGTGAAGATTTTAAACCACTTTGAGGCTCCTTAAATGACCTAAATTAACGGATTCGATCATCTATCAAACACATGAAGGTCTTCTTGATCTACACTAAAGTCTCTCACATGCTGATCAGCTAAAGCAGGGGTAGCCCACAGGGACATTATAAAAATAGACAGGTTTCCACCATAGAGCTGTTTTGCCAAGAAATCATACTTGCATCAATACAAAAAAAAACCCTGAAAATGTAACATGTGCATTACAAGTTAAAACCATATCCTTCCTTTATTAACTTTGACCTGTGGGGGGTGAAAGTTTATGTTGATATGAGCTAGAGCCCTTACAGTGTTACTTGTACAAAACAAATCGTAAAGTGTGACTTTTGTACATATCAGTGAAGTTTAACAGATGATGACTTTATCAAAGATGCATGTAAGTATAATGTTCTCATATTACATATTATTATTTAGTAATAATTGTGAGGAATCAAGTAAAAGATAAACATACAGAATCATACCTAACCCATTAAATCATTATGTTTAAGGTAGGGTCTGCATGATTTTCCTTAAAAATAAAATATCAACTTTTTCAGGAGAAATCCGGCTCAATCGTCTCCTATGGGTCTCAATTGATGTTTGATGGTGTCCATGTTTACCTCACCCCCTCCTCAGCCTGTATTTGGATGTTTTGGTTGTCTCGGGACACTTTTGGGCAGAGAGTAGGCTGGGATACCCCAGGCAATCACAGTGCGCAAGCGACTTTGAGGGTTATGAAATGCACTAACAGAAAGTTACGCCGACCAGTGTTCTGTTAGGGTTCCCCGTCGAAAAAAAGCTACCCTCACCCCAACCCTTACCCTAAACCTAACCAAGAGTGAGAGTGAAGATGTAGGGCGTATGTGCAGAACTACCGGCGCATGCCTGCGCATGCGCAGTAGCACTAGGTAGCTTATCTCGACAGCTAGCGTGTTTCGACAAAACACTGGCAAAGATGGCAGACGCTACGGCGAAGAAAAGAAGATACATACAGGCAGAAGCAAAACGCCAACTGGACAAAGCTCGGTCTAAAACCAGAGTGAACCTTGGGTTGGCTTTCACCCGCTTCCCAGCTCTGAAGGACCGTCTCGGGATGAAAAACGACGCGGAGTTAGCCGTCATGCTGTTGGACAAGTTAGGTTATGGATGCATTTTCCTGCTCGGAGCCGGCTGCAGGGCTATCGGGCTGGGGAGGCGTGTTCTCCATCTGCTGCCGTAGAGGGTGGGCCCCCGCATCAGGCAGCGAGGAGTTCAGGAGGAAGGGCTTCGTCTGAATGTTGTGTTTACAAACAGTAACGAAAAATCCTGCAGACCCTACTTTTAATTATTTTAAGGTAAACTATATCAATTTGGATTATTTCGAAACATTAAATCAAACATGCAGCCCTCCATGATCCTCCTCATTTTCTGAGTAGCTCTGAGGTTCAGAAAGGTTTGGGAGTCCTGATCTAAAGTGTTAAAAAGTGACAGGATGGGACGCTGATGGCGGCTTCTTTAAATGTTTGGATTGACTCTAATTTCCCACTCATCGCGCCCCTTTGTGCTGCTCGCTGCTTTTGGAGGGTGAACCTTCTGACTTACACCTCTCCCCCTCCTTTTGTCTGCCTCCTCTCTCCCTCCTCGCCTCCTATTTAGCCCTCGCATTTGATTAGTTAATCGCCCCCCTCCGCCCCCCTCCGCCCCCCTCCCCTCCATCCTCCCCCCGTCCTCAGGTGGAGGCAGAGCGCTCGGGCTTCTCATCCAGCCAAGCTGTTCTTTTGGAAGGGAAAGGAGGCAGCTGTGTTTACAGCCCGGGTCCTGGCGTACATTTAGCAGAATCTATTATTCATATCGCTCAGTATCAGAGCGAGATCTCCAGCCACCTGTCTCGCTGACAAGCTCGCCCCCTTTTGTGGCGCTTTCCGTTCGGAGCAAATTACGCTCGTCTTGATGAATTGAGTTTTTATGAGCGGTGCTGTAGCGCCTGGGCATCCGAGCGCCGAGCCAGGGACCATCAGGGGCCCGGGGAGATTTTTCTAGTCAATGGGCAAACGTTTGGAAGAATCCAGGAAGCTTTTTTTTTTTTTTTTACCTCATGTCTTCTGTCAGAGCGATTTTTGTCCACTCTGTGTTTCTGTACGTCTGCCAGTGCTCAGTGATGTTCCTACACCTGTCTGCATTTATTACCCTCTCTCTGTGTGCTTGTTCAGCTCGATCAGCTCGATCAGAGACAGAACAAAGACCTTTCTGACGCCTGTTTCCTCTGATACCTGATGATAGGGCTGGGACACATGGACCAAAAGTCATTTCAAGATATTACAGATAGATAGTGATATAATATATACATCAAACTGTGTCACGATACCAGACTTATGGACTTTGAGCTGATGCTAGAGCAATGAAACAATGACACTGCATTTGGGACAAAAAGGAGGACCTAAAAACCCATTACTACACAAAATTGTAATCAGGCAAATTCCCAAAGACGTCGAGACTGAACACAAACATCAGCAACATTTCCACGTTTAAGTAAACAGACTCTTTTGATAGGGGTGGCTAGAATAAGGTACCGACTTATGATAGGGTGGATGTTTGCAAACACATAACAATCATTTGGGTATCTTTACTGTTTTAACTCAACAAATCATGATTAATTTCAAGCATCACATCAAAATACAACAAAAGAGTATGCAGCTCCAGATACTGATACTTCAATTTTTACTACATTGACTGACGTACTTCGTTAATACAGCTGTCCCTCAATGATAGCAGGTGGAGACTGGAACTGTGTAATGGACAATACACTCGACAAAAAACAAGTAGAAACAGAACTAAAAGAAGTCCTAGACAAAGAGCATTGCAGTTAATGCTGGGAGAGATAAAACATATTCTAGAACTGTTTTCTTAATAGTATCCAAAATAAATACAGAACTTGTAAAACGTAGCACCATTGGTAATATCCAAAATAAAAACAAATCAACCATCTTGCCTTAATTTAAAGCAAAAGCAAGATGTCTGTCCAAAGTTATAATCTAAGAAAGCTGAAATATCTGCAGGCAACATTAACATTAACTAGGTATATCACCAAACTAAAGTAAGATTATTACTTCCTTGCAAAAAGACAGAAAGCAGGAGTTTTGTCAGAATGTGTCCTAACAAAACGTCTGTGAGTGTCCAAACTGTCTGCAAGCGACGTAATGAAAAGCTGAGCTGTGCAACGTTTTTGCCTCGACGCCCTGTTTCTATTTTCTTTCCATCGCTCACATCGACGTGGACAAGGAGGGATGGAAGAGGGTTTTCCAAGAGGCGCTGGAGGGAATTTCTTGGATTTCTTTGACTTTTCTCACTCAGAAGATCAAGTTTATCTGTGTTACATCATGTAGACTGAGGAGAACTCGTTTGTTTTTGCCAGTAAAATGATTTACTTTCACTTTCAACACAGAGGGAGAAAGTTCAATAGGCTCATGGAGAGCTGTGTACTTAAAAGCCTTTGAGTGGACAAATCATCAGTATGAAGCATTACACGTCTGTTCCTTCACTTCTACAATCAAATCACTTGATGAACATCGGGTATAGAATTGTAAATTTAACGGATGCAGTGTGGACAGCAGGTGTGTGATGCTGCACAATGGGACGCCACATTGGATCAGACAGACTGCTGTACCCACACTTCTGTCTGATGCAGTGGATGAGCAGAGGTATCTTAAAATATTATGGGCCTATGCCACCGACTGTGCACCCCTGCTTTTGGGATCAAGAGGTTTTAAACTACAGTCCTATTTCTGACAAAAGAGAGAGAAAGCAGTCTCTAAACTGCTCTAAGTCTGACCAGTGCCACCTACTGCAGACTTTTCCAAGTGTCATCAAACTATTTGTACATTTACAGAATAGCGCAGGAGTTTCCCTGAAATATTTCTGAACCAGAATTGCACAAAAAGGTTGGCAACCTTGGAAGAAGTGGGGGATATTGCCTAAGAGCAAAGGTTCTCCTTCATCCTATGCAATATCCACCCGCTTTCACAGCAAAATTATCCACAAAACTTTACTTCTTGTCAAAAACATGGTCATGTTTCCCTGAAACAGTCTGGATTGTACAAATGTTTGCAGTGTTTGGAGTAGTATGTACGATGGTACCAAATTTCCTCACTTATCTAGAAACTGCCACACATTGTTGAACATGTTTTATCATTTGGATGGCGTGGAAAATCCTAGTTTTTTGTCGGGTCATTGTTGCAGACATATTTGAGTAGAGAAGTGTGAAGGAGCCACCAGCAGTTTCTGATTATTTTAAACAATAAATCACTAGGTAGATGATTTAAAACAAAAACTCTTAAATCATAATAATCAAAATGAAGCTGTTTAATTGGCCAGTAGATTATCTTACCACATTATCTTAGTGGTTCTTTCTGGAAACAATATTTTTACCAATCAAAAGGCCTGACATGTATTAATTTTTCAAATCACCGTCAACTGTATGAATATAAAGAGTGCTGCACATTCCTTTATCTCATTTGAAGATGCATTAACATATCTCCAATGATTTTGATTTATTTCCCAGCCCTACCTGATGCCTTCAAACCGTCTCCCTCCTCCGACTCTGTGTGAACATTTTTAATTAACAGGGAGGTGCGTTAACTCAATGATAAGCACCCCTGATAAGTTATAACATGATTCATAATTTATAAAGATTTTTGCTTTCATCTTCACTAGTTTGCATAAAACTAATTACACCGTAAATGGTATTCATTACTAAATATATTTTCTGTCTTTTGGGTAGCGCCCGGCGAGCGGTTGTTGCTCTGGGACCGGTTTGCATGCAGAGAAGAAAGGTAATGATGAGTTGTTTGAGGCGGTGTCAGAGATGAACCTGCCTGTTTCTGTTTGTACTTCGCCAGCACGTTAAGCAGGTCGAGGTTCATTATTCTAACTGCTACAAACTGCGGTGAGGCGCTCACGTTTAACCTGCTGCAGGTACATCAGAAAAACAGGTTTTTGTGGTTAAATATGCAAAAAATATTCATGCAAACCGACAGAAATACATGAATTTAACTACACATCAAAGCTAATGAAGTCAACAGCTGCTGCAGCCTATTATACACAAAGTCAAAGCAAGACTGGATCTCATACAGAGCCTGAGTTTGCAAGAAAAGCTCGAACACACACCTACATATAGTTAAATAAAACTGGAAAACAGGAACCAGTGACAGGTGTTCAGAGGCCGTCATACTCCAGGCGGATGGTCCCTTTAGACCTGGACTTAACATGATTTCAGTTGTTACTTCTTACTACTCACTTCCCTCCGCTTAAACAAAGGCAGAAAATAAGTCAAGAAACAAAAAATAGAATCAAGACCTTCTTGTTAGTTTCACAAGTAACGGAAGAACACGACGGAAGAAATAATCTTGATCCATGACCTCAAAAGTCCAACCAGGACATCTTTAATACAGAGCGAATGCTCCTTTAAGGATTCATAAGACAGCACATCTCAAACTAGGGATTAACATGATAAAAATTACCCTGACCTTTGACCTTGTACCTCAGAAGTCTAATATGTCGATACTTGAGTCAGAGTGAACATTTGTGCAAACATAGAAGACAATTCATCAAGGTGTTTTTGAAATATTGTTTTCATGAGCAAGGAATAAACATGAGGCCCTATAATCCTTCAAGGTCAAATCAGCTGCACAGAACACATTTATCTCTAAGGTGGGGCATGCCATGAGAAGCCGAGAAACACTGCTTTAAAGCATTTTCAGGATATTGCTTTTGCAAGAATGGCATGCACAGAAGGACGGTTAAAGCAAATCATCACTAATGCATAAGTGTGAAAGCTTTCTGAAGTGACCCTCCAAAACTCAGGGGTGGCCCTCGCACAGGGCCATGAAAAAGCTTCAACCAGCCCTGGCAAAATGCCTCAATAATGCCATGTTTGTGTCAGCCTTGAAAACAAATTAAAAGAATCCTTAATCTAACCGTCTCTCCCCACACAGGTGGTCAATACTGAAATAAAAGATCAAAATGGCGAACTGTTCGTTAGATGTGAAGCTTCTCCAAGAAAAGAAACAACAGAGAAAGTTTACTCCAGGAGACTTGTGTGGTAAAAAGGGAGAAGTGTGATGTATAAATAAACATGCCCAAACACACCGCCTGCCCCAGGAGCTTGTTTTCAATCCCGGTTGTATTAAAGCGTCCCTGCAGGAGCCGTCGAGGTTGTGCACGGGGTGAGGTGCACACACATAAATCAAAGCGGGCCAAGGAATAGTAATCCTCGCTGAACATTTTGGACTGATTGATATAAATAACATTGTCCTCGCCATCTGTCCAAAGAGGGACCTTTCCAGTTAGTGTTGAGCGGCAACGGCAGAATAATTAATGAATGGTGTCCTTTGTGCCGGTAATAAAGAGGAGACAAATTATGTTATAATCCAACTGCTGCTCGTTTGTCACAGCCAAATAAAATGTCAAATAAAAGTGAGGGGCCACAGTGTTTGTTTAATGGAGTGCAAGCTACCTGCTCCAGAGTCTGACAGCAGGCGGGGACGGCTGTAAAAAAGCCGAGAGCTGCGATTCCAGCACGCGGGGATCCACTCAGGCTGACTGTGGGGCTGTGGGATGATTATGTGCCGCACATTTAACAAATGTTCACACACACAAATGAAGAGTTCTCCTCCAAAACGACTCTGGATGTCCTCTTTGGAGGGAGATCACGACCTGAAATTCTGGTTCATTACTAATCTAAAATTAAAGTATCCAATCTGTGAGTCTGACACGGCGAGAGTCAGACATTTAGAGAATTAGCAACAAAAACAAAATGTCAAAACTAAACTCTGCTGTGAGAAGTCTTAATGTGGGCATGTTAGGTCAAACTTTCTCAATACAAAGTGAAGATGAGCTGAAGAACCTTAAAAGACCTCATCCTATGTGATCTTAAAAAACTTACAAAGTTCACTTTCTAAGGAGCAGCTCAAGACTCCAGTTTAAGAGGTAGAAAACCTTGAGCAGATCCAGACTCGTATTTGAGTTCAACAGGCAGAACTAGACTTTAGTTTAGCAGGCAAGGTTCATGCTAAATTTTAAGAGACATTAGTGAAGGTAGAAACCTTCTGTAGAGTCAGACTTGTGTTTTGACAGGCAAACACCTCCAGTAGAAACAGACTGAAGTAAAACAAGTACATTTCCAGAAAAACAAATGTTAGCAGAAACCACCGGCAGGCCCAGACTCATATTAAACAGAAAAAAACTCTAAGAGAGTCAGACTCAAGTGAAACAAGCAGAAATTTTAGATAAACAAGAGCAAACAGGAAGAAACCTCAGCAGAACTGGACTCAAATCAATAATAAGAAGGCCAAAAACTCAAGAAGAGCCTGATTCATGTTTGTGTTAACAGGCAGAAACCCTGAGCAGAACCAGACTGCTTATCTCAAGAAAAGCCAGACTCATGCTGGACAGGAAGAAACCTCAAGCAGAAGCAGACTCCTGTAAAATTGGCAGAAACCTCCAGCAAACCAGAGTCCTGTTGAACTGGTAAACTCAACAGGCAGAAATTTGGGGCAAAAGAAGACCCAAGTTAAACAGGCAGAAGGCTCCTGACCTATATTCAAATGGCAGGGATCTTGAATGGAGCTGGAATCATGTTTTAATTATGTGGAAACTGACTCCTGTAAAACAGGCAGAAACCTTGAATGAACATCTGATTAGACAAGGCTGAGGGTGCGAGAGGGCAGGAGGATGGACAGAGAGAGAGAGAGAGGTAGGTAAGGATCACCAAACAGATAAAAAACTATTCATAAGATAATTAACAATGGCTGCCTGGGCCGTAGATTTGTCTGGTCTCCTCCTGCGCAGCTAAAACAGCAGTAAAGTGTGTTGTGTTACAGGAGCAGCCATGTTTATAAGCTACACCAGTTTGAAAAGAAAGTTCCAGTGTCTGTTCGCTGTGATCTGTATGCCTTACATGAAACATCTGCTCAGGTATTCATAACCTGAGATCAACGTTGGATTGCTGTCATTGATCGGCAGGAACACCTAAATTGAATTTGTATCCCTCATCTCACCTCACTGCAGACCCTACGCCGTCATAACAGCGGCCCGAACCTGGAGCTTAAGACCCAAAGCACGGGAACGCCGCGTCCAGAGAGAAAAGTTTGGATACAGCTGCAAAGTTTGACAGGTGAGGACTAAAGAAATGGAGTATCTGTGTTTATTTATCAACGCATTTTAGGTCACAGATAATCCAGTTTCATTCTATAACACGGACGGACTAACATCAGGAGTGTCATCATGATCACAAAGTAATAATGTGATCCTTAAAGGGATATGCCAACAGTTTTTTTGTTTTTGTATCTTGCCTCATTCCCGAGTCCATGACAAGAAGATAGACACCATTCTTTGGACTGTGCATGCAGTAACAAGGAAGAGACGAGCAGAGCTCATAGCCCACCGCTAATTAGCTTAGCTTAAAACCATGGGAGTCAATGGGAAGTGTTAGCCTGCCTCTGCTCACAGTCATCAGATAAACTCATCAACTTTAAACTATCCAGTGTGCTTGTTGTGGCTTGTTTTGTCATTGCATTATGTTACGTAACCTATTTTTAGACTAAGATTAGCACTTTATGTTATTTTTTGAAAGAAATACATACAAAACTAAACAGCAGGGTGCATCAGGGTGGGCTAGCTCTGCCTGTTTCCTTCTTGTTACTGCATGCCAGAGCTGGGTATTTCCAGCAACCTCACGATACACTACGTATCCTGACACTATGGCCAAGATACAATATATATTCTGATACGCATAAATTGTGAACACTGATAACGCTTTTAACAGAAATCCCAACAAGTTTTGTTTTTTATTACAAGAGGAAAAAAACAAGGATGAGTTTTAAATTATTTTACAACGTAAGAAACTTCAATTCAGGTCCTCAAAGATGGTCGACCAAAGTTCAAATTTGGAGCATGTGCTTCATCGTGTAGTTTGGCTTCTACTTTGAACTGTGCCATTGTTAACATTACCCAAAGTGTATTGACAACAACTGTCAAAACATTGAGGCCGTATTGATTCTGTAGAATCTGTATCGATACATGCATCCCCAAGGAGTGCTTGATGATATTTTGCTGTATCGATATTTTGAGCACAGGCCTACTGCACCCACAGTCCAAAGATGGCGTCTCTCAGCTTGTCATGGACTCAGGAGTGAGGCAAGACACAAAAACAAAAAAAAATTTGGTGTATCCCTTTAAAACTGGAGAAATGTTTGTACTGTGGTGGCTCCACAGCTGGGATAACTTGATCATTTGGTGTTTTCCATCAAACTTCTAAAAGATTCAAAGCTCCTGCCAACTCATCGTCAGTCCTGGCGATGATCTCAATTCGAGCTGAGGAGAAAGTGAACTTGAGCTGTGAGAAAGTTTAGAGGTGTCCCTGGAGCAAGGACGAAGGAGGCAACCTAGACGGGAGCTGCGCTACATCGCCTCCAGGTCCATCAATCACCCTCCAAATTAGAGACGAGGTGAGGCTGAGTCTTCGCCGGCTACATTTGACATCACATCAGACGGCGATGAGGACATCACCCGGATCACGAAGATGCTCCAAAGGTACGCTCATTCCGCCCACGTCCGAGTCTCGGCAGGGCCCGCATTATCCTCGCCGACAAAAGGAGGAGCCGCTTTGTGCAATCAGCGGTGTTCTGTACATATTAAACAGCGCAACACTCTCAACCCAGGTTCATTTTAATTAGAGGGGAATTTGATCACTGCCGGCTCCCACGGGCGCTTTTGATGTTAATAAAACAAGCTGTACCTTCATGAAGAGGAGCGGAGGGGTGAGGGCGAGGGGGGAGAAAAAGTTCCCTCTTCAAGTCAAAACTACAGGGAGGTGTCAGAAGAGAGGCTGTGATCCCCGGCCGTGTTGGGAAATGGCGAGTGAGAGCGAGCAGAGGCTGGCGTGGAGCTCAGAGGGATTATCAATGTCGAAGAACGCCGTCAGTACCTTCTACGTGCAGACGCTCTTTATTAAAAGGCTGAGGTGTTCTCTATTATTGCTCTGACACTTTGGAGCATTCATTCAATAGATCTTAATAACAAAGAATGAGGAGATGAGATGAACCTTAACAGCAAAGGAGAGGATTTATGCAGCTGAGGGCTTCCGATGGTAGACCTGAACAAAAGGTCCGACACAATTAGACGCTTTCAATGAGTGAGAAGTTATTATGCGACTCAAATGATTAGATATCTTCAAACTCGAGGAGCTTTGGGGCTCAAAAAGTGCTCCGATGGTACACGTTTGGAAAGGTAAACATCCAGAATGATCACTATGAGAGAGAGCGTCTTCTCGTGTTTCGTATGTCAAACTCGCAGGAAGAAGACGCAGCCAGAGTTCAGAGCTGGGTCAAGAGGAAGGCCTGTGCGGGTTTCTGTGGTGGTCTGATTAGTGGAAATCTCATTGCTTATTTATTTATTTATTTATTTGATGCAGTTATAGAAGCACAATGCACATAAAAATGGATTTTAAAAAGTGTGCGTGGGAGTGGTAGAAGCCTGCAAATGGCTTTTATAAACCACACCCAAAAGACAATGGAAGGTAAATACTGAACCACCAATAACATCAGATGTAAAGTGCAGCAACTTCATACAAATAAACACAGAAAAAAAAAATTAAGTAACAGAATAGAGCAAGAGGTGCTTGGATTGCTTGTAGTTTTGCTGCAAGATCTGAGGTCAGAGAGACCATGATGTGTATTTTTTTGCATCAGAGTGAACATTTGTGCAAAGTTTGGAGAAAATCCCTCATAAAATAATTGAGATACTGCGTCTAAAGACTAAATATGAGTATAAAGCCCAAGGGCGTTGACCTTTAACTTTCAAACTTTCACCACTTTTAAAACACTGTTTGTTGTTCACTTTGGCGGAGTATAGTTGCTTTGATTGGGTTTTATTTTTGTTATGTTTCCCTGCATTGTTTTTGTTGTTTTTATTGTTTCTACCTATTTTACTGTAAAGCAAAAGAAATTTATCAGCTTACTCTCGAGTCAGAGTGAACAAATGTGCGAAGTTTGAAGTACAAGTAAGACCTCCAACATCTAATCAGTTCCTCCTGTTGTACTTGATACTTGAGCAAAGTTTGGAGAAAATCCCTTGTAGTGGTCTCCAGATTTTAGGTTTACAATAAGGATGAAGCCTACTTACATCGACCTATGACCTCCTAAATCAAACATGGGTTGATGGAAGGGCTGGGCGATTTCAGGAAAAGATCTAACTGTGACTTTTCTGGCAGATATTGTGATTTCAATTCGATTCACGATTTCCTTCAAATCAAGCTTCAGTGCAATATTTACTATGTTTACAGGATAGACAACAGGAAGGAAATCAGTGATCAAAAGCACATAGCACATTATTCATCATCTAATATTGATGATAAATAACCTGTTTTCATTATTTAAGGAATACTCCAACTTCTACTCCTAAACAGAGGCTTTGTGTTGTTGACCCGCTTACCAGCACTTTTGCAGTGGACATGTGACGTTCGTGAACGAGTTGACTCTCTTATCTCTTCTTTTTAAGTGAACAATGACAACTGATTCGCAGCTGTGAGTGAGACATTTATTTTTGAGCCATTCTTAAATGCAAATCGCCTGCAAATTTGTAGAACAGTTGACACAGCAGATTCTGGGTCAGTCAGGATTGCTGCACAAAATTGCAGCTTTGGCGATCACATGGTTTCGTTGTCTGAAACTGCGATTTCGATCCAAGAACGATAAATCTTCCAGCCCTACTCTCGAGTCAGAGTGAACACATGCAAATTTAACATCTAACCAGTTCCTCCTCCTGTTGTACTTGACACTTGTGTAAAGTTTAGAGAAAATCCCTTGTAGTGGTCTCCAGATTACATCGACCTGATAAATCAAGCATGGGTTGATGGGTAACCTAAAAACATTACGACGAAAGCTGTGTGTTGGCATATTTAAAGTACAATTTCCTATCACAATGGACAATAGAGTTTAATCGTGTTACATCAAAGTAAAAGATAGAGTCTATTCACGATCCACTGAGGGAAATGCACTTGAACCATCTTCAATGATCATGCTCAAGTATTAAAGGTCCACAGAAGGACCAAATTCAGCCCCAAAGTTGCTCATGTCTGAATAATTTAAGCTGATATTTTGGAGCAAACGTCCTCACCTCTTGAGCACAGACTGTAAAGGACCATAGTGTTCAAACATTTACTTTTATTTTCCCGATAAATGAAGTGAACGGTCATCTGTCCCCGAAGGAAATGCTCCGTCTCCCGTGCTGGCGGGCGGGTCGTTAAACGGCCAAACGAGCGATGGAATGAGTAAATAATTCAACAAATAGATGAATAAATAAAAGGGGTCGGACTCTGCGGTGGTTAAGCAGGAGTGAGTGAGTGGGGGGGGGGGTCGTTCAGCTGGAGAGCCACCTATGTCAGAGGGAGAACGTGCGCCGTCTGTATAATTCTGAACCTTGGCACCCGAACAGGCATCTGCTCCCTCTGCCAGTTCACCGTATACACACAAACATCTGCTTCCTCATAGGGCTGGGAAATACAGGCTGAGAATCATGTTTCAATGCTCTTAACTACTCACAATAATACCTCCATTAGGGTCGAACAATACTGGGAAGAACTGATGCTGCAGTTTAAAGAAGTACTTATATAAATGCTGTGTCACATGACTGCGATAACTCTTTAAAAACTTGTGTCCTATAATTTTATTGGTGTATATGAGTAGGTAAAGTTATTCTTTTATTTTGGTTCAAGGTGACAGACAGAGGAAGAGTCATGTTTGATTTAAAGATGCCACATAGGTGGGAAAATAGACGCAGTCATTGTGTACCATCTGTTTGCAGTATGTATGTTAAATTATTCAATAAAAAGAAAAGTGTGTCCTGCAGTTGCTTATGTTTTGCCTACATTATAAACCATTTTGAAGAGTTCAATCACCCTGAGTATCCTCTCCATTTTATGAAACTAAGCCTCAAAGGTTGGCCCAAATAAGATGAAGATATATGAAGATATCAAAAGTCTTAAGATATATATCTGGAAGTCTCTGTTTAACATGCTCACAACATATTGTTTAGCCCTAATCTCCACATTTGGTTGAGGCAGTAAAAATTAAAGTGGTCTCACAATTACAGAGTTATTAACTGTGATATAATTCTGATAAAAATAAGACGATATCAACACCAACACAAGTCCTAGATAAACAGTTCTTTGTTTTTAAGCATCCAACAGCATTTAAATGATTAAAATGTCAATATTTTCTACACTCTCAGTCACCGTGTGCTGTTAAATCTCAAACATAGTAAGAACAGAAAATTAAATATACTCAATCAAATTTCAAATTAAATGAGAGCGACTGTCTAAACTTTAAAAAACATCAGCAACACTTGGAGAAGTGAAAATAGTTCACAGAAAAACTGTATGTTGACTAAAGCTGGGCACACACTACAAGATAATCAACCGGATATTTGGTCTGATTTCCCTCTCACGTCAAAGTCAGCAAAGACCCGATTATCCGGTGGTCCTAAAGGTGATCTCACCTGATTACCCTGTAGTGTGAGGGGTGTTAGGAGTGATTTTATCCTTCATGATTGTCGAAGATCAAACATGCTCAATATTTATAATGAGAAGTTCTAATGTGACGATGATGTTGATTAGTGGCCAGAACAAGAGGAATGTCCCAGGAAGCGAACAGCACGCCATATTTATCTCTAATTACTCTTGCTGGTTGTCGTCCATGTTTGTTTACACTTTATTTGGTTTGATCATGTGAGATTTCAAGCTGAATAGCAGAAACTGTGTTTGCTGGTAAATATATCTGATGATAATGTCACAGCCAAACTGAATTTGATGTTACTAGTGATATTAAGGCAGCCGGTTCAATCAGGGTCTGTCTGTGTGGAGCTTTCTTCCCATGCATCAGTGGGCTCTCTCCGGGCACTTCCTCTCACAGACCAAAAACCAGTGTTAATTTTGTTGCCTAATTATTTTCGGCATAGTTTTCGCCAACAACATTTTTTCCCCTTACGAAAACTAGACAGTAACTAATAAAAACAAATGCACATGGACAAAAACTCAAACTAAATTAACTGACATTTTCATCAACAAATAAAAACTAGACTAAAATGTTTGACAGAGACTTAATCCAATCAGACCTAATTTGGTCATGTAGAAAGTAGAGACAAGTTAGGAATATATCCAATCACAGCTACTTTGGTTGTGTGGAAAGGTTGGATGAGTTAAGAGGGACATCCAATCACAGCTGCCTTAGCTTGGTGGTGGTGGGATAAGTTGTGGAGCGATCCAATCAGAGCTCCTCTCTTTATGAATTGATATATTCATGTAGAGCAGGTTCACTGTTTGTTGTCAGTTCTGGTATTGTAACTGAGATGCTCTGCCAGGTAGCCTAAATAAAGGTGACTGCATTTCACACAAAAGTTCAATTTGTTTCTGTTCATTTATACATTCAGACTTTACTAGCATTCAGTAAAGGGTTATTAGATGTTTGATTTTATCCAAGTGTAAAACATGACTTCAGAAATTCAAGGAAACATAAAAAATGCCTTACCCTTTACACTTCATATTTTAGTCGACTAAATTTACAGTAGATTTCATCGACTAAAATGTTGGGAGATTTCATCAACTAAAACTAGACTAAAATTAAAACAATTTAGATGACTAAATTATGACTAGTTTTAATGTAAATAATGGATGGATAGTGATCTAAAGGCTCTCCTGATACCTCAAACTTCATGATTATATCATTGTTAGTGGCTTTACTGTCTTATCCTCTGTTCTTTTATCACCAACATGGACACCAACCATCTCTGTTAGCTTTAGAATCAGACATGTTTCCCAGCCCTACTCCTCTCACACGCAGGAAAAACAGGGGGGACCTGCAGCACTTGACAGGTCCGCCTTTCGCCGTTCTGCCTGGCCCTGCTGGCCGGGTCTTTACACAAAAACCTTAATGCATCCTGTCAAGCCATTAGGCGGTGATACGATCAGCTCGCAGGCCCCCATTAAGCCATCAGTGTCCACCTGTGATAAAGACGACCATTTGTTTTCTTAAAGCCCTACTTAATGTCCGTTTAACTCAATTTGTCAGGAAATGTACAACAATTTCCTCCCCCAATGGTCCTGAAATCTGGTCGGGGTTCAAAAACACAGAAAAGGCGAGGGGAGGGGACGGGCGGAGGGGGGTTGTTGTTCCTTTTTTTCGTTCAGAGGATGCATATTCAAATGAGGGGATTAAATTGCCTCTCATATTGACGTATCGTGTTGCGTTGAGCGCTGAGAGGTGGCCTGTGTTTTCCCTCTAAAAGCTGATTTTTTGGACAGCAGGGGCAGGAGCTGGAGGTTGTTTTGCCTCCATTAGCTCCGGTCCACGGCCCCTGCTCCCTCTCCTGATGCGGCCGTGACAGCACTCTAAATCTGGCCCCGCCGTTATTACCGGCACACGCCGCAAAAGCATAATAACACCTTTTAAAACAACATTGTCCCTGAAGCTGGCAAACACACGTCGAGTGATCCCCCTCCGTCTTTATAAACGTTAGGGCTGGAAAATATGAACAGAAATCTTATCCTGACGTCAGCGTTTATTCCTGCCATTTTTTTTAAGGCAATGAAAAACTATCAAATGATAAACAGAGCTGTAACTTTAATATCAATATATTAACAAACTGATACCTGTGTGACATCACCATGGCAACATGAAAAGCCGCCCTCAACACCAAATATCGAGCTATTTTGTGTTTTTACTTAATATAAATTATGAAAAAATACCTAGAAACTATGTTAATTGTACAAAATTGGAAAAACATTGGAACCATTTATGTTTATCGAAGATTTCGGCATTTTCCTGCACTTTGATCATAATGTGTTTCAAAATGATAAAATGTCAATCATTAAAGTAATCAGTGGTATAATAAAGTACAGATATTTAACAATTTTCAGTCACATTCTTCACAAAAAGAGAGAGAATACATTATCTTTGACTTTAGGTACAAAAACCTTCACATTTTGTCAATTTACACCAACTTCTTTGTCAATGTATTTGTAAATTTAGTCTCTGTGTTGGAGTTTACCTACAAATTCAGACGATAAAGGAGCATTAAATGAGTTGATATCATAATTTTGTTTTTATTTGAATATCTGGGGGCTCCTTAACACACTGTCTGAATTGTACAAAGTATGGCAACATTTTCATATCCTATTTTCATATTTCATATCAAAAGAGAGCAAGCATTGAAAACTAAAGAAAAGTAGCAAAACTTGTAAACGTGAGTTTAACTGGCATTGAGTTGGGATTTTTCATATTTTCTTTAGCAAAACATTGACAACACATTTGTGCAATCTCAAAGACTGCAGGTAAAGTACTTGACACTGTCTTCAATGCAAAAATATGTTTTCAACTGTGTGGAATTTGTGAGGTTTGAGGACTTCTTTTCTCTTTATTAAATCATCACACTTTTACAAGTGTTGTCAACTTATTTGCTCAGTTTTATAACTTGCATGTGAATTCACGTGCACTGTCCAAAACTGCACAAGAACTTCTGCAAGATTTGGAGAGTGAGAAGAACAGAAGAAAAGTTTCCAATGCTTCTCACCAGTTCCCGCCATTTCCTCAAAGCGCTGCCAACATATTTGAGCAATTAATAAAAAATATCAAGAAAGCTCCTGGACACCGTCTAAATTGCACAAATATGTGACCAACCTTTGAGCAGCTGGATTATCCTACTCCTTAAGATAGGTCACTCTTATAGAGCTCAAGCTGAACCATTTGCTCCTGGTCAGATAATGACCTTGGATTATCCTCTGAAGATCTTAAACTTAATTGCACAATTCAATATGTTGGCAATATTTAACTGGTAAATAAGGAGGCAACCCTCTTTCCCCGTCACTTCATCCTACTTGTCCAAATGTTGCCAACATATTGTGTGATTCAGATAAAATGAAGCTGTTTCCTTGCATTTTTTGTCCTGTGTTTGTTGCTGTGGCAACGAGTTGCTTAATAGTTGATTTACTTTCACTTAAAATAGAAATAATCCAGAGTAAATAAAGAATAACAACATAATTTCCCACTTAGGCAAAGCATTTTAAATGGGATATCTTGAAGTATGAAGTCTTTTTAACTGAGCATGAGCCTGACATCTTAGATTATTTTAAACATCTACAATAGTATATAAATAAATAGGTTATATTGTCAAACCCTGTGTCTCATTTTAAACTATATTAGTGTTTCTAAAAACCTGGACATATTGCCCAGCCCTAGCCGGCCTCCCCCGCTGCAGACACCAAACAGCCTCTGGAACATCTGTTTATGTTTTGTCTACAGATACATCATTTGGCTTAGGAGGGGCGGCGATGGCGAGGTGGGGGACTAATGATTCTTTGCTGCGTTGTACTCCCATGTGGAGGTAAATCAGCGCCAACAGGAGAAAGAAAACCAACTCCTGAAACAAAAAGAGAACCATTTAAATGCCATAAGAGTCTCAGATTGGCAGGAGCCTCTTTTTTGGTGCAAACGACCGCTCCGGCTGCCCCTTCCTCCCCGAGCAGACAGGAAGTGGTGGGAACTCTGGTCGTGGCGGTAGCGGTACTGTTGACATCTGTCGTGGTTGGAGAGCTCAGTGCGCAGGAAATGGGGTGTCACGGCGCTTGCTTGTTGGCCATTATCCTGGCATCCTAATGAAGTGTGGGCAGTTCGCGAGAGGGGGTCTCTGGATGGCATGTTGAACGCACGGATGGGCAGAGGCAGCACACATGCACGCCATCCTTCGCCCTCGCTCTCCCCTTCAAATCCCCCTCCTCTTCCATGTATCCCATCTGCCCGAGCCCCCAAACTGCACCCAATGGGACGGAGGCTGGTCGCGGGCGCATGCGCCTCGCTCCTGTGCGTTTTTCCATTAGGCGTGTGGGCACGGCCGGCATGCGATTGGAGACACACGGTGAACAAGTGTCCTCTCTGCACGCAGGCTGCCTCACGCTAGGAGAGCTGGGCCGGGGCGGCACGGCGCCATCAATACACCTGACCCTAATGGTCTTTGCACGGCAGATCAAGTGGTGTTTGTCGGACTCCTGAAGGGCCTTAGGTGGCTGTTTATTGACAGAGAAAACAGAAAAGACTCCCCTGACTGGATTTATTTCAGCAACACTTCAGTGGAAGACACCCCTGAGTGTGAAAACAACAACAAACAGCAGCTTACAGAAATCTATAGGAGCAGCACGGTGTGAAGTATCTGAAAAGGTCAAAATAGTGAGTTTGTTGTGAGCCGAGGACTAAATAAAGGTTCTGCCTTTAAATGAGTCAAATTAGCTTTTGCTTAGCATGATAACAGATCTGTTCTCTCTTTATTTTACTCTTTACATCATGTTATATTCATTACCTCCACCAAGGAGGTTATGTTTTTGGCCCCGTTTGTTTTTTTAGCAAGATTACACAAAATCTATTGGACACATTTTGCTGAACTTTTCAGGAGATGTTGGTATCAGATTCAGAATCAGACTTAGAAATACTTCATTAATCCACAAGAGGCAATTTGGTTGTTTCAGTTGATCTTATACACAGTACAGTAGGAATATCAGACGACACTGAAATAGAAAAGATACATTAAAACAAATAAGAGCATAAAAATTAAGTAAAAAACAAGAAAGCGGGTTACAACATACAGAATCAGCTAAGCTATATCAATAAAATAAGTGAAGTAAGTATATGAACAAGGGCAAGGAATTCACATTTTTAACCTAAACACTATTTACAATATAAACATTATATGATAGCACTGTGTGACAGAAGACCACATTTGACTGGGTATTGCACTATACATTATGTTTGCTTATTTACAAGTATTAACAAATATCAGAGGTGAAAACAGTGAAAAACATTTATTCTCCAGGACCTGACGAGGCAGTGATGTTACAGGGAAGAGTTACAAATGGCCCAACTTAAAAATGATTAGATTTTAGTGGTGATCCAGATAAACGCTGTTGGTGAAAGGATCATTTTTGCTCAATAACTGTCCAACTAATAATGATATCAACATGATTCTGAGTGCCAGGTGTGGGTTTTCAGGGTCAAGAATCATATTATGAAGGTAACTTTATCATGGAACTATTGCTTATAGATGTAAGTATAGTTATTGTATATATTGTTAATGTTGAAAGTGTAAATTCCTCTGCCTTGTTCATCGTCTCACTTTTACTTATTTTATTTATTTTTTCCTTCATAAGGAAGTAGATATAGCTTGAAGACTGCATGTTGCAACCTACTTACCTAATTTTTATGTTCTTATCTATTTTAATGTCTTTATTTGATATTCCTGCTGCTTTTCTGTGTATAAGGGCAACTGAAACAACTGAAATTCCCCTTGGGGATTAATAAAGTATTTCTGATTCTGAATTTTATAATATGACTGACCTCTCACTCGTCTTTTCAGTATTTTCCCCAGTTTAAAGCACAATCATGCAGCCTGTTATTTATTTCTTTCCTCCTCTCTCCACACAAACGATCCCTCTTCAGGTAAAGAGTCTCTCCTTACTCGTGGGCCCATAACAGTAATGGGCTAATGTGCCGGCTAAATGTAGCACTACAGCCTCTGAGTGCTTCATCAATACATCCGTCGGATGCAGGACAGAAGGAGGATTATCACGAGCGCCAGATGCTAAGCCACTGAAACTGCACACAATCAATTAAGTCCTCGGTGCATACAGTAGGAGTGTGCTGCAGACAAGTGTTATCCTGCAGAAATATCTCTCTTATGAGGAGGAACTTTAGATTTACAGCCCTCCAGTCAACATCATGAATTAAAGAGTAAACAATAATAATATTATGATGGCATAATCAGATCTAGACTAACGCCTGATCACAGTACAGCCTCCAAAGTCATCCATTTTGGCTTTGAGGAAAAGATTTTGCTGAAACTTTTCTGAAGTTTGGCCCGCCCCTCTCTCCTCTCCCTGACATCGTCCTCGTGTTTAATCCAGTAATGATTTTTGGGATTATATTCCTTAAAAACTGCAGCGTTTTTCATGCAAATTAGGCCGATAGCTTCACTCAAGTCCACAAAGTCCACTGCAGTTTCCATCTTTCTAGAAACCGTCCACATTCTTCATCCACTTTTACTTCTGAAATGAAACTGCTGTTAAATTAGTGAACTGTGTGTCGGCCTGCAGTCGAAACCTGCACCTGCATGTCATCACTTTAGGCCAATTACAAGACCTTTTTCCTACGATATTCACTTTTTAATTTATCCCTGCATGCCAAGAGTTTTGAGACTTGTTTAAAGAGGGCAGCTCCCAAAGACACAATTTTTCCTGCAGCAGATTCCAGTGTATCTGTTCTTGTGGAGAATCCGTCCCCTTACACCAATGTCAGGAGGAAAGCTGCAGCAATTTTTTGCATTTTAGTTTCATTTTGGATAAATGTGCTCCTGTTTGAAGAGTGATGGGGATGAAATGCCTCATCTCTACCAATGCACATTCACACTCCATTTCATTCTATCTATATATTTTTTGTATTTGTGTTCGGTACTTTTGCATCTTATTTTTTTTTGTTACATTTTTCTTTATATTGCCATGTTTTATGTACAATAACAAGTGTTCCACCAAGGGGGAAAGAGAAAGTATTTTTCAATTTTCCGTATGTCCTGTACATATGGCAGAAACTGGCAATAAAAGTGACTTTAACAGCCAAAAAATTAGTGAAGGTAAATCAGCGGAAGTTAGTTTTTTTATGTTAATTAATCACAGTATCTGGACTGCTGTGTTCACATTTAGACCTTGGTAATGTTAGTAACGTTATTTTAAAGGATGATCAAGTAAAACAACATGTCAAGCAGGATTAGCAAAAGTCTGTAAAAGTACAATCTTGGCATGTCTCCGATCAGCAAATCCGATCAAAAATAACTTCATCTTATTCAATAAGTAGAAACTGATTAGGTCAAAACACCAAACTGACAACCAAGACTTTTCCATCGCAAAGAGCAGAGGGAAGCATTTCTTGATCATGAGCCTGTGGTTCTAACAACATAAAAGCTAAAAGGGACATAAAAATATCAGCACAGCAAGAACAACTTGCTTTGTTCAAGATGTAATTATTCATTAAGATGGTACATCTTATTTCAGGATGCTTCACAAGTACATTTTGCTTCCCAGTGTCCAAAATCTGCCTTAAATCTCAGTCCATATGTTTGTTTTCTGTATCTGGACTGAGGTGTTGACTGGAGGTGAAGGCCATTAAAAACCTCAGGCAGCAGCCGCACACCAGATTCAGAGGGAGGCGAAAACATCTCCAACACCGTGGTGATGGACTGCTCTGATTTCCACCTGCGACGGTCGCAGATCACTTTAGAACCTCCTGATCAGGACATCCCACCCTTCAGAAAAGAAGAATCACCCCCTCTCCCCGTCCACCTGGAGACAAACCGTCCCACAATCCCCTGCGGCGTCTCCGGCCCTGACAGAAGAAGTATGTAGTTAACCGCATTAGCTAACGTGTGCTGATGGATGCTGCGGCTCTCTGCGGGGGTCAAAATGTCACGCAGCCCCCCAGCTGAGAGGAAGACGGATGAGGCTGTGTACGGCGAGTGGACACCTCTCTTGTTCGGCCTTGTTTTCTTTACTCTCAGAGCAATCTGATCCCTGATTGGCTCTCAGAGGGGACCAGGTTTGATAGAGGAAGATTAACGCCGGCGGCGGGAGCACAACCCGACACGGTCACTGTGATTACTGCTGCGGCTCAGGTGGTGACCACATCAGTCTGCTCCAGAGCGGGCATTAATCTGATAATCTGTTTCACGCATTATGATGTGAGCTATCACAGATTACTATAACCGAACGCAGATCCAGCTCGTACCTGCTGCATGTTTGGAGAGAAAATACTTCACGTAGAGGCTCCAAACTTTGACTCAGCTACATAAAAAAACAAAAAAAAACAGCTTCACAGCCCTGCTCAAAATTTCAATGAAAACAATTAATTTGATGTCAACTTGGACCACAGTGCATCACATTTATGTCCTGTGGGTCCTGGGATGGCTTTATTCTTTGGAGAAAGGCTCCAAGGGACAATATAGTGGGAAGCAGTTTGTCTGGAGTAGGGCTGGGCAACTTTGGGGACCAAGAGGCCACGTTGACTTTTATTCTTACTTTCAGAGAGCCAGGTTGTTACAGTAGTGCAAAAAATAAAGTTGAATTTAACTGGCTAACCATGGAATTAAAGTCAATTAAAGAGATTTTTCCAATGCATGATCAACTGGGAATTAAAGTTAATTAAACAGAGTATTTCTAAGAACCCATTTAGTAATGCTCCGAAAGACAAAGACAGCAAATCATATCTACCAATGTCTTGTTAAAACAAAACATTTACCAGATAGTAAAGACTATTTGGTTGGCATTTTTATCCCCCCAAGGTGCTTTTTTTGCTGTTAGTTTTTTTTGTCTAGTTGCAAGATAACTAAAAAGTGATCAGAAGCGATTGTTGTTGTGTTAAAAGTTGAAAGAACTTTCTGATGTGCATGTGGGCCGAGGATTTTCATCATCTGAGACATCATCAACCTACGTGTGCAGTGTTCCCTTAACACCTCAGTTAATGCACCAAAAGATTCAGCTGCTGTTTGTTTAATTACAACAAAAAATTCAAGTTAATGTCTTCGGATTATCATCTCTTTGGTGCCACTTTAACGATCTCTTCTCCCTCTTTATATTTTAATATTAAAATTTTAATCAAACAATGACGTTGGACGCAGTGATTACACCTTGTAGAGAGCTGGTTGGATCAACAAGACTCCAAAATTAAAGACAAAAGTGATCAGCTTGTGCGGTGTGGGTCTGTACTTCACAACTATCAGTGATGCTGTAGGCTGATTGGGTAAAGGATGATGCATTATGGGACTTTGCTGAACACAGTGAAGCCTTCTTACTTTAACTCTTCTTCAGCTCCATCCTCTTGTCCAAAAAACTCTTCTTCTTGCTCCAGTAACGTCAAGCTTCAGGTCTGTAAAGAAGACAATGGAAGATTTTTTCATAGGCAAACAAAGGATTTATGGCAAAACTTGCATCAGTCAAAGATAATCTGCTTTCCTGAGTCTCAAATCAATCAGGTTTTTCATCAAACTCCAGCTCACCTTTTTCCCTGACACTAAAAACCCTCCCTTCACTTTTTACAGCGTATCCCGGCCCAGTCACCGAGCTTTAAACCCTCACAGCTTCACCTCTCGACGCTCTCTGACAGTGAATAATCGTCCGGCCGCTTATGCAGCTTATCTGAGAATGTCGAACAGCGGCGGCGGGGAAAGAGAGCCCTTAATCTGCCCGTAATCAAACCTGACAGTCACCTACAGCAAGGTGTGGCGCCACGCTGGGAACCAGTCAGCCGAGCGCTCTGATCAGCAGAGAGAAACTGTCGGCCCATTAATATTAATCGTCCTAATCGAGCTGGAGAGGAGAGCGCTGATCCGAATGCTCTACAAGGTAAAGGCGGGCACGGCAGGCGAGCACGCCGCTGTACATCAAGGTAACGCCTCGCCGTTTCCCGCGGCCGTCTATTTGAAGTAGGTGAGGGGAAGCCAGGTTTGTGTTATTGTTAATTAAGCTCTTTGTACTGAGTCTAGACACAGAGGCCTCCCTCTACGCTGCACTCACTCTCACTGCACCGCCTTTTCTCTCCTTCACCTTCAGTGTTCTCCGCCTCAGTCTTCTCCACCTCACCTGAAGCCTTGTTCAGCACTTTAGTCTGCTGGTTTTGTTTTATAGAAACACAAGGATACAGTAAATAAACTTTATAAGAAAATCAACTGTCAAGTATTTTCTTTGGCGAGTTCTTTTTTTCAACAGGTTTGATAAACTTTTGATAATAGCTTCTATTTGTTTTAATGAAATCATAACTTTCTTTCCCTTTTCCAAGTGCTACAAGTTATTCTGCATTTCGTTTTACTTTTGGAAACTCTAAAGATTGTCTCAAAAAGGTGTTTTTGTTTGTTTTATTGAATGTATTGTGAAGATCAGGTTTTTGTCAGAAATCTTTAGTAAGGAATACTTGAAAGTTTTTATTTGGCCAATGTTTTATTTTCAGAAAAAAAGCTAAAGGAGGAAATGAGCAAGGCAAAGTCTGTATAAGTATAAATACTTCTTCATGTAGTTCTGATCATATCTTTGGTGATAAATGTTTAGAACTTTAATTCAGCTTTTGTTATGCTGTTATCATCAACTAGATTCTTTGTTAATCCAAAACATGAACCACACATTCATTTTCTAACGTTAATGTTGGACCAAATATCTATATTTTTGTTGGTCTTTTTACCTGTAATGATAGTGGACAGACAGTTGATGGATCCAGGGATCTGAGAGTCAAGGAAGACAAGCAACAAATGGACATTCATTTCTTCGCAGCGAGGTGAGAGCCTGCAACCCACTCTGCCACACCGGCACCTTCATTCAGATTCTTAATGGAAATACTTGAAACTTTTCTTGTTTTATTGTTTGTAATATCGAGAATTTTCTCCTACGGTTTTGGTTTTGGCTCAGTGACAAATCTTTACAACTATGACTTGGCTTACGTCATAGTTGGTAGGATTTGTTTAATATTTCAGATTTTTCCTGTAACTCTTCATCCTCACGTCTATGGTCATTCAAACAGAGACAGAGAATTCACTACGAGTGTTAGACGTCTACTAGAGCTGTTTCTTAAACGTTGGTCCTGGTGGCACATCTCCTGTTGGAGAAACAAGCAGAGAGGTGACAGTGAAATAAGTAGACAAAGAGAGAGAGTATTTATCAGCAGCTATCAGATCGCTGTTAACACGCTCTCTGTGCGCTGCAGGAGAATGAGAGGTGAAGAAACACAACTTTATCCCCAACCACATCTCCTCCTCTAAAGTAATCCTCTGTGTGGCGGCGGCGAGATAAGGATAGCGCACTCGCTCATCGAGTCGGGGAAGGAGTTGGCCGCCATGGCGAGGGTAAACACGGGGATCATCGCTCACCGAGGAGGAACTAGGGACGCGAAGAGGGACACTGATCTTCTGTCAGAGCCAGGGCCAGCGAGGGAGAGAGAACAGGACCACAGAAGAAGAAGAGGAGGTGGGTGAAGGCAGGAGACGGATGGTGTTTGTGGCCGAGCGAGAGGAGAATTAAGAAAGAAGGAAAAATCAGAGACAAGATGGTGAGAAGAAGGACGGTCAGCTGAGCTAGAGAAGATGACAGATTAAGCTTCTGGGCTCAGACTGTCACTTCGTACTTCTGAGCTGATTTTGATTCTGGATATTTCTGGTTCTGATGTAGCCACCAACAGTTTGCAGCCTCAAACTACCGGTCATGATACCAAATAACTCAACAAACAAAACCAATTCTCCAGGGTTGTGCCTAAAATCCACTGACAACACGCTCATTCATGCACTTTCAAGGTGTCTCCATGAGATGGCGCTTCCTTCAGATCATCACATCGCCTCAACCATTTCCTTCGTTATTAGAGAAACTACCAAACCAAAGAGCACCACAAATTCACACAAACATGGACTAGAGTTAACAGTTAATGACTGTCAGGGTGGGGAGGCCCGTCACAGACCTATCATGGACAAGCCAAGACCCAGTGAGGGTAACTGACTGACTTTAACCATGGATAAGTGATAGCTTTTTCTGGATTTGTTCAAGCCTAAAAACCTCTGAAAATTAGGTTCATGGGAGTAAAAACGTGTACTTGAACTGTAAATAAATACTGACATATAAAATTAAGTGGGCCGCCTGGAGCAATGAGCCACTCCATCCAGCAGAGGGCGCTCCCTGGCTTTGACAACAGGTGCATTGTGTCTGCTGGAAACGAACAGAAGAAGAAGAAACTTTGAAACTTTAATAGTAAAATGATCTTCAGTTATTAGCGTGCATGCTTGAAAACCGATCGGTTGATTTTTGGGTAAAAGTGACAGGCCTTGTCTAAGTTTCATAGTTTTATGTTTGCCATAGAGCTCATTTTTAGCACAGATAGGAGAACACATTAAGGCATTTGATCGAGGAAACCACCACGATGCTAGTGCACAAATCCTCGCACCACTCTATAAACCATTACTACTAGAGCAGGAAAATAATAACGCATGGTCTGACATTCAGGTCATATTGCCCAGCCCTGACTCCAACGAGCGGTAGCAGCATAAGCAGATAAGCTCTTAAAAAGGCCTAGAAATCACAAAACATACTTTTTCTGCTTCTAAACATGATTAAATCTTAAAAAATTAAAGATGCTGACTGATTGAATATATGTATGTTTGCTTTGTCTTTCTAAAATGTCAAACTTCCTTAAAATACGATAAGAATGTAATCTCTGCAACATCTGGATCAACAGAAAGAAAACAATGAAACGATGTCCTGATAAGTACATTAAATATTCTACAATAAGGTGCATAAAAGGCTATTAAAGGGGTTTTTTTTGGAGCTGAAAGTTAATCAAGTTTCCAAACTCTCCTTCCTGCAGCAAGGAGCAAAGATATGTGTCTGAAAAATGGTGGAAACTGACCGCTGCAGCAAACAACCAGCAGAAGCTTTTTCACGTCTGCGGAGAGAAAGAAGGAAATGGGTAAACAGCGAGAGGGAGGGGGGCTGAGAAAGTCCTACGCTCAGCAGCTTTGAGAGTCCGAGATGTGAAAAGTGACTGGTTGATTTATCACGGGGGAAACGGAGCCACAAAGTACAATTTTCTACCTTGGCCCGCGAACAATAATTCATAATGATGTCGCCTGCTGATAGCGGCGGACCTTTTCGGGGCCGCGTCGCTCTCTGAAAATGATGGTAATAAATGTCAGGAGTTCGCAGGTAACTACTTTAAAAGCCATTAGAAGAAGTCGTGATGGAAGATAGGGCTCCATGCTGTGATAACAAGTTGCAGATAAAAAGAGGGAAAAATGAGAGGGCTTTGTTTTATTGTGAGGTTACAGGAGCTCAAGGACTATTACAGATAAACACAAGGTGTCAATTAAAATGGCCGCCCCCTCCTGCTGCTGGGGAATGATTGTTTTTACCACCTTCATGCCTCAAACCTCCTCAAACACCTTGTTCAGACTGACGAACATCTACAAGAGGAGAAAGAAAACATACAACACAACGCTCACGCTGCTGTCATGTCTCCTTGTTGACCTTTCATCTCCATGTTGTACTTCCTGCGACGCTCATGCATCACACTTTAATGGCGTGTCAAAAAAAGGCTCGGCTCTTTTTCGTTTGTGCACATTTTTTATCGCAACATTGGCAGATTATGAGGCGGCTAATGAACTCTGCGGATGTGAGGACGGGGGAAAAAAACCCATCCTTGTTACAACTTTCCCCAAAGTTCAAAAACAAGGCCTTATTGAGCGGGGAATCTAATACAAAACTAATACTTGTAAGAGCAAATAAGGGAGCATTGGTCTTTATGTACACTCTGAGCGGAGAATATTGGATCTCAGAGCGCTCAAAGTCATCCGTTTTGCAGTGAGAGAGGCTCATAAAAGCAGCCGTTGATGTGACTTTAAAGTTCCCCGGGGACGCCGCGGCGACTCTTTAAAGACTCTTTAAAGGCTCCAAGAGTGAATGAGAGGAAAAGACGCAGGAATTAATAAGACGGAGTTTACCTACACTTTCATCTCTGTGATGGAAAGACATTTAGGATATGATTAAGGCCTTTTGTGCAGGAATAAAACAGCACACTTGGAAGTAAAATACAGGATTATGGAGGAAAGAGTGGAGGTTCTACTCTGAAATCTGGAAATGCAGGAAAGGAGCCACAGAGCAGGACTGAGGCCTGCATATTCAGGGCTTTATTTGCTGCTGCTAGGGCTAGGCAAGATTTCAAAAACTAATAATTTCTTGACAAAAGACACAGGATGGATTCTGTGAATATATCTATACTCTGAACAATAGTTTATAACTTCAGTCGATTAACACCAGCTGGTGTTGTTCTTTATATCTTTGGAGAGCCTGATTGGTCACCTTTACATCGAGGTACAGCTTGTAAGGATCGTGCTTTTGTGGTATGAGCAGCACAACTAAACATGTGGGTAGTGCCCAAAAAAGAGAAGTTGGTGTTCTGGTCTGCAGAGTGGCAGATTATTTGGTGTCAGCCCTAGCATAGGACCAAACCCTGTGAGACTGGTGAAGTCAAAGACAGACCAAAAGTGGGCGATCCAGGAAGACAGCGACCCAATCCCTGCTTGACTGAAGAACCGTGGGCTTTCTTCCAGCTGTGGGATATTTCGGCACATTTTTTTGGGCTCTACCCAAGGTTGTACCTTGTTGTAAAGGTGACAAATCAGGCTTTCCAACAATATGAAACACAATACCAGCTGTTAACATTAAAGTGGAGAATAATCATTTAATTTATTTCTCTGAAAAAACAAGACATGGTTATAGCTGTCCTATAAATACTGATATTGTTTGGGTAAAAGTCAAACTACATTAACACCTGTCAAAAAACAGCAGTCCTGGATACCCCAAATGCCACTTTTCTACACTTTTATTGACTTTTGTTGCTCAAAACTGACAAATTAATCTTATGGGAAATGTTCTCTTTTCAATAATTTTCCTCACCAGCCTCCACTTTTCCAAATATTGCCAAGAAGTCTGTGCAATCAAGACAGCCCCTTTTGCTGTATCAAACTGCCCCAAAAATGGTCTACATTTGGAAAAGCTGGTGGACGTAGTGAAGAGTAAGGGCTTATTCACCTCCCTGCCAGTTTCACCAACTTCTCCAAATGTTGACATATTTGTAAACATGCAAATCAGCTCAATTCTCCAGATTTCACATCTGTCATCAGACAAATCCATCTTACAAGGTAATTAAGGGTTTGATTATGACAAGAAACATATCTCTGCCTTGAGGATTGAAACCCAGCACCACATCAAACACATTTAAATCACAACTCATAGTCGGTCTTGATGTCGAACTTTCTCTGTCTTCTACCCTCGAGTAGAGGAAGGTTAATATAGCTGGACTAAACATTTCAGATATAGAGTATTACCTAGTGATTGATAATCAGAAAAGTATTCATGGTTTTTAATAACTGAGCATTCGGCCTGGTAAACAATATAATTGTACCTTTCATTCATGTGAAATATATCGATATAAGTCTTAAAACTCAGCATAATCAACCTTTGCTTCCTGTCCTTGTAGCACTAACATTTGTTTCAGGTTATGGAGTTATGATTGGGACAGACTGTGAATTAAAAAGCAGAACCTGCAGTGATTAACCTCACATAAGAAAACAATGACTGCAGAGCCTGTTTCCTGTCGCTCGCCGTGCTTCTCTCCCCTCTCCGTCCTCTCCTGAGTGTCATGTTCGTGTCCCAGTTTTGATGCTACATCAGGGAACATGGCTGTGAGCGACGCAGCCAGGGACACAGAGGTGTATGTGTAATGCAGCATGAGACTGTCTGTCGTATCACATGTGCAGGACGTAGCCTGCAGGAGGGAGGAGAAGGAGAGGAGAGAGAGGAGTGTAGCTCTGAGGAATCGCAGTCCCTGTCGCCTCACTTCTCCCGCAGGGACGACTGTGTGCTTTCCCCGTCCGCCTGAGGTGTGTGTCGAGTGTGTGCGTGCGGAGGGGGGGGGGGGCGGCCTTGTAAAAAAGCTGAAGGGCCCTGCAGGGACCTCGACTTCTGTTGTCCCCAGACTCAGAGCCATGTGCCGCGCTTGGCAGCCCCGTCCCCTTCTGTGCCCGGCCTCGGGACGCTCTGGGAGGGAGGGAAGGTGGGGTGAGGTGGGGGACACGGTGTTTTTAAAGCCATGAGAGGTTTTACAGGGTGATTCGTGCTGGTGCATGAGTGGGCTCTTCAGCTTTTTGTTGCCTCCTGCAGTTGGAGAGTATAGATTAAAAAGTGAAGGCAGCTCTACAGAGCGGCTGGAGAAGTTAGAAAGAACAGGAACGAGGGCAAAATGTGTTCTTCCTTCAAAACGCTAAATCCTGCAGAGCCAAACAAAGATATTTAAACATATTTTAGGTCAATATAAGAGTGGTGCAGCTGTAATGTTAAGCCAGCCTTAAACCCTATGAAGGTATCCATAGTTCTGGTCTGTCAGTGCATATGAGAGGTGGCATCTTATCCAGCATATTTTCTATTTTAGATATATAATAATGTATATTCATACTTGGTATGGCTTAATGCATTTATCAAAATGAAATCCAGAATTAGAAGTACATTCCTGATCAAGTTTCCTGAGTAAAGAACTAAAAATACTGATCAGATCCAATATTCAACACAGAAACATGAACATAAAAAGGTCAATGATACTCTAGTGTTTATTTTGGATGATTCAGGGTTTTGCACTTGCACTATGATTTTCTTCTTGAGCAGACTTCATAAGAATTGTATCTGCTAAACTAAAACAAGGCCTATACTTTGCATTTTTGCCTCACCTTGGTTGTTTCCCCAAATTTCTACCAACACTACACAACTGTAAATAAAGTTTTTTTTTTTTTTTACTGCTATTCTAAACAGGACTATGCAAACAAGAATTCCAGCTTGTAAGAACCCTGCCACCTTCTCCTGAAACATGTCTACTCCATGTTATACGAGCACTTAGCCATGTTAATGAACAAACGTCATCATGACAGAAAAAGGTTAAGAAAAATCACTCACACGAGTCCATGTTTATGTTTTACTCTTTAATTTTGCACTGAAAAGATGCCTCGAATTGTTTTACTTCTTTTAAACTGAAGGAAATTTCAAACTTAATATAAATAGTATTTAAGAGCTAAATATGTGGAAGAAAATGATTTTGTATAATTATGATGATCACTTTACATGAGTTTACTGAATATTTCTTCAATTGGGCATCAAGTGTTTTGCATTAAACATTATTTTCTGAAGAAAAGGGGATTTTTAATTTAATTTAAGCAAAAACAACTGAAAAGTCTCAGTGCAGATAATTCTCCATGCAGATGATGGAAGCTTTTCAGGGTCAAATAAGCATAAGAAGAACAAGAAAGATGATCTATATGCTTTATGTAGTCCTTTCTTTATATAAATGAGGGAATTATTAGCTGTGAAAACTGTTAGTAGATGTCAACTTTCAGACAATTGCCTTCTATGCTGATGATGATGTCTTGTCTGTTTATCATTATTACTTCCTCAAGTAAGGATTCAACTGTTCTTCTGGATGTTTAAAAAAAAAAAAGACTTGGATGAAGGAAACAACTTTTATAAAATAACTTTAAACACTGATGATGATTGTATTATTGAGCATCAGACTGTTTTTCCTTCATTTAAAAAGAAAACGCTGTCATAATGTGGATTTCTGGGTGATATGAAGGCAGATTTGTTTTAACAAATAAAGATATTTTAATTGGATTTGATGACAAATGTTGTCAAAGTGGTAGATTATCAGAAGAAAGCATTACAGCCACTTTTAAGCACCATGATAGGGTGATCTTCCTCAGCTAAAACTAGAACACATCAAAGGTGGAAATAAATCCAGTGGGAATAAATATGTCTGCAAACAGTGGATCTTGCTTTAATTTACAGAGTACAGAAACAGCACAGAAGTGTCCGTTTTAATTAGACAGCATCAGAGCCGTGGTCGCCTTCGCAGAGATGACGTGGGCGCGGGGCTGGACGGACTCAAGCAGCTTCATTTAGATCTAATTTGTTTGAATGACAGGTCATTTTCCCAGTATAACTTGAAGGGGTTTCATTACAAAACGTCACATATCCATTCTGGGTGAAGTCGAGGAGCTTAACTCGAACGCATTAGTGATTATGTCGTCAAACGCAGAGCTATTTTAATCGCTGAGGTCCTCATCCACCTAATAATGCCCTTCATAATCCAGAGTGTCCCCTTCAGGAGAGACGGTTGTAGTTTGGTCCTCAATAGAAGATCAGATCTTTTATTTTAATTAGGAGTAAAAGTCCACCTGGTTCACACAGAGAGGCCGAGGTTTGTGGTGTTTTCTGGAGGTGTCCCACGGCTCTGTGGCCTCATTTTGCCGGCCACCCGTCCACGGTGGTGACACATCATTATACAGCACAGGGGAGATCCTTCAGCCTGTCTCATTATTATCAATAGGAAATCAGCTCGGACCGGCTCGGCGATGTCCAGCGGTTTGACGCGAGGACACAAACTTTTACTAATTAAGAGTGAGAGAGGAGGAGGAGGAGGAGGAGGAGGAGGAGGAGGAGGAGGAGTGGGGTGGACGCAGGAGTTTGTGCTGAAACTGGAAATATAAAAATATTGGATGTGAGATGTTCTGTCGAGGAACTGCAAGAGCAGGGAGCAAAGTTTCCACCAAGATGTTTGGTTTAACTTCTCCAGAAAAAGGATGTTTGAAGAATATTTCGAGCCTGTCCTCAAAAAGAAAAGGACATAATTATCATCCTAATTCTCTCGTTATGACCAATCAAACTAAAAAACCCGATGATAAACAGCTCCACATCATTCTGGAGCAAATGCTGTCCAAGCCGAGCCATCAGCAAGCAGGTGACTTTTCTGTTTCAGACAGAAGTCCAAGCTTGTATCTGGTGGTCTGTGACAAAACATGAAGACACTCTCCACTCACTGATCAACTGCTTATCAAGCCTAACAGCTTACTGGCCAATCACATGGCAGCAACTCAAAGCCTTCAGGCATGTAGAGACAGTCAAGACAACCTGCTGAGGTTCAAATCGAGCATCAGAACAGAGAAGAAAGGTGATTTAAGTGACTTTGAACGTGGATGGTCTGAGTATTTCAGCTGATCTACTAGGGTTTGCACAGAATGGTCCAAATGAGAGAAAATATCCAGTGAACTGTAGAGGATGTCCAGACTAGTATGAGATGATAGGAAGGCAACAGCATCTCAAATAAGGAACATATGAACATATGTACAGGACGTTCCTCTCTGCTAAAGGGAAACTGAGGCTGTTTTTTTATTTTGTAATAAAATAAGTAGTAAAATGTATCCAAACTGTCACATAAAGTCCTAAAATGCTAAAAATCATTGAATGTTTGGTAGGGTGAGAAATTCATTGAGAAAAAAACAACAACATTGATATTTGATTTTAGAGCTGTTTCTCTGCATGAACATTTTGGCTCGAGGGTCTCCAAAGGGTGCCAAATTTGTAATCTGACAACATAAAAATAAAAATGCAATGAAGCTAATGTCTGATATGTCCAAGACTCTTATCACTTGCAATGTCACACCCCTCCATGACACATGAAACAAAAAATCTTATTTTTGTGCTGCTTTACTAATAAAACAAGTGGTAAAATGTTTTCAAGCTGGAATTTAAAGGGTTAAAATCCTGAAAATGATTGAATATTTGGTGTTTATGAGCACAGCTGAAGTGATGTGAGAGATTAATGCAGAAAAAAATAATGATGTATGATGATTTCATAGCAGATTTTTTCAGCATGTATACTTTTGGTGTTCCTGAGAGGTAGTAAATTAGAGAGATGCATGATAGTTCAATCAATCAACCAATCAATCTTTAGTTGCATAGCTCCAGTTCATAACAAGTGTTAACGCAAGGCACGTTACAACAGAGCAGGCAGAAGCTGTACTCATTTATAGATACACATATACGTGTATACCGTAAAATACCAAATAATAAATAATAATGTTTCAATCACTGAGCAGACCAGGCTGCTATTTGGGAAAGGTGTTTAATTCCTTTCTCACAAAAATCTTGCTTAGCAAAATATGAAAAAATATGGCAAATGTAATCAAATAATTTATTTACACCAGTATGAATGTCACCTTTACATTTTCAAGGAAAGATTACAGTACCATAGTTATACTTTCGTCTTCTTCTTTCAACTCAGCACTCTCTAAACACTCTTAATACTGGTCAGGAACTAGTTAAGTTAAGGTCTTACTTTTTTTTCGCTGTACCAGGGCCATGGCGATCAGCAGCAATGTACGGTAACTGATGTGAATGGCCTCCTGACGTCAGTGGCAACGTCTTCTTCTTTGAATTTTTAAAGTCCTGGTATGTAAGATCCCGGCTTTCTGCTCTCTAGTGGCCTCTTTGGTCATTGAGTGTAACTGCACTGACAGAGCGCCTCACACCAACGGGCATTTGTTGTCAGTTGTTAGCTCAGCGTTTGCATGTGTGTTCTGTATCTTTGACCGTAGCTCGTAGGCTGTGCCAAATAAATTACACCTGGCGTTTATTTGGAACAGGCGATTAATGGGAACCCAGCTTTTATTTGGTATTTTACAGTATACAAATACATATAATAAATATATTTCTATATCCACATATATACATCCAGTGATGCATCCATCCAGGCAGAGACAAAGGGACTCAAAATAATAATTTATGAAAGCAACAAACCCAGGGACGCCCAGATCATAAATATGTCCTCATCACATTTGTCTCTGCTGAATATAGATTCAATTAATCTTTATTTGTGTAGCACTGTATTTGTTGAATATAAATTTATCAAAGGTAAGTCCCTTGAAATGTGGCATCTCATTTTTAAGAGGGTCCTCATGTCTATATGGTGTAAAGATAGTGGATAAAAGCATCAATCTAATATTAACATTAATATCTATAATAAATATAATCTGGAGAGGGATGATGCTGATTAATATCGTAGCATCTAGCTGAGGGTGTGCAGTATTGTTTTTATTATAAAGTATCTCAAGTCGAATAGGTTTGTATCATATCATAATGTTTTTGTGATTTATTTGTGTGTGATACAGTAAGAGTTGTAACACTGAAGTGAAAACAGTCCAAACATGGACGTCCAGACAAACTGAAGCGTCATTAATTATCTATAAAATCAAAAATCACCCATCAGTGAGGCCCTAATGGAGAGAGCGTCCTGTAAAATGAGTCCTGATCTGTTTGAGACGCAGACGATCAGTCACTGTGAGGGAGGAGGAGCCACACATCACACGAGGAGAGTCAGGAGGTAACGTCCTCGCTCTTGGACCGCGTCCCTCTCCTCGGTCCAAGACGACGGGAGCTCACGGCCAACAATACATTTAACTAGCAGCATGGAGGCATGTATGTGCTCTCGGCTGCTGCCAGAAACAAAGAGAGCAGCAAACGAGGAAGTCAGGAGCGGGAGGGAGGGGGCGGCGAAGACAATCCTATTGGCTCTGCCTTCATCAGATAGGTGGCACCGTCGGCTAATCCCCGGGCTTAGCTGCGTGTCGCCCAGCACGGCACCCAGCCGGGTGTCGGAGGGGCCACCCTGGCAGATCTAGCGGGCCATGTGGCCATCGCAGCATCCCCGGGGAGGTTCGCAATCCCGCCATGTTGCATTTACCTTCTGTGCAGGTGGCCCCGCTGGCCCCCGATTGGCCGGAAACTTTAGCGCACGTTGGCAGCGAGAGTTTGAAAACTGTTTGTACTTTAAAGAGCCGCAGACAAAGCAGAAGATGTTCGCAAACTGCACACAGACTTTTCCGACTCTTGGCAGCGTCGGCGGAGCAAAGAAGCCGGCGTGTGATTCTTATCTTCAAGTAGAGACAGACAGGCGGCTCCAGAGTTCAGGCTTTGGTGGGGTTACAGCCGCAGTTTGTGCGCGTTGGCAGCTCCCGATAACAATCCTTCAACTGCTGCTGGGAGTCTGCTGCTGCTCCTCGTGTAAACTCATCAGCTAATCTCTGTGTGGCTGACAGATCCACTGCGAGTGATCGCTGCTGCTGCCCGACCGGCTCACTCTCACACCAAAACCACAGCCACAGGCCCAGGACATGTCCGAGTCCAGGGCCCACTCCGGGATATGTCTCTGCATCACTATGGCACCAAAACCACAGGATCCCCAAATGGTGGCTCCAGGCCCTAAAGGGGGTCACAGGGCTGTCTTCAGAGGGTCACTAATGTTCACCTGAGAAAGAAAAAAACCTGTGGCCAAAAGTCTGTGACCTCAGTATGGAGGCCCACTGCAGCCTCTTAAAAAAGGTTTGGCATAATAATGAGTTTAAAACTGGAACGATGAAATAACATTCATAGTCATCATCATTTACACTATAATATTAATTTTGACACTGTCCTATATTTCTGGCTTTTACCTGAAAGTTTCTGCTTAATGTCTCATAATTATGGCTTTTGCCCCATAATCTAAGTTTTCATCTCATAATTTTAGTGAACATGTTTATAATCAATCACCCCGATTTTCAATTTCTCATCTCAAAATGATAATATTTTTTGTTTTTCTATTTTTAATCCTTAATTCATGTTGAATTTTTCTGTTTTGGTGTTTCAATTGTGATCTGTTTCTCATAATTGAGTATTTATGTCTTTGAGCTCTCATGATTTTGACTTCCTTTCTCTTAATCACGTCTTTTTTTTGTCTCACAATTTTAATTTTTTTCATAGTTTCAACTTTTGTCTCAAACAGCTGATTTTTTTCCTTGAAATGATGACCTTTGTCTTATTATTTAATCTCTGTTCTTACCTTGATTATTACTTTTTATCTCTTATAAAGACTTTCAGTTTAATAAGTCTGATTTCTTTACCTCTTACCTTCACTTTTTACATTTCCTTACAGAAGTTTTAATTCAGTCTCTGCAAATTCAATTTATATCTCAATATTTTAGTCTTTCTCATAATTATGGCCTGTTGTCTCATAATTTGGATGTTTTATCTCATAAATATCACTTCTTTTCTCAGGCACTAAAGCTTTTACTTCTATCTTATATGTGACAATTTTTGCATTTTGATCTCATAACATTGCCCGAGTTTCACAGCTTTGACTTTTTTAACCATAATTTCGACTTTTTATCATTTTATTTTCGACAAGTACCATAGTTTAACTTTATCTTACATTCTGACTTTTTATCGCAGAAATTTTGACTTTTTTCTCAAATGCTGTCTGCTGCTCCTCCTGACACACATATATTTTTTGGGGGGGAAAACTTCATTTATATGTTTCTAGTTTCATACAGATACATCAAAATAGCATGAATAAGAGTGTGAAGTATATCAGGTAACAATACAAAGTTGTGCCAAAGAGTGTCGTAAAAAAACAGACTTACAAAGGAACATGAAAGACTAAAAAAAACAGAATTAATAATAAAAATAAAACAAACATCCCCCCAGAAAAAAAAAATCCTCCTTACACATCTGAACAGTATTTTTTATGCTCAACATGTGTTTCTATCATGTTGGAGAATCAAAAATGTATTTATGAGGGATTTTCATGGCTCTCTTAATTTAAGTCAGGGGCGAGGTCAAGAAGGGCAAATACTGGAGGTTTATTCTAAATCACGGGGGGTCCTGGGGCACACCTCTCTGCTGATTTGATCTTTTTAAGGCAAAATGAAGACTAAATGTGTTTTGTTGGCATTATCAATTTTTGTGTATTGACTTTAAAATGTCCAATCACTTGAATAATTAATTTATTAAATAAATTCTACAATAAAATACTCAAACAGAACTGTTCAGATATCTAATTTCATCAGCATTATTTGTTTTCTCCTCAATTATTTTACTGTTTTTATTAAAATAATAAAAAGAAAACATTTGGTGATGCTTTTGATGACATTTAAAGACATTTCTGATTTTGTGTGGGCGTATTCCATTAACATATTAAAAAACAACTGAATTTATCAGCTGGTTAAACAAAATATTTAATCTCTCCAGTTGTGAATGTTTCATTGACTCCATTAAAAGTTATTCAGATATTTTTCCACCCAGTTTGGAACAATCCTGTCTCTGCATCTTTGAATGATTTTTTAGTCATTAATCAGTTGTATTGATCATCCTCCACATCTGCGAGTGATTTAATACGATTTAAAACAATAAAAAGCATAAAAAATGACTAATTCTAATAATGTGGCTTTTATTCAATGACATTTAGCAGCCTTTTTTCATTTTCTTTATTTCTTCCCCATGTTTTGGAAAGTGGTGATTTGGAAGATTTTCTGCCATCAGGGACAGTTCGCTCCATGAGGTTTGAGGAATAAGACTTAGCTTTATTTATTTGATTAATCTACTTAAATGCAATATTTGCAAACATATCTCCCTTACGGCTGACCTCTGACCTCTTGAGGATGTCTTAAATATGTGATTATATAACAGGTCAAATCTTGTTTTTTTTTTTATTGCTGTTTCTTCTGATTTTTCAGGAACATGAGCAACAAACAGACATAAACTCAGTCCCATCCCAACGTTTTTATGTCTTTAATTTATTTTTTATTGTGTGCAGCAGCGTGAAGCCTCCTCTTGTGTTTTTCAGACTGTAATTCTTGATTCTCCCTAAAATGTAAACATCACACCTACACAATACCCCGAATATTTCACCGCAGTAATCCTCGATCAACAGGCCCCGTCGGGGAAGCGGGCCCCTTATGTGTGAGAGTGTGTGTGTGTGTTTGTGTGTGTGTGTGTTGGTGTGTGTGTGTGTGTGCGTGCTGGCGGAGGGCCAGTCTCCTCCTCTGTACTGAACACTGAGCCGAGTCGGTTGCTTAGTGGAAACAGACAAGCCAAATCGGCGCAGAGTGACCTATTTTGTTGCCGTGTGCCGCTGGGAGAGTGTTTTTCCCTAAACTAACCCCGGCCCGCTCGATCACACACACTCGCTCCCCTCTTTACCCCTTTAGACGTGTACGAAGAACGGCACCAGATAGGGCTGGGAAACAAAATGTATTATATATAATTAAAATAAGATAAAGGGTAAACAATTCATGCTTTAAAAAAAAGCTGAATCAGGGCTGATATTCAGTAAAAAAAAACACAAAGAGTGACGTAATCATTCATTCATCTCATGCAATACAATCATATGTGATATATAATCATCTGTAAGTATTAATCACCATGTGCACTATAAGTATTCAGTAAATATTCAGCTATCCTGTGCAACACCACATATGCATAGAAATATTTATTTTATTCTTAATATTTATCCTTTCTATCTTATATTTGTATATAGACTTTTTCAATTGCACTGTCCTGCAGGATTTTATCTTGTATATATTTGGACCTATCCTGGACCTTACAACTATTTTATACTTCTGTTTTTTTACTTAACTATCTATTGCACTGAAAATATGATGTATGATGACAATAAAGGGCATTCTGATTCTTCTAATGATTCTGTATTTATTTTTCACACATTGATTCTATAGGAGCGTTTGGTATAAATGGATGGTAATATCCTTAATTTAACTTGAGGAGCATTTCATAATTAGTAATAATTCAACCAAAATGATGCCTGTTTCATAACATGGCACAAAATCAAACATTCATGAAGGACTGTGTTTGATTATTAATGCTTTTAGTCATAAAAAATTGCAGGCAAACTCTTGCACCAACAACAAATTGGCTGTTGACATTTTCTACAACCTCATGCCCATTTTGTTTTCAACAAAAACATCCTCTTTCTTTACCAACTCGTCCTTTATTGTCCCACAAATATTTCTGAATGTTGCCAACATGTGCAATCTGGACAGCGAGTGTTTCTGTTTAGTTAAAAATATGGTTGATGATTATAACGTCCAATAATATTTTGATACAGAGACACGACAGAGAGGATCATCAACTTGAAACTCAAGGTACTCAAGTAAAAAAAAAATAACAGCCAATATTAGGTGTCTAGGACTTTTGTTTTCATGCTATCAAACAGCTGTCAAAATGGTTTAATTCTTATTAAAATCATATCAGAGTTTATGTTCTTGGTAATGGGACAAACATTTGTCATCATTTACAGTTAAGTATTTTATGGTCCATCTTTTATCTTACAGTAAGGCTTAAAAACACCAAAATCTTCTTTTAGGTCTATACTGCCCGGCCTTAGAGGAGAAACAAACCCGTCAAAATTTCTGTAGAAGTGAAAAATATTAATATATTTTTGAAGTATGTAACATTGATGAATTTGATGAATAAATCAATCATGTTTTGCTTCATAATCCTCTCATTTTGACTTTTGTTTTCTTGGTATCAAACAGTTGTCAAAATGGTTTTATTCTAATTAAAATCATATCAGAGTTTAAATAAGGTGTATATTTATCATTTCCAGGAAAGCAGTTTATGGTCTATCTTTTAACTTACAATTAGGCTTATAAACACCAAAATATTCTTTTAGGTCTAACCTGCCCGGCCTTAGAAGAGAAATAAACCCGACAAAATCTGTGAAAAAGAAGCAAAACTACGAATATATTTAAAAAGTATGTTATATTGATGAACTGGACAAATAAATCAACCATGTTTAGTTTGGTGATTCTCTCATTTTGTGACATTGTCCTGACAATTTTGTGAAATGATGATTAAAACTGAAACCCATCAAATGCCTTCTTCTTTAAAAATAATCATTAAAATTAGATTTTAAAACATACTTTAATGATTGTTGGTATGATACACAGAAACTTGATCATCTTCATTCATATTTTTAACTAGAACAGAGAGCTCATTGACTAAATTGGACAAATATATTGGCGACATCGGGAAACTTGAGTTTCAGCTGTGATAATAAAACTTATTAAGACAGTGTTTTGGGGGTTTGTCTGGACTTTTTGATAAATAAAAGAAGAAAATATGGGTGTTTTAAACTCCTAATCTTGTTGCTTTGTTGACAGAAAGCTAAAAGATTATTTGACTTTTTTGGGGGAATCAAATCAAAGTTTCTGTTTCTGGTGACAAACATTAGTTTTATTTGTAAAGGATGAGAAAATGGAGTTACAACACTGAGCTGTGATTTTTGGGCCGTGTCTCCCAGCCCTAGCAGCAGATAAATCATCTGTCAGTGGATGCTCGTCGTCGTCACCACACCTCCTCATGTGGTCCGAGCTCTTCCCTCTCTCGCTCTCCACCCCTCTTCAGAGGCACCTAATTATGAAAAGCCTGACTCATTTACATGGCTGTGTTTGATCTAAATTACACTCCAAACCACACCAAATTAGGATCATCTGTGAATGTAAAACACTTTTTTTCCTCCCTGCGTGCTCTGCAGGGCACATGTTCAAATCATGAAGGGGGAATTTACAGTTTCTTAACGCTCTCCTGAGACCTGGGCCCGCTCCCGCCCCGCCACCGCCGACGCCGACAGAGAGGGACCGGAGTCACCCACAATTATCCAGGATCTGATCTGCACCACCCCCCCTTACCCGTCCCACACCCAAATTAGACTGACTGATTCTCGGTACAGGCAGCACATTAATTACAATGTGCCAATGGCTGGGCCGGGCTAATTGCTGGAGCTGATTATGCATTCATGTTCTCATAATGTACATCATCTTTCTGTCTGGTCCCAGACTCGGCTGTTTGTTTTATTCTATTATCAACTGCTGCACGGGCTCATCAAATATCTTAAAGCTCCAACACTGTGTGCTTACTGTGTGTGTTTAAAGCTGCATTAGAACAATGAAAACAAACACTAAACCAGCAGAGTGCAGTTCATGATCCTGAGGGCTATCTTCAGGATTTGGGACAGTTTTGTTTGAGCAGAGACGAAAAAATCTAAAAACATGTACAACACCTGGAAATTAGAGAGAGAAAAGCATGACAGCCTGAGTGGTTAAATTAAGTTTCCTCTTGTTTTTGAAATAAAGGATAGAGATTTCTTCACACGTTGAGGTTCAAAATAGATGTTTTTGGGGTCTATTATGAGATTATCTAACCACCAAACATTCTGTTTCTGCAAAGGCCTTGGCCTGATTGTTCACAATTCATGATTTTTGGTACCAGCACACAATTTATCCTGATAACTACAGGATAAGGTAAGGACTCCTAACCAAAAAAATATATAAAATAAGAATAAGATGATCAATACAATGCCAATGATTTGCAGGAAAAGTCATGCTCTGTGCACTCAGGCTGATCTATCAAATCCCTCTCCTCAATGCTATTTTTTTAAACCCCTCTTAAATAAAAGCAAAACACCTGTTAAATAAACTTTACATAAGAAATTAACAAACATATAATTCAAATAAAATCTGTACCTGAAAACTAAAGAAACACAAAGTCTCAAATGGCAGCTCTAAAAAAAAAAAAAAGGAAACAGCAATGAAGCCAAACAGTGACCGAGTCAACAGGTGACTTCAGCAGCTGATAAAGACAGAGTGAGTCCTTTTAGAAACAAGCGGTGTTATGAAGAGTGTTACTCTGCACAACGTGTGGTTGTTTCAAGGTAATTCAAGCAGCATTATCATTTCCACTGAATGCATCAGTCCCTTTAGGGAAGAGTTTGAGTCCCTGCAAGACATTTTCACAGTTAATGCACTTCAAACTCAAAAATTAACTTTTTGTTTCCTTATGTTCATCACCTCACAGCCTTGTTAATCTATTTGTTATCAGATTTAAAGTAGGAGCTGCAGCCTTTTTTTTAAATGAACAATGAGAAACAGTCACAGTAAACAGGTCTAGCTGGTCTCCTCCTTTGCTCTTCTCCTGTGTGTGAGTGCAGTGTTTGAGCTTCTAGTGATGTAGCTGTGTTTTTATCTGTTTATTTTTCACACTGTATCAGTGCTGACATTGTATTTTGTTGTGATTCCTGCCACACCCCATATTTCCCTACGGGGACAAATCAATCAATCTTTATGTCAGACTCAAATCGGTCCATATAAAATATACTACACAGGACACAGCAAAAAGAAGAAAAGGAGAAGAAATTTACAGAGTCCATGCCTAAAAGAAATACAAACAATCTCTTCAGTGCCTCCAAAACCTGTACAAGTACATGGTACTGCTCTCCTTAGACATGGCTAGAGCCAAAAGAAATAAATAAACTAACTAACTGTTGATGCAGTGAAATCTTTGTGGCTTTGGGCCCTGTGGTTAAAACTATCCCCTGGTGATGATGAACGTCTGTGAGGTGAAAAAGTGGAGTCAGTGAAAGCTGGTAGATGTTTTTTAGGTAGCATGATTGGTAGATAAGTACAAATTTTCCTTTCTGCCACGTGCAATTAATGCAATCAACTTGCATAATTCTTAAATTGTTCTGCCAGGTGGCAAAACCTATTTAAATCCTTATTGTAACTGACGCAAGTTTTCCTCCACTTCTTCACTTCTTTAAATGTGTAAATAATCCTTATAGGGTTTGCTTTTTAGCTTCTGTATTCAAGCCCTTTTTATATTTATATTGGTAGAATAATGTACATACTGCTATTTTCATGCTATTTTTATACAATTTTTATACCTATTCTTTATCAACGCTGTCCCCTTTGCTGCTGTAACATTGCAAATTTTCCCGTGTGGGACAAATAAAGGTTTATTCTATTCTATTCTATTCTAAACTCTTTTGATCCCTCTATTTTTACTTCATTGGGGTTGTTCATGTCAGGTTTGGCTGTGCTGTACTCCGCACTGTTGTTTGTGTCAGTGTTTATTTATTTGTTTATAGTTGTAGTTGTTGGATGTGCTGTCACTGCAGACCAAATTTCCCCTGGAGGGACAATAAAGCTCTGAACTGAACTGATATCTTTCTCGAGAGCTCATGTTCACAAGCAAACGATGAGCATGAGGCCTGATGACCCTGAGCTTTGACAAATCTCCCGAGTTCATCTCTGAGTTTTTGAAGGATTATTTTCATAGCTTTGGCCGTGATAGATGGATGCAGAGATGGAAAGAAACCCCCAAACATCATGCCTCCCTCTACAGCAAGAGGTACAAAAATGAAGCACAAGAGGAGAAGTCCCACACCCAAAAACCAGAAACTAAAATGCTGGTATGGTTTTCAAAAGCAACAATCCAAATCCAGGCTCGGTCAGGTCTGGGCGTTCCTGTCACTTCAGCGATATGATTGACAGATGTTAGATGGACTTAAACCCACGGGGACAGGATGCTAAATCTAAAAATATACCCCCCTGCAGCCCAGCGGTGAAAACTTTCACCTTTAAACGTGGAGGCAGTTTCCTCGGCTGCCGTGTGGAGACACCCGAGCGCCGAGTCGCCTGCTGCAGCTCTGGACAAAAACGCCTGATTATTGAACGGAGATCAAACATCTCCCCACAAATCTTTGAACACGCAGCCAAACTACGGAGAGCACTGCTATTCTGAGAAGTTTGTTTTCATGCCTTCTGTTGTGGTTTTCGACTGGGCGGGCGAGCCGTGCCTCGTTCCCCCCCAAAATCCGCCGAGCCTGGATCCAATAAGGCGCAGTATCTGACTGTGGCGCTGTGGTTGGCAGCGGCAGGACGCTTCAATCTACCTACTGTACCCCCTTCACTCGTCTAGGTGCTTTTTCTCCTGCAGACTTAATGCACAACAAATGTTTGGGAGCCTTTGTTCCTCCAGTTTGATCCCACAAAGAGAGACGCACACTGAGCCTGCAGGTAAACAGGCCGAATTAAGTGAAGAACGATGCTTTTGTTCAAACACTCCTCTTGATTTCAGATTGATTTCTGGAAACGCTCAGAGTGATTTGCTCCTGATAAAGTTCCAGCAGGTTTGTCAGGGCTCTTGTGGTCCGGAGTGAATCTAACACCGCTGATTTCTGTCCAAACCGGAGCTTTAATTCGATCAAACACATCAGCTCTGCCTCTCTGTCTTTTGTCATCTCTTCTGTTTCCACCTCTCTGCTTAAAGTTTACTCTCTGGAAGGAATAAGACGAACACAAACAGAGTGCGGTTAAGGCAATGAAAGCCCTGAGGGGTTTATGAAAACATCTTAGCCCCGAACAGAGAAAAAAAGGGGATTAGATCGGCTCTGTCATGGAAAATGTCTGGAACTGCAGTTTGGCTGTTTTTCTTTGAGCGTACCTGAATCAAAATTCTCGGTAATCGCTCACAGGCGCTGATACAGGAACTGTGACCCCAGCAAACACGCTCTGCTCTCAAAACACAAGAATCTGTTCAGCTGGGATTCAAGGATCGTGATGATGTGAAGAAACTAAGATAAGAGAGAGGAGATAAAACTTTATTTATCTCTTAATAGGACTCCTTCAGGGAACCTGAGATTCCAGCAGCATTTCTACAGTACACAGGATATCAAAAAGTAAGACAGTAAAAAACAATTAGCAGATAAATATATATACATGTATTATTAAATCTAAATAAGAAATAAATAAAATAAAAATATGATTACGACTACTATAGCTCCTTCCCATCCTCTGTCTTCCTGTTACTCTTCCTCCCCCTGAGTGAAGAGTTGTACAGTCAAGAAAAAGTTTTATACTTTATCAAATTATACTTTTGATGTCAAAAAGTGCACATTTAGTGACCTCAGGGCTGCAGAGAACGTTCTTGTTTTTAAAAGCAGGCTCAAGACGCACCTTTTTAGCTTAGCTTTTAATTAAGATTTTATTTATGACATTTATTTATTTCAGACCTTTACATCGTTTTTATTTATGGATTTTATTCTTTTCTTACCTTAATGTTTTAGTTGTACAATTTTACGTTCTAGCTCTTAGTTTTTACATATTTTTATTCTTTAATCTTTAGGATCTCCAGTGTTTCCTCTGTAGGAGCCCTCTGCACCACGAGCTACGGTGGGCTACGGCTGCAGGACTCTGTCTCATAAGTGGACTTTTGAGGTCCATCATCGCTCCTCTGGGTTCTGCGTTGGTAAATATCAGCAAATATATCATATCTGCATGATGACAACTCTTATCTCCAAATTCAGAGGCAAAACTGTCACCCTGATATGCCACAAAAGTAGTTAAAAGAAGAATAAAAGCGTGAATAAAATAACTGTTTGTTACAGGGCTCTTTCAAAGCAAATCAGAGTTGATAGGATGCTTCTAGATTGTTGTAGACTGCAGGGGAAAATGACAAATAAATGCAAAACCGAGAAAAACATGGTCAAGGTCAGGGTCAGGGCTGAATTTGGACCCTGTGCTTCTACCTTCCTTGAGGAACAATCGTCTTTGTCCCTTCCATTCAGGCCATATTCCCGCTTTCTAATTATTCTAATTTACTTTAATTTACTTCTAATCCTGACCCTCTATGTTAACTATACCTCTCAGAGTTTTTGCCTTAAAATGATTTTGCCTTAATTCTTAAAGTTACATTTGAGAGCATTGTGTGGACTGACTCAGGAGGCTGCCTGGCTCTCACTGAACTGGGGAAACACTGATTTCATCATTGGAATAAATGTTTTGACTAACAGGACTTACAAAGAAGAAACTAGAGCATTAACACTGCTGATCTGTAACTATGTGGATATAATCTGATCAATCCATCAGACATTTTGAACTAAAATCATACGTTATAGCTGCTTCTTTATCAATCAGGGCATCCCTGGTGGTAACAGTTGCATAACAGATGTTCAAACAGCCACCCTCGATTGTTTTTCAGTGCGTCCTATTGTGTTTTGTGCGGCGTGTGTGGTCATCTGTTGTGGCAGTTGGGAAACATTTTGAGTCTTTGTTTTGTGCTCTGAACAAACTGCAGAACTTCAGAGGTGTGACAAATCCTCTGTCTTTGTTTGTTATGTATAAGAATCGTCATCCCGCTCCTTTAAAATCTGATACAACAGGCCGATGTTTGCTGCTCTATTTGGGAGCTTGATGCAGCACATTCCTCTCCGACAATCAATCGGACTTTTCACCAAACTGGGTTTGTGAATCCTCTTTCCGAGTTTTCCCTCCAGCCTCATAAAGCTAATAACAGACCAATCACTGATCAGATTCTGGTGGAAGAAACAACTTCCCATGACCTTTTTCTCTGAAGGGCTGTGAATGTTTTGGAGAGACTGGAGGCACAAGAGGAAAGAGCATCCAGAGGAACATAAAGGCAGAGCTGTTTATGCTGCTCTTATTTTGGTGAAGGAGGGGTAATTAGATTAATTTTTAAAAAGCTAACACCTCCTCGTCTGCCTTTGACCTCCTTCCATCTCAATCAGTCGCGCGGGCCAAATGTCAGGATGCCAATGAATCGTCTTTGGGCTAATAACTCCAACGAGACACATTTTAAGTCCCCCTCAGTCGCCCTTTTGATCTCCTGAGCTGCGTTCAGCGACGGAGGAGCTGGGACCGTTTGTCATAGCCGGGGGCGTCGAGGAACCAGCGAGACGGGGCCGCGCCATGAAAATCTGACTGTCAACGTGCCCTCCTCGATTTATTAAGCGGCCCTCAGAGCACCGAGCCGGGATTCTGACCCTGATGATACGGAGCCTGAGGGGGGGGATGGCATGGAGAAGCAAGCTGCACATCCTGTTGTGGCGCGGTCAAAATGAGATGCTAATTAATTACCATTGGCATCTTTAGCAATGCGTGTCAGCTCCTATTTGGTGTATCAATCTGTTACGGGATCAAACCCAGGCGTGCGAGGCCGCCGCTGGTTTCCTGGATGCAGAGTTTCCAGCCCGGGGTCGCCGCAGATGCTGACTGTGACCTCGTGAGTAATGAGAGAGTGGAAGTGGCCCACAGCAGAGCGTGAGCAGAAAGGATTTGATCACATTATGGATCAATAAGAACAAATCAAACCGACTCTGCGGGCTGAGCGGAGGATAAACACCAAGTCTGGACCAAGAGAAGTTCCTACAAACTTTAATCCGAGCAGCAAAAAGCTTGTCCACCAGATTCCTGCTAAAGCAAAGCATGCTGGGTAATGTAGATTAATACACATTGTGTTTGTACAGCTCTTCCTCTTGTGACCACTCTCTTCAAGGAGTCACCAAAGGCAAGACATTACTCAAGGGTTTTTTCTTAAGCTGTGACGCAACCATTCAGGCATTTTAATGACTAAAAAAAGAGCAGCCTCCTCTCCCCTCCTCTTCTCAGAGCTCTACATTTAATGTCTTAAAAACATTAGTGTTTTTGCCTTTTTACTTCTATTTTTTTCTTTATTATTTTCCTTCCATATTTACTTCTCTATCCTCATTATTCTATGTAAGGTTGTGCCCTGAAACAACAGTATTCTTTGTCATATGAAGACTTGTGACTGATGCCGCCACACTCCTTTCTAATTTGTGTTTTGTTACCTGCCCTGTTTGCCTTTTTGTCATTATTACTATCACTGACTTGTTTTGTTTTTATCTATTGTTTTATTATTATTCTTATTGTTCTTATTGTTATTCAACCATTTAACTTGTTTCTACTCATTTTCGCTGCTTATTGTAACGCGCTGCACTTTAATCTTCTTGTACAACATTTTTTATGTCGTCTATCTATCCATCCATCTATCTATCTAATTAATTAAGTTAATTTCGGTTAGACTGACTGTTACCTTAATTGGCTACAAGGCCAGGACAATCATAAAGAGCTGGATCTTTGGACCCAGTTGCCTCCCCTTGAGGACTTTAAGTAGGCTTACTAAAGCTGTGATGTTAAAACACAACAAAAAGAGCTCACAGGCAAATCCTTGGAGTCAGTGCTGCTATGAGGAGCATCGTAGAGGTGGAGCAGAGAATTTGGGTCGTGAATAAGGTACGAGAGGGCGAGGAGCTCCTTGATGCTCTAGTTTCCTAGAGGTCCAGGATTCAACCATCCCGTGGACGACCTCAGCTCCAATCCAGTGTTCAGTTATGACCAAGCGTCATGGGCCGTGTGCAAACAACCTGATGCTATAAGAAATCTATCCAACTACATTGTGTATGACAAGCAGCTGCATGGACCAGTCAGGTAGAGCCACTTAGTAACAGCTTTCTTCCTTCACTGGGTCATAAGATTGCATTAAAGAAAGACGGGTAAACTCACGAGCCACTGTGTTTGGAAAACCTTGTGCATACCGGTGTGGATTTTCAACCATTACAGAAACCCTTTGAACCATTTTGGCTCTCCGTAACAACAAGAGCGTTTCAGGTGAATGAAAGTCCAAAGTTTTAATAAACTTATTACAAAAGTTCCGTCGTCATGTTTGCGAAAAGATGAAATGTAAACTAAAAAATATACTTTAACCTGGGATGCACAATACTGGATTTTTGCTCACGTCAGACATGCGATATTTCTTAACTCATTATGACAAATACAGTCCATTGTGTTAGAAACGGACATGAAGCAAGAAAAACAATGTTTAATTCTTTAATAAATTATACTTTGAATTTATAAAAGTTAACATTGCGTGATTATGGGGTAAACCTTTACAGAACTTGGTACATTTCGCCAATATTACAGTCAATACCTGTTTTTTTCAATGGAAAACTTGTATGGTCAAAATCTTCATATCTGCTGATACTGGTGATCAACTTTTTTGGCTAATATCTGCTGATACGGATATTGGTCTGATAATATGCATCTCTAACTTTAACTGGGATGACTTCAAATCACTGTGAAAAATATGGTCTGGTAAACATAAATATCCTGAGTTTTATTGGGGTCTAGAGTCAGTATAAACATGATTTTTCTTGATAGATAGTATCTGCACTTTTATGTTCACTGCTGAAATGTGCATTGTAACTTAGTTTTAAATTATGGTGTTTATAGGACTGAATTTCATGCTACATTATCATCATCATAGAAATAAACTGTTATGATGTACCCTGCTTACTGCAGAGGGTTGTGAAGATCCTTGTATTTTACTGTTTTACGTGTTTGGTTTTAATGATAATCAAACATCTACTTGATTGATTTAGTGTGTAACATCAATGTGTGTGATCTGTTGTCTGGATCTATAGACACAAAGAAACGTCATATCTGGGCTGAATAATCAGACAGAGAGCCCTAAATAAACAAATTAGTCAGAAGCCCCAGAGGATGAGCCTCCTATAATGATTCTAGTGTATACAGAGAATAAAAAACACAAAATAAAGACGCAGAGCGGCTCAGGTTGGAGCAGGTTTCACGGGGAGCAGCAGCAGTCATTAGCCTGAGATAATAAGCACAAGGTCAGGAGATTTCTGAATTATCTCCCCGTCTCCCCTCTGTTCTGTCACACTCCCAACAAGTTTGTGTTCGAGAGCCGCGCACGTTCATCAGCGCTTTAATTGCCACTTGCCTGGGAGTGTGTGGGGAATAAGGCCAATTTCTCCGAGTCCCTCCTTCAGGTTCTTGGAAAGAGAGAGGTCTGTCGCTGAGGATTAAAGACGAAGCGCTTTTTAACATTTCACTGAAAGAAACGCTCTGAGGAATCATGAAAATATCTCATTTAAATATCTCAAACTGATACCAATGTTCTCACCTTCAACCATTTGTGGATTTAAGTCGTGTTCGATGCTAAAGTGTACTTTTCTTGCAGCTTTGTCTTCGGCCCTTTCGGCTTCTTTATCTGAAAACCTGAGAATCAATCTTGGACTAGTGTTAACACTGACAGCAGGTTAAATAAATCCTGTATTTTAACTTTTACAGTCTTCAGATGAAAATTATCAACAGTTCACACCTCTTGTTTCAACAGAAAGACCTGCGATAAAAGGCTTTTCTGTGGAGAGTTTTCTTAGGGATGCTAAACTCATCTTTCCCCTTTAAATTAAATATTTAAGTACGTTTCTGCTTGTAAGTTTTAAAAAGTTGTAAAAACAATAATATTGTTGTTTTCTTTACAGAGAGCGAGACAGAAGAGCATTTATGCATGAACATTTGAAAGACACTGTGGTGCTAAAATTGACCTCAGGCTGAAGTTAATAAGACAAAGATGTGCTGATTGAAAAATGATATCATCAATTCAAGAGTTGTGGGAAAAATGTGAAATCTATATCCTCCCTAAATGCCCCTTTTAGCTTGATTGATTATTTTTACCTGTTTGAAAAGATTTTTTCCTGTTTTATTAGACATGAGACACCCCATGCTTGTGTTGTTTGTGTTGTTGTTAATTTTCCTGTTCTTGCGTTTATTTTTCTTTCTTTTTTTTTTTTTTTTCGTTGCTTTGTTTTTATGGATCTCATATTATAAATAGGTGATTGGAAATCATGTTTGAAAAATAACTAAAAGAGGGATCATGCTGGAAGTTTGTTTACCAGTCATTGCACCATTGTCTATTATGTGTGAGTCCAAATAAAATTAAAGAAAGAAAAAATCTGATTACCTGTGACTTTAGCTGGACTCAATACAACCAAAGCTGCAGATAAATAATGATGTAGGTGCTGTATTAGTGTTTTTCAGAGGGTAAAATCAGCTCTGCAGGCAGTTTAAGCATTATTATTACAACTGTAAACATGATGGAGTATTCGGTCCACATTTTAAAGCTGTGTGTAAGTAAATACATAAACATTAAGCTGCTAACTACATTGTGTAAATGTTAATTCCTCTTCCTCCTCCGATTTATCTGAATTAAACTCTGTTCGTCTGTGCACAGCAGTCCTCTCTTGCTTTAGCATCCCGTCCCAACATTATTGCATTATCCGGCGAGTGCAAACTGTGCATCCCTTTAATAACTCCATGTCAGCGTGATTAATGGACATTGCTTAATAAATTTCCTGTAATTAAGTGTCCACCTGCAGCTCGCTGGAATCAATTACCTTTTTGTTTATGCAATTTCCTCGAGGTATTTAGTTATGTGCCTCCATTATGGAGTTGTAAGATAATATCTGCTTATTCTGCTAATTCCCGTGTTAGCGTGTGTGACATGGCGGGCTAAAGGCCGTGGGCTAAGAGGAGACGGATGACAGCGAACGCAGCGTTGTGTACTTCAGGGGCTGTAGTAAATGATGTTTGCTGCTTTTTAAAGTTAATGAAAAGATGGAGTCAAAGTGAATGGTATTCTTCCAGTAAATGTGATCTGTGCTGTTTATAACGCTCAAAACAGACTTTATATTTACAGAATAAACAAGAAAATCCTAAATTAAATAATAGAGGAAATATCAGGACAATAAAGTCAAAAAATCTAGTTTGTGCAGCACAAATAGCGCAAATTAAGGCAGATAAAATGACTTCAGGGTTACCAGCTTCAGTGTAAAGAAGGCAAATTTGGTGGTGGTGTTTTTTTAAAGGAGGAGTCCACTGATTTAAACAAAAAAAACACTTTCTGGAGTTCGTGTTAATTTTAGTGATTGCTACAGAAGCCTAGGAGGACACGGCACATCGATTTTATTCAGACATCTGAAAGAGTAAGTAGGGATGTACGTTATTTTTGGTTTGATATCAGTATCGGCCGATATAAGCATAAAAAGTTAAGTATTGGTATCGAACGATGCTGAAATTTTTGCAGATATTTACAGCCAATATGCCGGCCACACATATTGGCCATACATCGACTGGAATATCGGCAAATTACACAAATGTACAATACTGATGCACCTTCTCATCACTGCATGGGTACACTTAAAAATCAAGGGTTTCATTTTTGCAAGAGTTAAATGCTGTGTTTCTTCGTTTACATCTGTTCCTTGCAAAAATATACTGTAACACTTAAAGAAACAAGTCTATTTTTGTGAAGTACAATGCTTCAACATCGTGCATCCCTAAGAGTAAGTAAAGTTCACTTCTATTCTCTGGATCTTGACCAAACTTATCTTTTGTCTTTGAGTAACACTGCTGCTGAGATAAAGTGTTTGTTTCGCTTATTTCGAGACAAAAATGATCCCCTCCTGTCAAGAACAGCAGATATATAGTTTCCTTTTTCTTTGCGTCTTCTGCAGATTTTAAATAGATGTCTTTAGGCTCGTACCAGGTTGAGAGCTGCCTTAATTCTTCGTGTCATAGATTCAACAAGGTGCTGATGTTGGTCCATGTCTCCCTGACAGTTGCTGCAGATTTGTCGGCTGCACATCCATGATGAGAATCTCTTGTTCAACCACATCTTAAAGGTGCTCTACTGGATCGAGATCTGGGGACTGTCATGTTCAAGAAGCGAGTTTGAGATGATCTGAGCTTTGAGATGTTGAGCGTTATCCTGCTGGAAATCTGCATGAGACGATGGTCCACTGTGGTCATGAAGGGATGGACATGGTCAGAGACAACACTCAGGCAGGCTGTGGGGATTAAAGAAGGGGCCCAAAGTGTGCTGAGAAAATATCGACCACACCATCACACCACCACAAACAGCCTGAATCGTTGAGTGGGCGACATTTCTCTAAACCGGGGCTGGGCCAACTTGTTACCGAGAAAATGGTATTTATTTTATCTTCATTAAAAAAAGGGCCAAATTACTGAAAGTTAAGTGATATACTGTAGACTTCTAGGGTATTTACATTATATTTTAGTTATGTTTTAGTTATGCGTTTCAAAAACGCATTTAGTCAGGCAGAAAAATGTGTTTTACTTAAACAATAAAAGCAATTTACAGCTTGAAAATACTGTTTTAACAATGAGTTCAACAGATTCTGTCATCTTGTTTTTCATGTATATGTGTATATATATATATATATATATATATATATATATATGTATATATATATATATATATATATATATATATATATATATACAGATATATATATATACAGATATATGTATATATATATATATATATATATATATATATATATATATATATATATTTATTTATTTCTGGTATTTTAGACTGACTGGCTGGCATGTGGCCCTCAAACCAACAGTTTCCCACCTCTGCTCAAAATGTCCCCAGATCACATTTAAGTCTTGCTTAGCGTCCTTAGAGCCCTGCTAGACTGGATGATCTCTAAAACTGTGTCATATACAAGGGAGTTTCCCTCATGGAAGCCAACACAACAGAGTAAAGTCGAGTCGAGTTGATACCAGGTAGTAAAAAAACCAGATTGAAGTCAAGCACCAGCTTATATCAAAACAAGATGGTGTGTTATCCCAGCTATAGTCCATTTTAAGAGACAAATAAATCCTTCAAGGAGTCCTTTCCAAATGTAATAATATCTATTGATGCAGTTTAGGATTAAAATTATAGCCTCAACCATCTTCTGTCAGTGATGATGAAACTATTTTAAAGGAAGAGGAAGGATCCTGGATGAGGAGGCCAAGCAAGGCAAGGATATTAAGGTGGTAGCAATGAAACATTTTTCCCCTAAATGTCACAGTTTCTAATATCAACAGGTAAAAATTCTCCTTCAACCCACTGAGAGAAGTATTTACCTTTAAAATGCAGAGGATCCTTTAGACAGCCAGTCTTTTGTTTAAAACAATCACAACGAGCTCTTCAATTCAGAGGAAATAAACTGAATCATCCTGGAGCATCACCTCTCTCTACCTAAAACATGAATTCTGCTCAAACACGTCTGTTTACTCGCATGCGACAGTCGGTGCGCTTGTGAAATCAGATGACTCATTAGTGCAACAAGGGTGACCTTTTCATGAGGGCGGTGACATGTGTGGAAGGTCACCGTGGTTAAATGGCACACCCCTAAGTGACTGTCAATCAAGCGGCTGCCACCGTGTCGCCTGGCTGTCATCGCGCTGCAAATATTATGCAAGGACGCGGGGGTGAATTAACCTTCCACGGGTGGCGTGCCGCGCTGCTTCAACGGCTCGCGGATTTGTCAAAAAGGAAAACTTGTTTGAAACGTATGAATTTTAATGTCGGCTCGAGTTGTTGTTGTTGTTTGGGGGATTTGATTTTGAACCACCTGTAAGACAGCACTGAGGGCAAAATGACTCACAAACAGCTCAATTTTCTGCCACTCTGAGAGGTATCCAGGTCTGGCATTAATTCAGCTCCGCTCCAGGCCTCATCAGAAGTAAGTGAAGGTGTGAGATTAGAAATTGTGTCGTGACTTTTTTTCTTTTTTCTGCCTCATCTCTCCTGCCGTAGTTTGGCGTTCGCCGCTTCATGCCCTGACAAGAAGTGACTGCAGGCACTCGAGGTGAGTCTGTGCAGGAAATCAGTTTAGAAATTACTGTTGCTGGGAATGAGTGTGGCGCACATGAATGAGAAATAGACGTCGGTGTGCATTTCAGCAGCCAATCACTTGAGTGGGGCTCTCCAGGAACACAAGTGAGAAGTGGGCAAATAATTGGACTCCCCGTGTTCTGTTAAAATATGTGTATCGGTGGAAAAGCAGCCAGGGAAGGTGTGCTTCAGCCAGAGGAACAACGGAGATTTGATAAATATGAGCAGGGAGGCACTCGAAGGGAAAAACAAGACACTGCAGTAATGACTGGCCCATCAGCCACAGAGTATTTACTGAGCCTGCATCAGCGCACAGGAGTAAGAATAAAACTCACTCAAAGTGTGGGGAATTACTGTAGATTAACTTTTTCATCCTGTCAGGAAAATCAACTTTTTAAGGGTGCAAAGTCAGGACTTGTAGGCTGATAACTGTTCTCTTAATTGCACCGATTAAAAATCAATAAGATGCAACAACTATGGACTTTATCTACAAAACCTGATGCAAAAGGCACCTGTCTCTGCCTCTAACAGGAGTCACTGAACAATGTTTTTCTCTGCTTCTGATCCAAAAGAGGAAACTTGGCTTTGCTGAAATTCTTCAAGATTTAGCACCTTATTAATCAGTTTCCAAAAATCTCACAAGCCTGGTTGTCCTTAGATCAGTGGTTCTCAACATCTCAAATTTATTTAATAAAAATGTGCTGCACTTTGAACCTGTGATAGCACAGAAAAAGAGTTTAGTGAGAAACCAAAATGACCTGCATCAGGGTTTCTCGTTTAAGGTCCTGCCCTTCCTAATCACAATGGACTGGACATATATCCCATGGACATGTGAAGAAGTCCATTTGGTGAATCAGGTTACCTCTTGACTGTAAGTGTAAAGAAATATGACAAACTTGAACTTGGGCAAAACAACATGACGGATCAAACTAGAGAACAAACCTCCGCCAAAGTAGCTCACATGTTGCTGTTCCATCTATAAGCAAGAGTCCCATGATAAAGTTACCATCATAATATGATTCCTGACCCTGAAAGCCCACATCTAGAACTCAGAATCATGTTGATATCATAATAGTTATCTGGATCACCACCAAAATCTAATTTTTGTTAAGTTGGGCCATTACCAACATCTCCTGAAATTTTTCACAAGATCTGTCCAGTAGTTTTTGTGTAATCTTGCTAACAACCAAACAAACACACGCAGGTAAAAACATAACCTCCTTGGTGGAGGTTATGGTGTTTTACGAAGCCCTAGATCAGTGATCATCAACAGGTGGCCCCAGACCCACAACAGGCCCTCAATGGCCTATCATCTGGCCCCTAGAGCATCATCAAAATCAGAAATGTGTGAATATGAAATATGTTGTAGGGTTTACGGGTGTCTTTTTCTGACTGAATCCTTGCGAATATTAAAGCAGCTGCAAAAACAAGCAGGACCAAACCAATCTTAACAGGAATGACTTGATGTTTGATCTTTTCTACAAAAGGTGGAGGTATTTTCGATCAAACCCAGAGACGGACACTCGTGTGATGAGGACTGATCTCACTTTTAAAGGCCAAGAACAACAGACATTTTAGAAAATAAGATACAAACCTAAAAAGATAGTATGCTAATTAGATCAAAATATTCATATAATCTCGAGCTGTTTAAGAATCTGGCCCCCACATGGTCTGTTAAAACGCAGTGATGATCCCTGCCTGAGGTCCTTCATTCCCAGCCCTCAATTTACACTGAAAATACTTTCGAGTGCCGTCAGTTTTCAACACAAGACTGTCTTTGTCTGTTTAAAACCAGGACAGTCATTTGCTGATTTTAAATGTGACTTCTGCTCTTCATCCTTAAAGAGCACCTGAAGCTTCATTTCACCGTTGCGTGCATTGACTGGGTGCAGTACTCGCCCTAAAGCTTTTACAATATCTTAAATAAATTAAAGTACTCACAGTTGAGGTGCTGGTGACCTGGCCGTCATGTGCAGAGGCTGAAGTCTTTAACGAAGGCCCCCTGGGTTCAGATCTGGTCTGTGACCTCTCCCTCTCCACTCTTGATCCCCAGATTCTGGCTCCATCCACATTTATCTACCAAATATAAGCAGAAAACGAATGAATAACAGTAAGTGTTTGAAATAGAGCTTGAAAACAGATGAGTTTATTGCGGTAAGAGTTGGATTCAATGACAAGAAACAGTAACACTGAAGCCAGAATATGGATTCAAATCTTGAAGTGACTGTGCCATCAGAAATGTTTGTCCTAACAAGCCAAACATGTCCATAAAGAAAAGCAAATTTGAAAATAGGATGTAAAAAAATACAGCAAATAAACCTAAAAACAAGCAAAAATGTGTTAATGTAGAATTTCTCAGCAGATCATCGACCGTCCCCTGAGTTTCTGGATGTTTATTAACAGTCATACATCCACTTATGTCCTTTAACCTGCCTTAAATATATGAAGCACCCTAACAGCACCTCCTTTAAGGCCACACCACCTCCATGTGTCTCCCCTCTCCTCAGCATGGTCAGTAATTACTCTCCACACGTCTCGCTGTGATGTTGAAGAACAGCAGACACTCTTCACGTCTGATAGGCGGCGTTTAATTGGTCCAAATATCAGCTCCAGAAATAGAGTCCGTCACAACGCGGCGCCCTTACGTAACTGTAATTTAGTTTGTTCTGGGTCAGCGGGCCTCGCCGCTCCGACGGTGCCACGTTCAAAAATGTGACAATTCTTATTAAACACAGTGTGAACGATGCAGATCGGCGGGCGTGCGGGGAGCAGCCGCGAGCTTTCAGGCTTTTGAATATTTTTGTTCCATTTATGATGATGTGATGGAGCAACTTTGACTAATTTCATGCCCCTAAAACAAAGAAAACTTTACGACTGGAGGAAAACGTCAACCCTTTTAAAACAGACTCTTCTTAAAATAACATGAGCATGGCCATCTTTAACCGTATGATTATTGACACTAATGAAGACAAAAATGCAGCCCAATCATGTCTCACTGCTTTTGATTTATTCATGATTCATCCCAGAAAAGTTTCATCTTTGGTACATTTGTATGTCGAGCAGTGTTAATTTTGATAGCACTTTTTAATGTAGTTCTGGTTAAAGTCTTTTGCTTAAAACATCTTTTAGTTGTAGTCAAAATTCATTCATCCAAATAGTTTTCATTTTAGTTGATGAAATCTATTGAAGTGTAAAGGGTAAGGCATTTTTTATGTTTCCTTGAATTTCTGAAGTCATGCTTTACACTTGGATAAAGTCAAACATCTAATAACCCTTTATTGAATGCTAGTAAAGTTTAAATGTATAAATGAACAGAAACAAATTGAACTTTTGTGTGAAATGCAGTCACCTTTATTTAGGCTACCTGGCAGAGCATCTCAGTTACAATACCAGAACTGACAACAAACAGTGAACCTGCTCTACATGAATATATCAATTCATAAAGAGAGGAGCTCTGATTGGATCGCTCCACAACTTATCCCACCACCACCAAGCTAAGGCAGCTGTGATTGGATGTCCCTCTTAACTCATCCAACCTTTCCACACAACCAAAGTAGCTGTGATTGGATATATTCCTAACTTGTCTCTACTTTCTACATGACCAAATTAGGTCTGATTGGATTAAGTCTCTGTCAAACATTTTAGTCTAGTTTTTATTTGATGATGAAAAAGTCAGTTAATTTAGTTTTTGTCATGTGCACTTGTTTTTATTAGTTACTGTCTAGTTTTTGTCAGGGGAAAAAAGGTTGTCGACGAAAACTATGACGAAAATAATTAGTCAACAAAATTAACACTGACGTCTACATCTTTTGAATATTTTGTTTTTCAACTTCTAACTTTTGCTGTCACCTTAAAAAAACTTCAATACCTGAAAAATAGGATTTCTTTTACACAAAAAATGTTAAAATTCAACAAAAAACTATAGAAATTAAGATGACAGATGAATCCTTTGGCCAGTTTGTGATGCCATCTTGCAGTGTTGACATAACTGTTGAAAACAATGAATGTGAAGGAACGGACACCTTCTGGTGCCTTAATCAAACTATTTTAAACTCTCTAAAAAGTTAGAATAAAGGCATGATTTACCTTTATTATATGTGGAATATTCCAGATATAAATTTGTTAGTTCGATGGTTTACATTCAGGAGTAATGGCTCAAACACCACGAGCTCCTCCAGGACTTATTCACAGTAATAAAGTTGACGTAAATCAGCGTCCTGAACTAAAAACCAAAGCTTCAAGTCTTCGATTAATGACTTCAGCTTTGACTCTGAATTATCGTCCGCCTCTGTGATGCTGATGGGACTTTCTGTTTGAGATGTTTCCTCCAAATGAGTTTCGTTTGAGTGAGGGGCTTCCAGCTGTGAATCAGAAATGTCCTCACATCGTTCCATTATTCACCGTCTGAAGAGCAGCTCCAGGATCTGTCTGTACATGACATCAGCTCTGCGGCGAGCGAGAGCGAGGACTTCACTTTCACTAATGAGAAAGAAGGAGGACGAAGTTACAGGGATGATGTGGGAGATCTGTTTCAGGGAGGATCTCCAGGTGGAATCTTTCTTGAAAACTGGAAAAGGGTGATGCTGTTTTTATCATGGTACAAACTGTCAGAATTTAGCATCTTAACCTTGTTACATAGGATGTTCTTGGGTCAAAATGCCATCAGATTCAATGTGGAACAAGAATACTCGCATACATACAGTCAGAAAAGTCCAATAGCAGAATATTTATAAGAGGAAATAACAAAATATATATAAAAAGGCCCATATATGGTGCTGCTGTAAGAGATGTATATGCTGTTAAATCTTGTCTTGCAGGTTTTCTTTTACTAAATAAAGAAACTACGGCTGGGAAATATGGCCTTAAACATTTTCCCAATGTTTTTCCAACACCACTCCATTCATTATTTTAATCTTTTTTTTTCCACTCTCAAAAAAAAGAAACTGAGACACAAAAATGGCATGAATCAAGTTCTGTCTTTATATTGTCAAAATATATTCCCAAACCAACCAGAATTTCCCTCTTAGAGTAAAAGTGCATGTTATAAAATGTTGATAATGTAGTTTGTCTACATAAACACTGAAAGCTGATCTGTTTTTAGATTATTAAGATGGAACTCTCTGATCAGTATTTCATCTCATTTATAAAAGAAATACAAGACCAAACATGTGCTTGTGCAAAACCTGGCAGGGCCTGCCATCATAAAAACTTCATTTTCAGTATTTATATTTTCAAACATTGCAACAACTTACAACTGAAATAGTTTAAGATAAATCTTGATTTTTTGGTTTAATCGATATATTTCCCAGCCTTAAAATAAACTGACAGTGTGGTAAAATAGATAAAAACATGACACCTAGATTACCAAGCTTTAATTGAATGTGATTTTTCAGTGAAGTGATAATAGTTCAATTGTTGTACAGGATTTTATGACCCTAAATGTAGAGATTTGTTGAGACAAAATGTCTGGAAGTAAGTCTGTCTCTTCATCTAAACCTTGGTCTTGATTGAGGCTTTGTTTACAGTGTAAGCAATTATCAACTTGTACAAAAATTCCTCCAAAACTCATCAAAATGGGGCCAAACCAGCGAGCTGCATTCCTGCAGTGTTTTCAGGATTCTGTACACAGGGCCCAAAGGTGGCGTGTACTGAGCAGCAGACTGTTTCAATTAAAAAACGACTGTTTATCATTTATTTATCCATCAGAAAACAATTGGACGTTATGATTGCAATTTGCTTGATTAATGAGTTGATTAAGACTGTTAAATGTTTACAAAGGGGTTGAAATGCGCTGTGCAAATATTTTCAGAAAACAGGACGTGGCGTCCCATCACAGCCGTCTGTAAACTTTAATTAAGCACAAAACCATTCAGAGCCCCCCCCCCCCGCCCGCTCCCCCCTCCTGGGATTCATTATTCCCACCTAAATCTGCATTTTTAATTATTTAATTTGAGATAACGTTTGTGAGTTCCACCAGCAATTATTTATTTCTTAAAACTCACAAAGAGGTCTCCTTGAAAGGTGCGGTGGCGGCGGTGGAGGTAGGACCGTAAACGGAGGCAATCAAACACCGGATTCATATTAACGAGCGGGCGCAGACTTCTTGGTGATTGTGACGGCGGTTTCATCCAGCGAGCATCAAACTGGGAGGAGGAACACCGGCGTGTATTATCATAACAAACAAGCTCCCATCAAAGAAATAATTAATGGCATTGTGCCCAATAAAAAGCGTCCCATCATGCCTCAGAAGGCCGGGGTGGGGGGTGTGGAGGTTTAATCAGGATCATAAAAGAGGATCTTGTTGGGTTTGGATGACAGAGTCTGCGGATGGTCGGGGTCAGAGGGAGACCTTGGAACACTGATGGATCCTGGTCTTCAGGAATGTGGCATCACGTCTGATCCTGATGTGGATCACCTTTGGGGTTCAGCTCTCTGAAAAAGCTCTCGACCCAAAATGTCCCAACGATGGCCTTGGAGCAGACTGCAGCAGAGTCCAAGAAGTGATAAGAAACATGTCCATTAAACTCTAAGCCTGTCCTGGACTAGTAAAGAGGGGCAATGGATTCAGGCAGCAGATCACTCAAATACAGCTCATGTTCTTCATCCTGCTCCTTCTCGCTCTTTTTCTGACATTTCTGTCCTCTCCCGC
>JBAMNC010001156.1:722500-926019 GCA_037902135.1 Cetoscarus ocellatus
TAGATAGACTGAATCCTTTGATTGATTGATTGATGGAAATATTTATGAATGGATAGATAGATGGATGGATGAGGGGTTGACTGATAAAATGTCAGACAAAAGTATTTTTAAATGGACAGGCTGATAAAAAGATTAACAGACAGCTGGGCTGCTGGTTGGATGGTGAGGCTGATAAACTGATGGATAATAGGATGGTATGATGAATGGCTCAATGGATAAATGGATGATGGAGGACTCATAAGACCAGTTGCAGGCTGTGTCTGTGATCGTGGTCAAAGAAAGGTTTGTAATCACTGAGGCTCTATATACACATTGTCAGTTTTCATTACTAATAACTTATAAAATAATTTGTTAATGACTATATTAATAGAAATGAATCAAGTGTGCCATCACAGGCTTTGTTTTGAGGCAAAAACAGAGAGCTGTAGTGCTTGTAAATGAAATTAAATCTACAAATCTTAATTGTTTTGTATTAAAGTGATGGAATTGTTTCTTAAAGCAGCAAAACCCATGCTATGACATGAATCTTAGGCCACATGATCCAGGCTCTAGCACTCTGCCTGCACCCACCAACAAGACTTTAAGGTGTGTGATAAATGTAAGAGTATAAACAAACACATTTATTAACGTGTTTTTATTCTGATTCATCATCTTCCATTAGTATCACCATCATCTTCATCATCAGCCTCCTCTTCCTTGCGTTCATTCACAATCTGCAGCACAGCAGGTCGTAAATCTCACACTGATGCACAAATTACAGCAGGTACACGACTCTATCATTTTCCTGTGGAGGAAGGAAGGAGGGCCAGCAAATGAGAGGAGCCATTTTCATCAATACATCGCCAGATAAAGATCCATCTGGATCCACTGAAAGGAGGAGGAGGGGGGAGTAGCGTGAGGGGAGGGGGGCTCCTTTTGGCATCAATGTGTGGCCATTGATTGTGCGTCCCATTACCAGTATATGATCCAATCTAAAACGGGGAGAATGGGAGCGACGCTGCGAGCGGGCCTTTCTGCTCGCCCCGCCATCAAATAAGGAAGACATCCCCCCCTTTTAATCACTCAGGAACGATTTGGGAAGGAATCCAAACATGAACACGGCGGAGAAAAGACCAGATTTGTTTGGAGGGGGGGAGTATTAAAAAACAAGAAAAAGATAAAGAAAGAATAAAAAAGGAGAGGCGCTGACGAGGCCTCCCTGCGAATGCTCGGTCCGCTCCGTGGGGAAATAGGAGCAGAAAGGTAGCAATCAATATTGAAACACAGAAATTAAGCATTTAAATCTGTAATTAGGGAGCGGGCACGTTTTTTTTTCACACCTGTACGCCGCCGAGGCTGCCAACCCCGGCGCATCTGTTTCCCTCCACCTGCCAGGCACCTGGTATCGTTTCAATGGCGCTTGATTGCATTCAAATGCCGAAGACTCTTTTAAGCTTCTTACTGATCCCCCTCCCCTCCTGCCCCGTCTCCCCCCGCGTGCATTATTTTGTATTTATTTGTATCTGTTCATTCCAATGCAGGTGCCTCGCAGTAATACTCAAGTGCGCCATACATGAGTGATTCTTTTATGCCTCAGTTCCTGCATTTGTCATTTTGGCGAAAGCAAGAGGATTAGGCGGTTTGGATGTGTACCTCCCTTCTTTTTCTCTTCCCCTCTCTCTCTCTCTCTTTCTTTCTCTCTAACACTTTTAACAACATCCTTCCCGAGTCATTTGCATACCAAATTCTTTAACCCTACGGTGGTCAGAGAGGACTGTCAAATCCGCTCCACTTGGCTCGCTCCGTGTGTGCAGCAGACCTGTGACCGCTGACTTAGTTCCATCACAGCAGATACAGAAAAGAGTCCAACATGAAAGAGGTAAAACAGCTTTTCTTCCTGTTTCTTTCAGCCTTGTGTCACTTCTTTATCACATATTGTTTGATAAATTGCAGGAATCTGAATATGTTTTTCCACCAGGAGGATTTGCAGTGCTAACATCCCTGCCTCAACATATTGTGGTTAAAATCTAACACCAAAATATCAAACATGGAGCTGATTTTTTTGACAGCAGAGCTTGTTAACAAGAAGTGGTGCAAATGATCACGACGAAAGAAACAATACAAAAGGTAGGTATAACTGAATATTCACAGGAAAGGTAAAAAACTTACAAACACGATGCAACACTGAATAACTCAAACATAACCGATGTTCACGTTTGGCCAATGCTGGGCTACCTTCACCCTTCCAACACAAATCAGAACAACAAAGGGCACTCATATTGCGAGTGTGGGTGCATATTGCTGCCCATCCCAGGGTTCGCACTCTTTTCTCCATAGAAATAATTTTCCAGGATGTTTTCACATGAGCATGAACATTGTCTGCTAGCTATCTTTTCAGTATGGCTTTAATATAGAGTCTTACTATTATAAATCTATAGTTTATACTTATTTTTTATCTTTATTTACTCTGCGTTTAAAAATATATATTTTGTTTATTTACAGTTTAAGTAGCCTAAATTTTATGTTACAATGTTTTATTATTTCTTTTTGTCACCATTGTTTTGAGTTTTTATATTTATTCCATTATTTTATCTACATTTTTACCCCATTTCCTATGTTTGATTTTTGTTCACTAACAAGACTAACTGGGACATTGGTCAATCATTATCCAGGTTTTCCAGGATGTGTGGGAACCCTGCCATCCTCTTAAAACAAAGCAGCAGGGCAGTCTCTTTGCCTAACTTTAGTGCATTGCTGATCCCAGCAGGGGTTTACTCACCCTGTGCTTTGACTCACAGGCACAGACACAGCTGAGCAAATATAAGGAGGAAAGGTAAAGCACATTCAACTGTTAAACTAGAAATGGAGAATACAATCTACCCTGCTTGCAGCTTCCTGCAAGCTGTAGATGCAAGGCTCTCAAGTGGTCTGGCCTCAGGATCCACATAGACCTCCTTGGTCAGACTTGGAACATATCTAACAAAAAATCACAAATGGCTTAATTTTGTAAAATGAAAAATGCCACAGTCGGACCTTGAATACAACTTGTGAGCAGATTGGAGAGGATTTCTCAGGACTTTATTTTAATCGTTGCAGCAAAAAGGCCTGATTTTGAGGCAGGTGTTTAAAAGAAATAGTAGCAAGATGCTCTAGAGGTGATTTTTGTTGCTTACGTGTGCTTTTGCATGCAGTATGTCCTTTCAACGGCGGTGGGATGTTGATATGCGGAGCTGGGAGGGGGCAAAGCTACGATTACGGTCCAGAGTTGCAGGAAAGTTGCAATGATTAGACGACATTACAAGGTCTGGCTGCACTGTCAATAATTGTTGGGATTAGGGGGGGACTATATGAGCCAAGAGCCTGAACAATAAAACATTTTTAGAAATCACAGGAATAATGTTCTAGTTTGGGCTATTTTCCAGAGATATTAAGGGAAACATGCATAAATTTCCCCTTTGGGCTTGTCAAAACCACTTGTCCAAATAATGTTCAAGGCTGTGGTGTAAAAATGATTTGATTATTCATGTTTGGTGTTGCCAGTTCGGTAAAATTCTTTTTTAAAAAAAGCCTTCCCGCACTCATAAACTCTCAAATTACACCTTCATAATTGCTTATTTGGGTGACATGACTCAGATTTAATCACCCAGAAAATCAAACCTTTCTCTGAATTTCTTATAAAAAAGCAGCCCCTCCAAGCAGGGCACCGGGGTCCTCATTTGACGCCATATTTGCATCCAGTGTCATACTTCAGGTAATGGTATTACTTCCCCAAATGGCTGCAAAGCGTTACAAATTAGTTTTTCATTTGTACAGCAATTCCATTTGGATTTTAAGGACTGAAATGAACCCTGGCCACCTGAGTCACCCCTTGACCCCCCTCCTTTCCCCGACAGAGAAATTAAAAAAGTCAACCAGGGAGCGGAGAGGAAACTTGGCCGCCGGCTGCACCATGTGCAAGTGTTGCAAATTTGCAGAATTCCCTCACTTTCTCTCCCCCACCTCCCCTGGAAACTAATGGGATCATTCTGATTCGGTTACGGAGATTCAACAGTTAGAGAGCCACCATCTGTGTTTCTGTTAACCTGAGTCAGATGTGAGCCCGTCGCTACTGCAAGGTAGAGCAGCTTGGTTAATGATTCTTAATCTTTTCTTTAATTAAATTGTGCAGCCAACCTGAAAAATCTATCTTAATGCAAATGAGGAACTCCTTTTTTTGGCATTTGCTTACCGTAATGCACTAATAAGGTTAATTTAATAAAAATCTGTTCCACTTTTTAGAGATAATTGTGTGTTTTCTTGATCTATTTTGTACAGAGCGAGGGGGGAAATGTTTGTTTGTGGAAATTGCAAAGAGGGGGTGAAGGGGCTCACAGGAAGACAGACCTGCCGTGGAGAATGGTATTTGTGGGAACTCAAAATTGTATTTTGTTTCACAGTGGTGTGCTGCTTTGTACCACAGCGGCAGCTTCTGTCATGAGATGAATAAAATGAAGTGAAACTGAAAAAGTGGCAGGAGCAACACAAGCTGAGATTTTTATTTCTGTAACATCAAAAACCAGACGATGAACTGCACTAAGGTATTCAGTCACCAAAAAGTGTAAGTACAAAGCTGGGTCAAGAGGAAGGGCTGTGGAGTTTTCTATGGTGCTGTGATTTCAAGATTTCTTGCATAAGTTTGTTCAAGCAAGACCAGATGATCTTAACCTTTGACCTATGAGATTCAATCAGATTTCTTTCAGAATTTCATTTTTGCAAAGTTTTACAGGAAATTCTTCCAGCTTACTTACACTATCTCACTTACAAGCAAGATGTGATTATGAGATGCAAAACCCTTTCACCTTTACCTCCAAAATCTAATCAATTTATCTTAAAGGGAGAATATTACAGCAAAAAATGCAGGCAATCCCTCAAAAGAGATTAGGCTCTAATTTCGTTGACCAGGCGCAAGCGGGGCGCACCTGCCCTGCACCGCGCCTGCGCCGTGCCAACAGGGTGTGTCCAGGGCATTTTGCAAGTTTCGTTCACTGCGCAGTCTGGCGCAGGGAGGCGCACCCACGCCGCCGTCTCTCCCAGCGGCGCTAGTAGCAGAGAGGGAGGAGAGGAGGCGTGAGTGGGATTAACACAGTGGAGTGTGATCTTCACCAATCAAATGAACGCCTCTCCTCGCCTTTAAATGCGCCGCGGGCGAGGCGCAGTGACAATTTCACCTTGGTGGAGAAGAAGGTCAGAGCCGCTGTCACTTTTACAGCAACTGGGAGAGCGCAGGGGCCACCGGGCCGCGCATCGGAGGACACGATGCGCGTCACCGTGTGGACCACCTCGCGGGACAGATGTAATCTGTTCCTGTGTCATAATAGGAGTACAAAATTAAGTGATAATTACATTTAAACACAGCAGCAGGCTAATCCATTCATCATGCTTGTGATCCACCTGCATTACTGGTCTGTCATCGCCAAATAGCAGGACCTTTGGTGAAAATATATCTCCTCCTCATCCTCCTTGCAATTATGTACTCCATCTTTTTAGATCACGTTAAGAATAAAGATTAAAACAGAGAAATATGGGCAATCACAGGTAAAACCTTAAGACACCGAGTGACTTACATTTATTCAGCGAGCGTCTCTCTCTTTTTTCTTTTCTATTGAATTTCATGAGATGAGAGAAGCCAGATACTCCGTATTGGATGATGTGGCTGTTTGTGGTTGGCTGAGAGATGTGAACTCGTTAGTTATGACAAACGTCTCTGATCTGACATCAGATGTGACGGAACAATTAATATAGATACAAATGTATATGCTGGTTCAGACGGTTACATTAAATAGTGGTTGCTGCGATTGTTTATTGCATTGAAATGTGCCTGACACTCTGGATACCTGCCTGTGAGGTTTTGGTGAAGTGTGCGCACTGTGCGCCTGTCAGCCAAATTACCACTGCCCCGAGTGCGCCTCGTCTGCGCCGAGAATAGACCAGGTTGGAGCTGGCGGGCTTTCAGCGCACCTTCCGCGCGGTTTTTTGGCACGACATTGTCACTGCGCCAAACTGAATCTTTCGACACCTCCCCCTGGTGCGCCGTCACACCCATCTCAGCGCAGCCGGTCTACCAAATTGCCAAATTGGCTGCGCACGGCGGTGCGCCCAGGGCCGCGGGAACTAGGGGTGCGGAGGGTGCTGCAGCACCCCCTAATGAAATGTAGTGTTATGCCGCCGTGCCGTCAATAGACATGATTTATCAACTGCTGTATTGTATTGAAATACCAGTTTTACTTAGGCTGTATCATGTTATGCCATCATTAATCCTGTTAGGCCTGCACATGTGTTCATCATGTGTTTTTTTATGCTGCCGCTGAGCAGTCTGCATTTGTGTGGTGATTTTAATGTGATGTTGATGGTCAGCACCACGGTCAGCACAAGAGCACTCAAAATAGAGGAGCAGATCTCGTTGGCACCTGTGTGTGTGTGTGTAGGTGTGTGTGTGTGTGTGTGTGTGTGTGTGTGTGTGTGTGTGTGTGTGTGTGTGCGCGCGCGCGCGCGCCCGCACACACTCATATCCCCAAATTCCACATAAGGCCAAAGCGCCGCGGTCTTGAATCGTACTGCGGAGCACTTCGCTCCCACTCTAGTCGATCGATCAGAGCAATTCCACTGCGCGCGCTCCGGCGCTGGCGCGTCGCTGAAGCGCCTGCGCGCGCCACGGCGCTGGAGATTCACTTCAGGTCTATTTTCTGCGCGGCCGCTTCCAAACCGTCATTACTTCACAACCGGAGGTACGAGCATCAGGTCAACAGTTGGTCAGAGGGTCCCAGAGGCAACACGACTCCATGGACGAAGAAAAGTGAATCGTAGAGGTACAGAAATATATGACATTATATATGACACCAAACATCCTTTCTCCAAGGATATAGGCAGATAGAAGTGAAATAAATCACGAAGCTGTGTGGTTGGACCAGCAAAGCGACCTTAGAGAAGCGAAGTGAGGTGTTGTTTATTTCTTCTCTCAGTTTATAACATGTTTTGTTATCGTGTGACATCGCTATTCACACGAGAGCTTGTGTCTCTCCGGGGATCAGCCCTCCCCCTTTGGGACGGTGCGCCGCGGCGCATCCAGTGGGATTTGTCAGTCGGAGCAAGACCGCGGCTCAGCACGGCGCTGCGGGGCGCTTTTGTGGAATTTGGGGGTTAGGCCTGGCACCTGTGCCTGTGTGTGTGGGGTGTATTGTCCCTGAGCAGCAACTCATTTTGCATTCTAGTAATTTGACAGTGTTTTACTCTACTGTAGTTATATAGGCTATGCACAGTCAGCGTCAATCCTGGCTAACCTCGACCCCACCCCTTCTTTTTTTTTTTTCTCAGCACCCCCTGTTGAAATTAAGTTCACGCTACTATGGTCACACCCATCTCGGCGCAGCCGGTCTACCAAATTGCCAAATTGGCTGCGCACGGCGGTGCGCCGGACAAAATTACCACTGCGGGGGGTGCGCCAGGCTGCGCAACCCTGAGTTGGGCCAAGAAATTAGAGCCCCAAATGTTGAGCATCGGATGAAAATCTCTCTTTTTCAGCTTTTCCTTCCTTTCTCTGCTCTGTGTGAAAGCGTTAGATAAATCAGTGAATGTTTCATTCATGTTCTGCGCTGTTTAACTGAAGGCAGCGTTTGTTTTGTTGAATGGTTTTACGTGAATAATCAGACTGTGCAGGAGAGAGAGGATGGCTTGCGCAGCATGCAGCGTAAATAGTCAAACGACAGGTCGGAGAAGGGTCAGAGGAGAGGAGAAATGCATTTTGCATTTTAATGAATGTAATGAAACGATAGTGACGCATTAGACTCTAAAATTGCGCAAATTAGAGTACGCGTTTTTATTTGATAAAAAGAATGCCTTTTAAACGCCCTTTTGATTAAAATAAAAATCAAATAATGTTTTTTTTTCTTTAAATCTGCTCTTGAATTTATGGGTGGGGATCCTGTTGGCACGGCGGGGGTGTCCGTTTCGACGGCGGGGCGCCGACCCAAATGAACTATAGGGGAAACACTGAGAATTATTTGTGCAAGTTAATGTCCTGTTTAAATGTTATAGAGTCAAGTAGAGCCTGTATTACATACACTGATCATCACTGTAACGGACGCGGATGTGTAGTAGGAACGTATGTGTGTACTGTGTCGTGTGTGGGACAATAATAGGTGACGGACCGAGTGTACTATGAATGGAGCATCAATAAAGTGAATCTAAAAGGTAAGAGCTCCGTATGTCTCCTGCAGAGCATGTGAGCAGAGTGGAGCAGTGAGATTTCCTGCTCCTCGCTCACACAGCTGTTCTCGCACCCCGCTCCGCCGCTCAGAGCGCATGCGCACCGCTCCGCTTGTTACCGCTCTGACGCTCACTCAAATTTCTACCCGCTCCACTCAAATCACTCACCACTCACTCTACGAAAATACGGAAGCGCATTGCATTCACTGGATAAAAAAAATGAGACGATTGCAGGTGAGCTGCACTGAGGTCTGAGAGCTTTTGCGCTGTCCGCGGTGCTGATCCGAGTTGTCAACATCCAGTTTCCGACAGAAAACAGTGTGGGTGGCTGAACAATTAATTACATGCAGATGCACTCTGTGTGAGACATGCTTCAGACGCTTGGTGTGAGCGGTACCGGAGCGAAATTGGAGCGGGATGGAGCGACAGATGAGGTGCCGCTCCAGCTTTTGTGAAAAAACCGCTCCGCTCCGCTCACATGCTCTGGTCTCCTGTCTGGCTCTTCATATAATGCCTGAGCAACGCATGTAACAATCACAGTGCGTGTGTGATTCCAGCCTGTCAGTGCTTCTCGCTTACATGAAAAAATACGGAGCCTGTCCGAACCTGATAGAGAGAGCGGCGCCCACACAGAGCGCTGTGATCATGCCAGAATGATATGATATCCACGTGAAAGAAAAACATATGCTACAATTTTTCCGAGTCATGTTGTCTCAAGTCAAGTCGAGTCTGGAGTCATAGTCTCCCGAGTCCGAGTCGAGTCCCAAGTCTTTACCTGGCGAGTTCGAGTCGAGTCCAAAGTCGTCAAATTAGCGACTCAAGACGACTGGAGTCCGAGTCCCAGTGACTCGAGTCCAATTGTCTGATATATATATACATATATGTATACACATATATGTATATAAATATATATACATATATGTGTATACATATATGTAAATAAATATATATACATATATAGACCACGATGCGCGTCACCGTGTGGACCACCTCGCGGGACAGATGTAATCTGTTCCTGTGTCATAATAGGAGTACAAAATTAAGTGATAATTACATTTAAACACAGCAGCAGGCTAATCCATTCATCATGCTTGTGATCCACCTGCATTCCTGCTCTGTCATCGCCAAATAGCAGAACCTTAGGTGAAAATATATCTCCTCCTCATCCTCCTTGTACCCCATCCTTTTAGATCACGTTACGAATGAAGATTAAAAGAGAGAAATATGGGCAATCACAGGTAAATCCTTAAGACACCGAGTGACTTACATTTATTCAGCGAGCGTCTCTCTCTTTTTTCTTTTCTTTTGAATATCATGAGATGAGAGAAGCCGATGATGTGGCTGTTTGTGGTTGGCTGAGAGATGTGAACTCGTTAGTTATGACAAACGTCTCTGATCTGACATCAGATGTGACGGGACAATTAATATAGATACAAATGTATGTGCTGGTTCAGACGGTTACATTAAATAGTGGTTGCTGTGATTGTTTATTGCATTGAAATGTGCCTGACACTCTGGACACCTACCTGTGAGGTTTTGGTGACGTGTGCGCACTGTTCGCATGTCAGCCAAATGGGGTGCGCCTCGTCTGCGCCGAGAATAGACCAGGTTGGAGCTGGCGGGCTTTCAGCGCACCTTCCGCGCTGTTGTTTGGCACGAAATTGTCACTGCGCCAAGCTGAATCTGTTGTCACCTCCCCCTGGTGCGCCGTCACACCGATCTCGGCGCAGCCGGTCTACCAAATTGCCAAATTGGCTGCGCACGATGGTGCGCATGACAACATTACCACTGCACGGGGTGCGCCAGGCTGCCCTACCCTGCTACCCAGGACATTAGAGCCCCAAATGTTCACATGAACATCGGATGAAAATCTTTCTTCCTCAGCTTTTCCTTCCTTTCCTTGCTCTGTGTGAAAGCGTTTGTTAAATCAGTGAATGTTTCATTCTTGTTCTGCGCTGTTTAACTGCAGGCAGCGTTTGTTTTGTTGAATGGTTTTAATAATAATAATAATAATAATACATTTTATTTATACAGCGCTTTCCAAAAACTCAAAGACGCTTTACAAGATACCGTGAATAATCAGACTCTGTGCAGGAGAGAGAGGATGGCTTGCGCAGCATGCAGCGTAAATAGTCAGACCACAGGTCGGAGAAGGGTCAGAGGAGAGGAGAAATGCTGTATGTTGTTTGTATAAATTAGTTTGAGAAGTGTTTTTTTATTTACCTTAGTTTCAGTTTTGTAAATATTGACTATAGAATTCTAGGTTCAAATTTATTAGAGAATAAGACCATCCAGTTCAGGTGAGTGTTATGTTGTTGGTTGTTAAAATCTGGATATTTTATTTTGTTTTTCATTTTTATTTTTCAGTCCCCCAGCCACCTTATTGTGGTCAGGGTGTTTGCGTGCTCCAGCGACCTTAAGAGCTAAAGCTATACCAGCAGGAGCTTAGTCTTCAGGTGGGACACTCAAGTTGGACAGGTCTGAAGGTCGAGGCCTGACAGTGCAATCCACTGCAGGTTGGGGTTAGACACATAGCTAACAACCCAATTCCAAGAAGAAAACACTGTTACTATAAGAACAGAAAACAAGTGCTCAAGCATGATGTGTACGGACTACGCATGATGCCCCCTTCACATTTCTGACTGCCCCCTCATATATGCCTGCCAAGAACCGGCCCTGGTCAGAGGAGAGGAGAAATGCATTTTGCATTTTAATGAATGTAATGAAACCATAGTGACGCATTAGACTCTAAAATTGCGCAAATTAGAGTACGCTTTTTTATTTGATAAAAAGAATGCCTGTTAAACGCCCTTTTGAGTAAAATAAAAATCAAATAATGTTTTTTTTTTTCTTTAAATCTGCTCTTGAATTTATGGGTGGGGATCCTGTTGGCACGGCGGGGGTGTCCGTTGCGACGGCGGGGCGCCGACCCAAATGAACTATAGGGGAAACACTGAGAATTATTTGTGCAAGTTAATGTCCTGTTTAAATGTTATAGAGTCAAGTAGAGCCTGTATTACATACACTGATCATCACTGTAACGGACGCGGATGTGTAGTAGGAACGTATGTGTTCTGAGCCTGTCCGAACCTGATAGAGAGCACGGCGTGCACACAGAGCGCTGTGATCATGCTAGAATGATATGATATCCACGTGAAAGAAAAACATGTGCTACAATTTTTCCGAGTCATGTTGTCCCAAGTCAAGTCGAGTCTGGAGTCATAGGGCTCTAATTTCGTAGACCAGGCGCAGGCGGGGCGCACCTGCCCTGCGCCGCGCCTGCGCCGCGCCAACAGGGTGTGTCCAGGGCATTTTGCAAGTTTCGTGCACGGCGCAGTCTGGCGCAGGCAGGCGCACCCACGCCTCCGTCTCTCCTACCTGCGCAAGTAGCAGAGAGGGAGGAGATAAGACTTGAGTGGGTTTAACACAGCCGAGTGTGATCATCACCAATCAAATGAACGCCTCTCCTCGCCTTTAAATGCGCCGCGGGCGAGGCGCAGTGACAATTTCACCTCGGTGGAGAAGAAGGTCAGAGCCGCTGTCCCTTTTGCAGCAACTGGGAGAGCGCAGGGGCCACCGGCCGCGCATCGGAGGACATGATGCGCGTCACCGTGTGGACCACCTCGCGGGACAGATGTAATCTGTTCCTGTGTCATAATAGGAGTACAAAATTAAGTGATAATTACATTTAAACACAGCAGCAGGCTAATCCATTCATCATGCTTGTGATCCACCTGCATTCCTGCTCTGTCATCGCCAAATAGCAGAACCTTAGGTGGAAATATATCTCCTCCTCATCCTCCTTACGATAATGTACTCCATCTTTTTAGATCACGTTAAGAATAAAGATTAAAACAGAAAATTATGGGCAATTACAGGTAAATCCTTAAGACACCGAGTGACTTACATTTATTCAGCGAGCATCTCTCTCTTTTTTCTTTTCTTTTGAATTTCATGAGATGAGAGAAGCCGGATACTCCGTATCGGATGATGTGGCTGTTTGTGGTTGGCTGAGAGATGTGAACTCGTTAGTTATGACAAACGTCTCTGATCTGACATCAGATGTGACGGGACAATTAATATAGATACAAATGTATGTGCTGGTTCAGACGGTTACATTAAATAGTGGTTGCTGTGATTGTTTATTGCATTGAAATGTGCCTGACACTCTGGATACCTGCCTGTGAGGTTTTGGTGAGGTGTGCGCACTGTGCGCCTGTCAGCCAAATTACCACTGCCCCGAGTGCGCCTCGTCTGCGCCGAGAATAGACCAGGTTGGAGCTGGCGGGCTTTCAGCGCACCTTCCACACGGTTTTTTGGCACGAAATTGTCACTGCGCCAAGCTGAATCTGTCGACACCTCCCCCTGGTGCGCCGTCACACCCACCTCGGCGCAGCCGGTCTACCAAATTGCCAAATTGGCTGCGCACGGCGGTGCGCCGGACAAAATTACCACTGCGCGGGGTGCGCCAGGCTGCGCCACCCTGAGTTGCGCCAGGAAATTAGAGCCCATTGTGTTCACTTAAGCCGGGCGCATTAGCTTCCAACACACCATTTTAATTATAAAATCACACAAAGTGACCGATGATCCCTCACTGTCCCTGCGATGCGCGTCTATCTGCGTCTTTAGGCACACCGGCAGATGGAGGAGCACGCGCGCAAAGACGCAGAGCGGGGATTTAGATCAAATGTTCACATGAACATCGGATGAAAATCTCTCTTCTTCAGCTTTTCCTTCCTTTCTCTGCTCTGTGTGAAAGCGTTAGTTAAATCAGTGAATGTTTCATTCATGTTCTGCGCTGTTTAACTGAAGGCAGCGTTTGTTTTGTTGAATGGTTTTACGTGAATAATCAGACTCTGTGCAGGAGAGAGAGGATGGCTTGCGCAGCATGCAGCGTAAATAGTCAGACGACAGGTCGGAGAAGGGTCAGAGGCGCTGCGCAGAAATCAAACCTAAATGGACGATCGTGTTCATGTAAAGTGCTCATTTATGACGTTTTGGTCCCTTGTTTGCTCATCGGGAGGATGATTTATCAGAATATTATTTTAATCCCTGTGGATTTACTGTAAAGGCCTTTCTGTGTCCACCTGAGCGATGACAACCAGCGAGGAGAAGCCCACCCGCCTGGGTCACCTGTGTGCTGCGCTGTCCGCGGCGCTGAACCTGACAAATGGACCGGATCAGCACCGCTACAGCGCAGAAGCTCTCAGCCGTCAGTGCAGGTCACTTTCAGCTGATAAGAGTCTTGTGTTTTTTTGCACAGGTCGTTTATTTGGTGCTGTCTCCTGTTTGCTGCTGCGTGTGCCATCATTGCCACTGTGAGAGGATTTACTGAAGTTTCCTTTTCTTTATCTTTTCTCTTAATAATGAGATCCTGATCTCGTCATTCCCAGAAAAGGTGTCCATTTTTTCTTAATCCAGTGAATGCAATGCACTTACATAGCAAGGGTCTGTCAGCTTTCCAGTCAGCAGAGCCATTATCCGTTCATGTTCTGATTCATGCATGAGTCATTTCGTCTTATCTCACAGAACGCTTCCCCTCCATTGACAAGTTTTTCCATCATTCTGTGTTTTTATTGAAATCTGGTTCTTGACACGCTTACTTGGAGAAGTTCTGTTCTCCTGTGACCGAAAACAAACACGAAAACTCAATATGTGCGCTTTCTCCATAGGTGCGTCATATGTGCCTGTAGTCCTGATCAGACGGGAGAGGCTAACGAGCGGTTTACGTCGTGTTATCAATACATTTGTAAATATAAGTGTAGCTGTCCATTTCATGGACTTTTATTGATGTTATCCACTGATACATTTTATTTTATCTCCACACAAAAAAATCCCAGGCGGGTGGGCTCCTCCTCGCTGTGTCGGTCCTCCCTCTCCTTCTCCTTACGCACCTATGGAGAAAGCGCACTTACTGAGTTTTCTTGTTTGTTTTCGGTCACAGGAGAACAGAACTTTTCTCAGTTTATTACATGTATTATTATCGTGCGACACCGCTATTCACACGAGAGCTTGTGGCTCTCCGGGATCAGCCCTCCCCCTTTGGGGACGCGCCGCAGCGCGACGCATCCAGTGGGGTTCGTCGGTCAGAGCAAGACCGCGGCTCCGCGGCGCATTCCCGTTTTGTGGAATTTGGGGGTAACAGACTGAGAACAAATGACCTGTGTCTGACAGACCCAGACTCTACATAAAGCTTAGCTGTAAAGTAAAAAAAACAAGCCAAAAAAAGAGAAGAAAATAAAGAAAAAAGTCATAAAATGTTCTGCCCCATATGCTGTTTTTATAAATTAATTTGAGAAGTGTTTTTTTTTATTTACCTTAGTTTCAGTTTTGTAAATATTGACTATAGAATTCTAGGTTCAAATTTATTGGAGAATAAGACCATCCAGTTCAGGTGAATGTTATGTTGTTGGTTGTTAAAATCTGGATATTTTATTTTGTTTTTCATTTTTATTTTTCAGTCCCCCAGCCACCTTATTGTGGTCAGGGTGTTTGCGTGCTCCAGCGACCTTAAGAGCTAAAGCTATACCAGCAGGAGCTTAGTCTTCAGGTGGGACACTCAAGTTGGACAGGTCTGAAGGTCGAGGCCTGACAGTGCAATCCACTGCAGGTTGGGGTTAGACACATAGCTAACAACCCAATTCCAAGAAGAAAACACTGTTACTATAAGAACAGAAAACAAGTGCTCAAGCATGATGTGTACGGACTACGCATGATGCCCCCTTCACATTTCTGACTGCCCCCTCATATATGCCTGCCAAGAACCGGCCCTGGTCAGAGGAGAGGAGAAATGCATTTTGCATTTTAATGAATGTAATGAAACCATAGTGACGCATTAGACTCTAAAATTGCGCAAATTAGAGTACGCTTTTTTATTTGATAAAAAGAATGCCTGTTAAACGCCCTTTTGATTAAAATTAAAATCAAATAATGTTTTTTTTCTTTAAATCTGCTCTTGAATTTATGGGTGGGGATCCTGTTGGCACGGCGGGGGTGTCCGTTGCGACGGCGGGGCGCCGACCCAAATGAACTATAGAGGAAACACTGAGAATTATTTGTGCAAGTTAATGTCCTGTTTAAATGTTATAGAGTCAAGTAGAGCCTGTATTACATACACTGATCATCACTGTAACGGACGCGGATGTGTAGTAGGAACGTATGTGTGTACTGTGTCGTGTGTGGGACAATAATAGGTGACGGACCAAGTGTACTATGAATGGAGCATCAATGAAGTGAATCTAAAAGGTAAGAGCTCCGTATGTCTCCTGCAGAGCATGTGAGCAGAGTGGAGAAGTGAGATTTCCTGCTGTTCTCGCACCCCGCTCCGCCACTCAGAGCGCATGCGCACCGCTCCGCTTATTACCGCTCTGACGCTCACTCAAATTTCTACCCGCTCCACTCAAATCACTCACCACTCACTCTACGAAAATACGGAAGCGCATTGCATTCACTGGATAGAAAAATGAGACGATTGCAGGTGAGCTGCACTGAGGTCTGAGAGCTTTTGCGCTGTCCGCGGTGCTGATCCGAGTTGTCAACATCCAGTTTCCGACAGAAAACAGTGTGGGTGGCTGAACAATTAATTACACGCAGATGCACTCTGTGTGAAACATGCTTCAGACGCTTGGTGTGAGCGGTACCGGAGCGAAATTGGAGCGGGATGGAGCGACAGATGAGGTGCCGCTCCAGCTTTTGTGAAAAAACCGCTCCGCTCCGCTCACATGCTCTGGTCTCCTGTCTGGCTCTTCATATAATGCCTGAGCATCGCATGTAACAATCACAGTGCGTGTGTGCTTCCAGCCTGTCAGTGCTTCTCGCTTACATGAAAAAATACAGAGCCTGTCCAAACCTGATAGAGAGAGCGGCGTGCACACAGAGCGCTCTGATCATGCTAGAATGATATGATATGGTCGAGTCTGGAGTCATAGTCTCCCGAGTCGCAAGTAGTCAAATTAGGGACTCGAGACGACTCGAGTCCAATTGTCTGTGAAATTGTCACTGTGCCAAGCTGAATCTGTCGACACCTACCCCTGGTGCGCCGTCACACCCATCTCGGCGCAGCTGGTCTACCAAATTGAGAGCGCGGCGTGCACACAGAGCGCTCTGATCATGCTAGAATGATATGATATCCACGTGAAAGAAAAACTTATGCTACAAATTTTCAGAGTCATGTTGTCTCAAGTCAAGTCGAGTCTGGAGTCATAGTCTCCCGAGTCCGAGTCGAGTCCCGAGTCTTTACCTGGCGAGTGCGAGTCGAGTCGCAAGTCGTCAAATTAGGGACTCGAGTCCAATTGTCTGCTTGCTCGAATTTTGAAATGTACTGGTTGTTTGTTTGCTCAAAATTGAAAAGTTAATAAAAAATATTGTTTATAAAATAACCACAATGAAGCATCCTCATGACACAAATGGACTAAAATCTGTTCTTCCTTTCAGAGGGATCTTTACTTGCAGAAGAAGCTTGCAAAGTAGCTCAAGAAACACACTCTTCATGCATGCTGCATAATTTACAGAAGCTGGAGAATAAACCCAATGTTGACAACTATCCCAACAATAATCTGAAATCTAGAAACCATGTTGCATAAGCAGATACATAACGTTTTCATGCATTATGACATGCATGAAAAAAATCAGGCTAATTTGGCAAAAAATACACGTTTTAATGAAATATTCAGAGACCTCATGCTTAAGGTACATAACCTAATCTGAATGTGATGAATTATTGATATTTATAGCACAAGTGATGCCTGCTCTCTGCAGCACGAGGAGATGCTCCGGCTCTAAAGGCTCTAAATCAACACTGCTAGTTCATCCTCCATTAAATGCTGGAAATAAGCCACGTGTAGGGATGTTTTCAGGAAAGTTTAATCTGTACAGATTAATGAGTCCGTGCATTTTGATGTTTAGGTGTACGCAGGCTCACGCAATCAGACATAAAGATGATCTAAGGGTTGTTTTGAAGACAGACGGAGCAGTTTCCAACTTTAATTTTAATGTCAGTCTCTTGATGCTGACATTAAAGCCTTCTCGAGGCTTTGAGCCTGTAAAATGTGTCTAAAGGGAAATTATGAAAGAAAACCTGAATATGGGAGATCAGGGATGGAGCAGAAAGGTAAAATCTTATGTGTCCTATTTTGGTTTTAGTAGCTTTGAGATGCAGGTTCATTTATTTGCAGGTTTATGGGTTAGTTGTTAAAGATAAAGGCATAAAGAAGCAGCATTTTTGGAGGACGTTCAATCAAGTTTTTGTTCTGGAAGTAGGCTTGGGGCCAGGACTGGGACTGTGGATGGGCCCAAATAATTTTGGCTGGGCTTGTTACTCTTAGAAATGAACTGTTTCCTCCTTTATACTAAAGTGTTAAAGATACAGAGACAGCCCTTTGCTCACCTGCAGACCAATCATCATATCAGCCATATACTATCCATCGAGAAGGTTATGTTTTTGTTGGCATTTGTCTGTTTGAGCCTTTGTTTACCTGTAAGCAAAATAACTCAAAAAGTTGAGAACAGATTTGATTACATTTTCAGAGAGTGTTGGTCATAGTGCAAAGAAAAAGTGATAAGATTTTTGCAGCGATTTGAATCTGGATGCAGACTGGAGCATTTTTTGAAAGATTTGTTATCATTTCGATATAGAGCAATTTACTGATTTCACTGATAATTTAGCTACCCCCCAATTTCCACATAGCCTGTCTGTGGAGCGTACCAGATGTGTCATGCAGGCTGCAGCAAATCACCCCCAGTTGGGTAAATCGGTCTGTTTCCACAGCCTAAACCTTGATCCATCAAACTCTGCATCAATCTCCACCAAGCAGATCAAGCTAACTCATGAAAACATGCACTCAGAGTTTCTGGGTAATTTCAAAATAATAAGCAGAAAAAGTAATAATTGATGCCTACAGCAAATCTACATCAGGTAGGAAGTATATCATGTTGTTTACATGCTGCCTCCTTCTGAATTTGTGGTTCTCTCACCATCTCGATGATCCCAGGTTTCAAGCTTCCTGTGGGTGAGGATACATGCTGTTGATCGGACTGAAACTGCAATGCAGACATGACAGTCTGGATAATTTGGGGTAAAAATTTCTGCAATGCCATGGAAGAGTGTTGTGGCTAAACTGCCTTACAGCTGAGATATACAATTCCTATAACCAGCCTCCCTTTGCCTTATGTGGCAGGAAACAACAGGTAAAATGAGTCTATATCAGGTGGAAGAGGGGATTTTGACTTCATATTAAGGCATAATTTATTGTTGTCGTTTGCTTCCATTTGAAAGCACAAAAACACATGGATACATAGACTGTGAAGTTCAGGTTTGCAGCTGGCTCAGGAAAAAAAAGTCATTAATTAGATTACATTAGCTGCAAAGGCTTAGGGGGGATTAATGTCGAGAAACGTGTGCACTCAAAAGCAGGAGATAGTGTACCTGGGTGTGCTTCAAACCTGATTAGCTCTGGCTGCGGCGAGCTACGAGGGGTTTGACGGCTCACGTCTTGTTGTCTACCTGGCAGTTTGCGAGTAATCTCTCCATTGTGCTTGTGGGAGGACGGTCGATTTAGACATTCGTGTGTGTTTCTCAGCTGTCTGCGCAATAACACACACTCTCGTCTTCCTTTTTTTCATTTCTTCCCTCCTGTCTCGTACATCTGCTCGGCGCACACGAGGCCTGCCCCCTCTGCTGTTCCTGGCAGCAGCTTAACCAGGAGGTGCGTGCGTATGAGAGGCGCGTGCCAAAGCCAAGGTGTGTGTTTTGTGTGTGTGACACGTTTTCAAAGCCGCTTGTAATAGGTGAATCACTGCAGCGTATCCCAGCATCCTCCCCAGCGGCAGGCCCGTGCTGGCGAACGGTGGCAGGGGGCTCGAGAGGAGAGGGAGAGGCTCCTCGTCATCTCCGGCGTCGTCAGGAAGAAGACATCCGTCAACGTCTCCTTGGCGCTTGATTCCTGTGCTGCTGGGAATTCGGAAGTTGCTGCGAGGCGAGGGCAGGAGCTGGAGTCAAATATAAAAATGGAAGACGGGGAGGGAGGGGGCTCGGGGATGAAGGGAATTGCGGGCAGAAGAGCAGCCCCCCTCTTTGGGTGAAAAGGTAAAAATATTATCATACGGCACGTCGTGAAGCGCAGCCCCACCGATAAGTTGACGGCCCGATGTCAGACAGCCTCACTAACAAGTCAGACAATGGGAAGTGGAGGTGAGCCTTCTGGGAGACGCAGGGAGGAGGAGAGGAGGGCCTGTTGGCTAAGTGAGCTCACTCCCACCTGCTACACACTCCAACACACAAACACACACTCCTCCTCCTCCTCCGCCTCCTTTAACGGTGAATAAAATTGACTCACATGCAAAGGTGCCGAAGCCGGTAGCATCACCTAAGCGGAGGCGTGCTGATCACACCTTCGCTTAATGAGCTCCTTAGAAGGTTGAAAATAGCAGAAGCCCCCCCCGCTCTCTCCTGGTGCACCTATACACGTGTTGTCACCCCCCTCGGTGGCGTGTCAGGAGGAACTTCACTCATTCACGGCTCCAGCTGTCATCCAGGGGAAGTTACAGAGAGGTGAGGAGGTGAAAGTTTAGAGTCTGAACCACAAATGACAGCGGAGTAAGATCCTTGAAGCCAGTGTTCATTTTAACAGCACTTTTTAATTTAGTTTTAGTTGTAGTCTTTTGCCTAAAATATCTTTTAGTTTTAGTCATTATTTAGTAGGGGTGTAATAATCCAGCAATCCATCGATTGGTTAAGCAACCATCCAATCAAATCGATGGAAACTCAAAACATCGATCAACATCTTTATCTTTAAGATATGCCTTTATTTTGAAATTCTGACCGGATATCCGTTTCACAGTTTCTGCCCAAGTGCGCCTTGTTCTGAAGTTTCCAGGGCTCGCACTCAGTGTGAGACACACAGTTGAACCTTTTCGCTCTCTCACACGCCACACCTGGTATTTCTCACGCATTAAAATGTATTATGTAGCGCCCACCGAGTAATACTGCTATATATGCTTTTGGAACAAGTAGCAAGACGCTCAGAGCATCATAGAGCTCAACAGGAGCTTGACATATCAGCCAATCAGAAAATAGCACTGCTGTATCCGGGTAAGATACGGTCGATCTGACTGCAGAGGATGCATACTGTACGCACAAGATGGGAGTGCCTAATGACACAAGTACAGCAAGTTATCTCATCATTTGATTTGGTAGCGCACTGATTAATCAAAGTACTGATTGTACAGAAGGAAACAGTGAGAGCTCATTCTTATTCTTCCTCCACACCTACCATTACACAGCAAAGCAAAGTCTAATCACACTGACATACAAACTGTGGTCACCAGGCATCACAGTAACACAAAATCATCAATGCTAAGTTAGTTAAGTTGAACATGAGAAATGTTTGGCTTTAACTGAAATCAAAATTGCACATTTTTAGTTTGATAGAGCATGGTCAAATGTTGGAGGTCAATAATAATAAAAATAAAATAATAATACAATAATTTGTATCATTGTTTTTAATATACTAAGATCACAAAGTAACACCCATTAGGTAACTGTGGGGGCAAAAAAAACACCTGACTACTAATTAACCCAATTTTAATTTTTTAACACAATTAGATCATATAGATGGTTATAATCCTCTATAAACTATCATATCCAAAGGTCAGCACATCGTTTCACATTTCAGTAATAAAACTGTCAAAACATCAAAATAGCTTTGTATTTCTTTCTTGCTTTAGGTGAAATGTAGCTGATTGTGTTAAATGTGTACATAACATCGTCTTAAATCGATCGAAGGCTCCTGAATCAAATCAAAATCAAATTGTGGCAGACTTTGTGATATCAGCAAATATTGTATAGTTATCCAAAGAATCGATATCGTATCGTATCGTCATGAAACTGGTGATTTACCCCCCCAATATTTAGTCATCTAAATTGTTTTAATTTTAGTCGAGTGTTAGTTGATGAAATTTCACAACATTTTAGGGGGAAAAAGGTTGTTGACGAAAACTATGACAAAAATAATCAGTCAACAAAATGAAAGCTGCTTGTTTTAGCTGAATGACCACATGGGTGCCAGGAAGGCAACCTGTCAATCAAAATAAGCCACGCCCAAAGTTATACCTTAATGAAAGATGGAGGTATAAAGATTTAGCTTGTGGAGCACATCCACAAATCAAAAATAAACTTTAGTGATCAATGAAGACCTCATAATATTAATAAACAACAACGAAGACACTCTTATTTTTTTCGAGCCTTAATCTGACAGACAGGATGAGTAATAGAGTCAGAAATGTGGGAGTAATGCAGGTGATAAGAGAAACTAACTGAACTCAAATCTGGCTCTAGTTACAAGCTGGTATGGTCAAAGTAGGTTAAGGTTTACCAACAAAAAATAGGACAAAATCTGAGAAGAAAGAGGAAGTGAACGATGAAAGTGAAGTCAAAAATCCAACAATAATAGATTTACATTTTTTGTCTCTATTCCTGTGTTTTTCTTCACTTTCAAACCATCATTTAAACCAAAGAGCAAAACATTTAGAGCCCCTCACTGTCTTCAAAAGAAAATCAAATCAGGTGAGTTTGTTTCCTGTTATGTGTGAGAAATAAACTGCAGCAACGCTACAAACTGTAAACAAACATAAACCAAAACACATTTAGGAATGAGACATAAATCAGAGTCTGTCAATAATTAATCCAGGAGTACCTGCTCCCAACACGTGTAATCTTCTTAGGCTTATACCGGGGCAGAGCTGCTGCCGTGGCTGTGACAGGTGTTCCTGCATTAGCATCTATTAAAAACAGATTATGTGGCAGTTGCTCTCGTTTTGGCGGCTGACGTGCATAAATGCTGTTGTTGGCGGTGGAGCAGTTGCAGAACACATATGTGCTTGTTGGAGGACGGAGTGCTGCACCGCCTCTGTAATCATGGACCACCGTTATAGGGACGTTTTTTCTTAAACCTTTATTTATCCCAGGGAAGTCTGCTGAGCGAGCGTGTGATGACTGCACATGTTTGAGGATGCAACCTGGGCCTTTGTTGACTGTAAACTAGGCTTTAACAGGTAATTTAGAGCGTTTTCACACATGCACAAGCTGTTTCAAACTTCATTAAGGGCACAATATCATGGCACACCTGGACTTGTCATCATCTGAGAAGCACTGCAGTCTTACATAACAGATATGAGGACAGTGTGACTTTGAATCAGTGCTGTTAGTGATGTTAAAACTCTACATTCACGCCTCTTAGATCAAATTATTGTTGCACAAATGTTTATCTCAGATCAATTTAAATATTCATCATTGTTTATTTAATCTGTCAATAAAATTAAGATATTATTTGTGGATTATTAAGATCTCCAAAACTTTGTCACCTCCTGTAGATTAAAGCAGTGGTTCTTAACTGGTCTGGCTTCGGGACCCCCCCCTCACCCATTAATGACAAGCTGCGACCCAATGGAGGAAGATTTCAACTTCTCAAATTTATAGAATGAAAAGATGCTGCACTCTGAACCTGAAATACAACAGAATATCACAGGATGCCACCCCAAAACTAAAAGTTTAATGAGAGAAAAGTGCATCTCAGGGACACAAGGTTTCAGGAATAGAAATCTAACTGTAGCTGTGATAGCCCTGCATCAGTGGATACTGAACAGCCCTACAATAATAATGTTCAATCAGCAGCAAAAAATAAGCCATTGATCATGAGGCTGTTACACAAAACACTTCAGTAACTTCAACCTTTTTTTAACAGACTCAGTGGAGCTTTTCTACGCTCAAACGTGAAATAAAAAAGTGCAGCTACTGAGAACTTCTTTCAAAAAATCTTTAAAATGTGCAGCTTAAGCTGAGGACCTACTTACTGAAGATATAACAAACTCATTTCTATTAAAACATGTGTTGATTAGCAATTCAGGTATTATCGCCACCTATTGTTTAGGAGTGTGAATAGACAGCACTCCACTAAATAAAAAAATCCCCTTCAAAATAAAAGCACAGGATTTCTTTCTCCTAACAGTTTTTTTTTTTCCCAGGCAAGGGCTGGAGACCCCTAAAAAAGGGCTCGCAACCCACTTTTGGGTCATGACCCACCAGTTAAGAATCACTGGATTAAAGATTTTCATATAGTATTTGTGATGAGACTTTAAGGATAAAGCTTGTAAGCTAACTAAGGAAGCATAAGGTGTTATGTGTAGGGTTCAGCTGATTAAAGGGATATTGCATAAGTTAGGGTCATTGAGAAAACATTGTGGTGTGTCTAAATGCATCTTCAAGTCATAAAGATTACAGTTCTGTCAAGAAACTTGAATAATTATACTTGTTATTTGGTTTCTCAGCCTTATGCATATGTTTAGAGCTAAACCTGTGTATTTATGTCTAATTAAGGCAGGTTCTGCAGTCAAATCAGACATTTTCCTGCCTGCTGAAGACCAAACCACATGAATCTCCATCCCCCCTCCTCCTCCTCCTTCAGCTGCAGTAATGGCTGTCAGGTCACACATGCACACGGGCAGAAAGGAAGTGCTAACGTTCAGTCACAGATGCGAGCCTATATAATGAGGCCCAGTAAGAAGACGCCATAATATCCCTGCTAATAAGGTATAATCGTCTCATTGTAATCAAGTTAGGTGCAATTTATGAGGGGCAGGGAATGGGCCTTTTGACTCGTGATGCTTTTTTTCCTCCTGCTTTCCTCTCCGGATGCTGCAGAGTGAGGCTGAGAGTGAGCGTTGTTAAAGAGCTGGAGGAGGACACGTTTAAGCACACGTATGTCACAGCGTTTGACTGCGTGTTAATGCTCATTAGCAGGAGAGATTGTTGTATCATTAAAAGATAAAATGCTCAAAAGTAGAGACATCTTTCACGCAATGGGAAATAAAGTTATGGTTTGTTTGTTTGCTCAAATGAAAGCAGGAAAATGACTTCATCATGGATGGTTTTCTGTTACAGCCTTGCAGAGAGCTTCCGCCGTTCTGTTAACAACAACATTAACATCCTAATGAATCCAAACAACTCTGCAGCACCTGAAGGCCTATCTTCACCTTTCATATCATCATTTTCTGGGTTTTTTCATGACTCACATCCTTCCAGTCCTAATTAGCTGCTTAGAAACACTATTCAAATGAACAACTACAATCGCTGGCCACATTATTAAGTACACCTTGCTACCAGGTTGGACCCCCTTTTGCTGCAGATTCATCGCCAAAAGGTGCTCCATCTGAAACCACTCTGGCTATTCCTCTCCAAACCATTTGCCCTCTGGCACCAACAAGGCATTCTGGCCCAGAGAACTGCCATTCACTGGATATTTTCTTTACTTGAGACCATTCCTGGAACACTCTAGAGATGGTTTTGCAAAAAAATCCCAGTTAGGTTTAAACTTCATGTCTACATGCCTGAATGCACTGAATTGCTGCAATTTGATTGGCTGATTAGCTATTTGTTTTATAAAGGAGATGAAAGGGTGTAGTATCTGTAAGTACCAACACCTCTGTGGTGTTTGGCTGATTTGAGCAGTTTGCTGTTGGGCCAAAAGGGCCAAACGTGGCCCCCAAACTTGACCTATCTATCCATGTGCCAATGTCCATCTGTCTACCTGTATATATGATCCTTCACTGAAATCCAGTCTGTCCCTATGCACATATCATCCTCCAACCGTACATGCATCTGTGCACTTTGTTCCTTGTTTTTTATCTTGTTCATCTTGTACATATTCTTGTCTTATTCCTTACCTTAATCTTTTTTTTTATTTAAAATTTTAATTCCTGCTTCTCATTTTTCTGCTTCTGTTCTGTCTGTACATGTATATACACTCTGTGTGTATCTAGTCTGCACTTACAGAGTGAAGTAAACTGGTGTCAGATTCCCTCTACGTCTAACATACCTGGCCAATAAAGCTGATTCTGATTTTGATTCTGTTCGGTAAAGTGAAAGTATGGTGTGGCCCAGTCATCCCTAAATTGCAGATTAGCATGCAAATTATGCTATAGTGTAAAATTTGCTGATTTTTCTTCCTTCATCTTGTTGCGATATTGGTTTCGTCTCATGAATAAAAGAATGTAGACTGTAGAAAATTGTGAATATGTTGTAAATGGCAGCAGAGAGCAATTTAAACACAGGTTTTTCTTTAAGGAAGGAACATTATGAGACATTTACGTAAGTGCATCATAAGTAAGAGACTCTGCTTTACCAGATTCATGTTGGTTAGAGCTGTGAGAAGATAAATTGGAGGGAAATAATGGTGGAAATGTGCCAAGCATCACTAAAGTGCACACAATGACTGAATTCATGAATTCTAGTGAGGCACATGAAACAATCTGCTTCAAAGTTTCCATCAGTGTGCTGTGACATTATGCCGTAAACAGTTATAAAGTTATGCTGTGATACAGTTACACTCGCTCCTACTCAGGCACATCAAACATCTGCAGCAGAAGAGCAAGCAGCGAATAAGAAAGAAGAAAAGTTTCTCTGTCACCTTAAAATAAAAGCAGCAAAGCCCACCGGCTCACCTTATGCACCGAGTGTGTTTTCCATGTATGCAGCTCTCCTCGCAGCACGGTAATTGCATTCCCCGAGCCGAACACCCACCCATCCATCGGTGATTTGACACCGCCCGTTTGATGCTCCGTGTTTGTACATAAATGTGTGTTTGCGGAGCCTGGAACATATTACTGCCGGTAAGCCCAACCTGCCTGCGATTGTACTAATAAAGGCCGTGTGAGCCGCGGCTCAGCCTCGACGGTAGACAGCGGCAATTACATAAAACGACTGGAACGCGAAAGGGTCGTCTTCCACAGCCTCCCTGACACCCGCTTTGAACTTCAAAAGGTATCCGCTGAGTGATTACCAGGTTACAGAGCGGCTGAAAAACAGGGAGAAGAGGAAAAGAGAGAGTGTATCCTTCGAATCACCTATATCCAAACATTGACATTTTGATGCCTTTGAAACTTGCAGCCTGAAAATGGATCACAACAACAAAGTGAGCTGTTTATGAAAGTCGATAAAAGAGCACGCGTGTTAAACCCCAGATGTTGTTTGATAGACGAGGTAAGCTGCAGAAAATCTCAAATATTCAAATGGATGTTTGTGAAGGTGGAGATAAAATGGTTCATCTAGGAAGCAACCACCAAAGCTGAAAATGAAGCTCTATACCAAAGCTGCAGTTCCTCATGTGGCAACTTGAGGCTGGCTCCAAAAGTGAGTTAATCCACATCAGGTCCCACATTAAAAGACTCAAATCCAAACACATTACAAGCTGCTACAAAAGCAGATTTAGCCTCTCTGAGTTATTTTTGTTTGGGTAAATGTCACATGGGTACCTGGTGCAGGGAAAGTAAATGCTAAGGTATTTTTCCACCAAGCAACAACCTCCAGAAATTGATAATGAAGCAAAATTCCAAGACTTGCAGTACCTTAAGTGGCCACTTGAGGATGCCTCTGAATGTAGGTCAATCCCTACTGAGTCCCATTGAAAGAAAACAAAATAAAATAATCTACAATGTTTTGGAAAAGCATTTTTTTAAGGTCCTTCCTATTTAATCCTAAAGTTGTGCATGATTGAGAGTTTGAGTCCCATGTTTGTCTCAGCAAATTAATGCGGTCAAATCATGCTTTCAATAGTTTTGTGTGCTACAAATGTCTATTCTGCTGGATTGAGCGGGTCAACAAAGTCTGGGGTATCAAGACTTTCCCCTCTCCTCCTGTGAACAGCTTCAGTAGCTGCCTAAAATACCCCCACCTCAGAACAGACCTACTATTATGACATCCTACCACTGTGACATCAGAAGGTTAAGTCCATTGACTTTGGCATGCTTAGAGCAGAGACTGCAGAGAGAACTAGGAGGACTCTGAAGAGACAGGAGCTCCAACAGAGCATCTCAGCAGAGTGACTTAAGATGTAAAAATGACTGAACATTAATAACTGTAAACTTACTGCAGTCATTGAAATTAAATATATGAACTTGTTAAGGAAACTTATATGTCTTTAAGTTGCTTAGTTTAATCTATGGGCTTTAAAAAACAGAACTACTTTGCAAGAAGCATCTTGAATTATTCTGTTGGTTGTATGATTATTATCAGGACAAAACAGCCAGCGAATATAATAGTCAGTTTCAATTTGACTATTTTATTTTATTTATGAAATATCATTTTATAAAATAGTCAGTTTTAGATTCTTATCACCACTCCAGTGCTACCCTTTCCTCTAAAAAACAATCACTTCTAGTCTCAATCAAAACATAAAAACCTGAAAACTTGAACCTCAAACTTCAGACTTCAAACCAAGTAGTGACATCTTTGTGGTTTCATCCGTTATCGACGTCTTTGGGTCTGAAAATAAGTGCGATTGGATTGGACATTTTGTCCAGGTGGAAACAAGGAGCTGCTCTGTGTTTCATTGATGGATCTGCCCTGGATCAGGAGAGTCTGGCACAAAGAAGTGGTCTGCAGTCTGGTGGAGTCTGAGTGGGCGAGCGGCGTGCTGAGACAGCCCATCAATCAGCCCCTTCGAACACCTTTCCCCCCCACTTCCTGTAAGTGCTCTGCGATCCACAGCGGCCGCCAGGAGTCCGCAGGAAGCCACCGGGTGAGGATTCAGCAAACCTATTTTTTCCTTTTAATTTGAGCAATTGCTGCGAGTATTGATTGAGCGAAAGCACAATGCAGTTACAGGAGAGGTGGAGAGAGGGAGCGGCAAGGGGGGAGGGAGGGCCCGGGCGCCGTTAATGTAGCTCCGACAGGGGAATCAAACGCTCCCTCTTGTTTTAAGCACTCCTCCACCGTGGCTGCACAAGGCAACGGTGCCGAGCGGGTCGATACTGCTGATTAAACGGCACATATCCCAGTCATCAATATTATACACACTCTATTTGTGGGACACCGATGTTCAAGTCACACTACTGGAAAAGTAGATACAGAGGGGATATAGACAGAGAGGCTGTGGGGGGGGGCTGAGAGATCAACGCGAAGAACCAGGAAACGTTTGAGAGCTGAAATCATTCATCAGACTGCTGCTTATCGTTGATCACCAAACTGTTTCTGCTTATCAGAGGAAATAAACTGATCTGTCATTTCATATTCCTGCATCTGTGATGTTTGATCCAGTCAATGTGGACTCATTTTCACGTTATATGTTCATAATGTGAGAGTCATCTTCTTAACCCACTTATGCAAGAAGATCTTCCAAAGTCAAACAACATGACTCCAACAACTTTACAAACTAACATCTGCCACACAAAAGCAACAAACGGAGGCAAGTACAGGACCACATTTTTGTGACTTATCCGGTCGAATCGGCTCAGCCCTGCACAGTCTGCATTCTACCTGCTTTGTTTCCATTTCAGCACAGATGCCAGTATCTCTTTAAGGTAGACAGGGTCATCATAGCTGCACAAAACTACACTGGCATCCTCACAAGAAAGAAGGAAACAGAGGTGATAAAGCTGACTGCTACTGTGGAGCTTTTGTCACAGTGAGGAGATGACTTTTGTTGTTAAAGACAGCTACAAGTAACTATTGCAGTGCAGCTGGATCTGCCTAATTTAATGTTTGTAATCTGGCAGATCCATATTGCCAAGCTCCACTGTATGATCGTGCTTGGCCCCAAGTGACATGGCCCAATCAGCTTTCTTTAAAGTAAAAAGAGGTGGGAGCTCCGAGCTTGACAACAGCAGGAAGTACAGAGATTAGCATAGATGCTAACAGCTTCAGTGGCAGTTTTTTTCAGATCTGGACCACATTTCTTTATTAAATGAAAGACAAATAACAATATTGCAAGTGATTCAAAGAAATAATATTTTTGTGTCACTTCCGACATGTTTCAGCAAGAATTTGTTCAGCAAAGTGGTTCATGTTTTGTACTTTACACTGCAGCAGAAGTGCCCGCCTACTACATTATCTGATTGGCCTTTAATTAATGTGTTTGATGGAGTGATCATCCAATCATCTGCCAGATATGCTTTTGAAAGGTTCTGCCCATTCCCAAACACTTTCTCTGAGCTGTTTTCTGTTTGTTCCCATTTGGAAAGTCACGCAGTGTTACGAAGTGGACAACTTGAGAGGTTTTATTTTCATGTCCAATGCCATGTGTTATATTTACCTCTGGAAATTGAGCAAATGTGGGGGTGGGGATCAACTTGTTCCCCCAATTCAATCTCTACACATTTCACAGAGGAGTCAAAAGGTCACAGCAGCATCAATTCTACAGCTTGAAACAGCAGCATGAATGGGACTAGTGCATATAGGTTGAGAATAATAGTGATGCTTTTATTTTAATCACCTTTTTTGGTGTATAAAAGAGAAGCAGCTGCAAATGTACAAAGAAAATGATGCAAGTGTGCCGAGAAAAGTGTCAAGCAAATGCTGCAAATGCCAATGAGGCTCTTCTTACATAATCAACCCTGGCATTTCCTGATAAACTTCACTGTCATTAACCAAAAGATACATTTTCTGACTTGTTTGTCCCATTTGCAGTTTGCCTGTCAGTCACTGGAGCAGGGGTAAATTCAGGATGAAAACCCTGCGGCTCACCCACGTGCAACTTTTAGCATGTGCCAAATGTCAGCAAGGTTGGTGGAAGCTGCTCACATCAGAAGCATTGAAAAATATGCTGTAGGGTTTATTTTGGCCTCTGGAGCTACATGAAGCTTGCCTCTAGCATGACCAATCCAACTCATGAAGTTATTCCTCTGTATCTCAAACATCTTGGCATTGAAACATATTCTTTATGGTGTAAAATCATTCATTTACACACCAGTATTGGATTATGTCACAGTTCTTAAGTATGAACAGTAAAGAGCAGCTGTGGTGGAAGTTTTTGCAGCCTCAGTACTTACAGTTCAGCGCACACACTTCAAATATTTGATTAATTTACAACCCTTTCTGTGATGTGTAACAGGAAAAGATGAATCTGCACTCGTACAAGACTCTGCTACACTTCAGCAACCACAAACACACACACCTTTCCCCGAACACACCCACACACACAAACACATGCGAGCGCGGGACAGTCGATAGCACTACCGCATGATAATCGATTGCCATTTGTAACAGCAGGGTGGGCAGAGGGGTCCGATCAGTGCAAATTATTGTCACCGCATGCTGTCGTGCTGTGCAGTCAGCCGGCCGGCATAGCAGAGCAAGATAAATGACAAAAGAGTCGCGGGAGCAAGATAGCAGTTAGTCATACCTGGGAGTGCAGGGGGACTCGACATGGGGCCGCACATCAATACGACAGGGGAGGGCAGGGGGAGGGAGGGGGAGGGAGGGGAGGGAGGTATTAAAATACAGGAGAGGACAGATTTTATTACATTCAGAGCATGGTGTGTTTGCCTGGGTGTGTATTTGTCTTATTTTCTTGTGTGAGTAAGGATTACTGATGCACAAACACATATTTACATTACATCATTTACATTTTCTCGCTCATTCACCTCCTGATTTTGGTCTCCTGCCAGAACAAACAGACAGAAAAACAAAGCCAACTTGTTAAATTTACAAACTGTTGGACTGCAGATGGGACAATGACAGTGCCTTTATGAACAAACATCCTCTTTTTCTACTTTTTGTACTTAATGATGATCTTAGTTCTGCAGGAACATTAGACATTTGTGATAAATACTTGCAAATAAAGTCAAACTTGATGTCCATAATGTAAGCTGTACTTTCAGCATCAAAGTGAAGAATAAAACCTTAATTTGACTTCAGGGACTTTTATCAATAAATTTGGTAAAATTCATGCCACCATAAGCAGAGCAACAACCTGTTTATTTTTGTTTTGTTGTTGATTATCTATTTTTCTTTTTAGAACATGAATGAACACATGTAGGTGTATGCATGTATTAGTTTGTGTTCTTACTGAAATCTTGATTGTTCTTTATTTTTTATTTTTCTTCTCATAGAAAGGCGAGGTCCCTTGCATAAGCCTAATGGCTTCTTGACCTCTCTGACATTTCTTTTTTAAACATTTCCAATTTGATTTTATGTAATCACTTATTATTGTGCAAACAAACTAAATGAATAAATAAATAAATGAAAAATGAAGGTGCACACAGTGACATTACTTATTCACTGACATCCATATTTCAAGTTTTCCAAGTCTTTGTTCGAAAGATTGAAGGGGAACTTGAGGCCACTGCTTCACGAAAGAGCACATGAGATGCACAATGTCCACTGAGCTAAAAATGGCACCCAAATACTCCAGCTCTAAATATACTTTTAAGTACATTTTCAATGAGAGAGATGGTATTTCTTTTCTGGTATTATATGCCTATCAAGAAATCTCAATCCAAAAAGACATTTTCTATTCAGGACATTTTTTAGGATACTTCCAGTGACAGTTTAGCTGGTTTATATCAAATATCTGCAAAAAAATCCAACACCATGCATCCCTAATAAGTACTATACTGAAAGTCTTATTATTTATAACCTATATTGTTTTGAAAAGAATAAAAGAGGGCCATGCAAAGCGTAAAGATGGAACAAAAGTATCTTGCACCTGCCTGACTCCAATCATAGCAACAGTTACATGAAAAAATGATGTTGCATGCTGGGTTTTGTGCATCAGGGCTTAAGTTGGATCCTTACATATTTTAGCCCTGAAATGACGACATATTAGCACAAGAGTTTCCAGGACACAAAGCCTTTCCTGTGTTTCTCATGACTGGAACAGAGTCCTAATAGGATATTACTGTCCTCATATCTCAGAACATATTTGTTTCACCTCCAGGATGCATTAATAAAAACACCTCCGAATGTGAGGAGGACGCAATCAAAGCCCGAGCAGAGAGCAACAATTGCTGTGCAGCCCAGCGATGAAGACACCTCTCAAGTAGTCAGCAGTGTTGCATCAAGCAGCACCATTGATTTCAAAACGTGGAAATGGAAGGCTCCCATTGATTGGAGATGCTCGGGGTCTTATTAAACAACTGTGACTGTCCCCAAAGCAAACGTTGGGGACAACTTACCTAACATCTGACTAGACTCCATTGATTTTCCTCCCTGCTCTTCCTAGGTTGTGTTTGCATGTCCCTCGCTCTGCTGGCTGAAGCCTCGGCAGCACCGGAGCGGGGAGGCGGTGACAACAGCTGCTGTAATTTGTGATAGCCGATCAGACGTTCCTGCGGGTCAATACTGTATCTTCAGAGGAAGCCGGCTAATAGGAATAAACATTTCACCTTTGTCTAAACAATTGAGTCTGAAGAATTCCCCGTAGAACGGCAGGGTCAATGGGTGATGCAGGCGGGTGAGGGGGCTCCTGTTTTAAATGGCTCTCATACAGAAAAGACCGATGCAGATCAATGAAGAGTCATATTTACTCGCAGGCTGTGTCAGATGAGGTAACGCAGGTGCATCCTTAATTGTTGCAGAGAGGAGACTCCAAAACAAAGTATCTACTACACAAATCCATGAAGAGAGTGGATCTTTACCCCTGCTCCCTGATGTGTGTGCTCAGAGAGGAGGGGGAGGCCAAATTATGGACTGGTACCTGGGATTACAAGCTGCTGTCTCCACATTTTTAAACAGGGAATCCTTCAAAACAGGTCATAGTACCTTAAATCATGAGCATACTCTCAAAAACAATTAAATAAGCCATCAAAAAAATGCTCTTGCTGAAAGCAGGAACTGTCACATCAGTGGTGGACAGTAGCCTTGTAAGCTTAAATAAACTTGAGTGTGAGGAAAGGAAACAAGCTCTAGTCCACATGATAACAGGTAGTCTCTGCTCACTTCCAAACAAACTGCAGAAATCCATCAGTAATGTTAAAAAGTAAGGTTAACCTCTTGTTTCAACAATCTAGGCTGAACTCTGTGATCTAAACAAAAAAACAAAACACTGTTAATGATAAACTGTACATATTATTCTGGTTTATTGACCCTTTTGGATTCATAACATCATAATTATCTGCAGTATTTTGCTTTGGGTTGACATCAAAATTAGATTGTACTACTATGATCACCACTGCTGTTGCTGGCTGTTTCCACCACTATAGCTGTGTGAGGGGTTGATCAATCAATCAAACTTTATTTAAGAAGCACATTTTCTGAGGATCTGAAGACTAATGCACGACAGAAAAGCTCAAATAAAAGAAACAATAATATTAAAAAGACTGAATAAAATATAAAAGAAAATAAATGAGAGAAAAGGCAAAGCAAAAAAACACAAGCATCAACAGACAGGATTAAACTAAGAGCTACAACTACATAAAATGATTAAGTGTAAAATGATAAAAACTTTATAATCATGATGAGAAATACAAACAAATTCTAAAAGTATGCTAAAACATCAAACAATGGATTTTAAAACTTAAATTCAACAAGAAAGTAAAGTAGAAAGTGATACTTATAATTAAAATAATAATAATAACAGTCATTAAACATTAAAGACAGGATGAATAAATGAGTTTTTAGATTGTGCATAAAAGTTCTACATCTGCAGCTCGTCTCAGATCCTCTGGAAGTTCGTTCAACAATTTTGGAGCTTCACAGCCAAAAGCAGCATCACCAAATGTTCTGGTCAACTCGTCACCCTGTTAGTTTCTACTGTTGGGTCCACTGCATTCTCACGATTGGTCTACAGCTTTGTAGTGAGTTAGATTTCTGTGTCCAAAAAACTGAGCCCAAAAAGCCTTCCCCATCTGGCTAGGTGTAAAAACACCCTTTGCTGAAACTATCATCCATCAATCCATTATCTAGACCACTTATCCCTTTCGAAGTCTTGGGGGCTGAAGCCTATCCCAGCTGACACTAAGTGAGAGGCGGGGTACATCTGCACCGGTCACCAACCAATCGCAGGGGCTGAGGTTCATTTTACATTTTTTTGTTGAAATCAAGGGGTGTACAGACAAAGAAAGGCCCAAAGGCCCCCACTGAAAGATATTAATACCAGTTTTTTCATGGATAATAAAAAAAATTGCATGATAGAAAATTGTTTTTAATGTAATTTACAGCTGATTTAAGGCTCGGGTCAAAACTGACCCTAGTGTGGAGCATGTATAGAGAAAGCAAACACAGTACAAGGTTAATCAAGCATGTTTCTGGTCTGTGGAAAGAAGCTGGAGTGCCCGGAGAGAACTCATGCATGCACAGGGATCAAACCAGCAACCTTCTTGCTGTGAGGCACGCCTTAAAATGATCATGGTTTGCTCATTCTTTCTCTCTTGCCGAAGTCTGATGAGCCAGAATGAAAGGGGAACACATTCATGAACCAAGTATAAAGCTTTTGGTCAGCGGTTTTACCTTTTCTTAAACTGCAAATGCTTCCTGAAGTCTTCGTAAGAATGACACTGAGGTCTCCCGTTCAAAAACCAAAGGTCACACCCATGACTGCTCCAGAAATTCCATATTTTCCACCACAACCATGTCTGCAAATGTTAGCTTTCTGTACCAAACTTGTCATCTAAATCCAAACTACAAAGTCTGCCTAGCTTGGACACGGACAACTCTTTTCGCCAAACCATGACCTTTCACTGAATGCCCATTAACCTTCCAAAACCAAACCAGTGCTCTCACCAAACCACATCTGTGTACTTCCTCTTCACTTCTTCTCTCTGTGAAGCCAATCCTTGCCACTGACCCGGCCTGGGCAGCATTTTGATGCATGTTTGGAAACATAAATTAGCTGCGTTATGAGGGGTTCATGCCTTCCTGACTGCTTATAAAATGACAACTATGCCTTCGTGACTCCTTGGGTACTTTCCTCAAGGGCAGGCCGTTTTATAAAGGAAACAGGATCAGTTAATACTTCCCCTTCACTCCACAAAGTTTCTCACAGTGCGCTTTAAACCAGCCATTTTACCGTCCTTAAGGGCACTTTAAGGAAAGTTCATATTGGAGCATATAATTAGAAGCAGGCTGATTCGAGCTCCGACCTCCCGACTTCCACACTTCTTTCATTATCCCAAACACGGAGGGACCGCAGCAGTCCTCTCCGAGAGCAGAGAGAGCGGTCTGGAAAGGAATAAAGAAAAGAGAGAGGGAGACGGGCTCTACTGAAGGAGCACATTTCATCCAAGGGCCAAGGAGTCAGCGGAGAGTGAAATGACTGTTTGACTCTTTTCCATCTTTTTGCCTCTTAAGTCACACAAAGCGCGGCGACTCCCGGCCAACTGTGAGCTATTGTATAATCGGAGTGGAGCTCTTAAAGGGGGCCGGGGATGGAAATGGTCGTGGAGGGGAGTGAAGGGGAGTTTGTGGATGTTCAGGGGGCACAGTGGGAGTCAGGGCTGAGGAGGGTGTGGAGTGGAGAGCTGTCAGTTAAACAGTGGAGCATGCTGGGTAGAGAGTCTCATGTCTTTATAAGCTCCTGGTAACAAATCAGCTGGTAACCAGGCGGTTATGAATGATGGAGATCCGAGGAGGGGGCTGTTTTTTCATTGGTGGAGACACTGAAACTAAACAACAATGCCTGTAACGTATTTTAAAGTTTCACATTTTTAAGCTGGTAAAAATAATTTGTGCAGAAAGGCAAGTTTTGTGGATAAGAAATAATGCTTGTGGGTGTAAAAATCAAATTATAGGATGGTTGGTAGAAACACAGGTAGGTATACAAAAAGACAAATATGTAGGTGGTAGGTACCTAAGTAATAAGGTATGTAGGTCATAGGATAGAGAGTTGAGGAGGGTTTTAAGGTAAGTTTGCAACAAGCCAGACATAAAAAGGCAGATGGGAAGGTTAATGAGCAGGTGGGTAGATTATGCAGCCAGGTAAAAATGTTTTTTAAAGGCTGGGCAGCCAGCCGGTGAGGTAAGAAAGATGGTTCAAGGAAATGACAGAAAGGTAGGTACCTACGTAGGTAGTCAGGTGATAAAAAGTAGGTACATAAAAAGAAAATAAAAAAAGGTTGATTGGTGGGCAATTACGTAGGCAGACAGAAAAACTGTAGGTAGATGGATACATAGTGAAAGAAATATATAAATATGTGTGTAGGTAGATAAGAAGGTCAAAAGAAGAAGAGGTAGTCTGGTATTCAAGGTATATGTAGCCAAACATAGAAAGGCAGGTAGGTAGATTTAGAAAGGTGAAGGATAAAAAAGGTAAGTAGCTTGCTAAGAAGGAAACAAGTTAGTAAAAAATAAAAAGGCAGGTAAATTAGAAGGTCAGTAGTTAGGAAGGTGGGTATATTGGTAGGCGGATAAGGATGTATGCACGTGGTTTGATAGGTAGGATGATAGGAGGGTAGGTAGGCACAAAGGTAGGAAGTTCAGTACACAGGTAGGAAGTAAGGTAAGTAGCATGGTTGGGGAGATGTAAGTAGGCAGGTATGTAGATATTAAAGTCAGAAAGGTAGGTAGGTAAAAAGAAGAAATGTAGGCAAGTAGGAACATGGATAAATAGTTAGGTTGGAAGGTAAGTAAATAGGTGTGTAGGCAGATAAGTAAGTAAAAGTAGTAAAAGTAGAGGTAAAAAGAAGGATAGGTTGGTAGGTAATTAAGGTGTGTATGTAGCCAAACATAAAACAGGCAGGTAGCTAGATTAGGTAGGCAGGATAAAGACAAAAAAGGGTAGGTAGCCAGCTTGCTTGGTAAGCAGGAAGGATGAGAAAAGATAAATATGTATGTAGATAGCAATAGAGGTAAAGGAAGGGATAGACAGATAGATAGAAAGATAGATAGATAGACAGATAGATAGACAGACAGATAGATAGATAGATAGATAGATAGACAGGTAGATAGAAAGATAGATAGATAGATAGACAGATAGATAGATAGATAGATAGATAGATAGATAGATAGACAGATAGATAGAAAGATAGATAGATAGACAGATAGATAGACAGATAGATAGATAGATAGATAGATAGATAGATAGATAGATAGATAGACAGATAGATAGATTGATATATAGATAAATAGATAGATAGATAGATAGATAGATAGATAGATAGAAAGATAGATAGATAGACAGATAGATAGATAGATAGATAGACAGATAGATAGATTGATAGATAGATAAATAGATAGATAGATAGATAGATAGATAGATAGATAGATAGAAAGATAGATAGATAGACAGATAGATAGATAGATAGATAGACAGATAGATAGATTGATAGATAGATAGATAGATAGATAGATAGATAGATAGATAGATAGATAGATAGATAGACAGATAGATAGATTGATAGATAGATAAATAGATAGATAGATAGATAGATAGATAGATAGATAGATAGATAGATAGATAGATAGATAGACAGATAGATAGATAGATAGATAGATAGATAGATAGACAGATAGATCGAAGATAGATAGATAGATAGACAGATAGATAGATAGATAGATAGATAGATAGATAGATAGACAGATAGATAGACAGATAGATAGATTGATAGATAGATAAATAGATAGATAGATAGATAGATAGATAGATAGATAGATAGATAGACAGATAGATAGACAGATAGATAGATTGATAGATAGATAAATAGATAGATAGATAGATAGATAGATAGATAGATAGATAGATAGATAGATAGATAGATAGACAGACAGATAGATAGATAGATAGATAGATAGATAGATAGATAGATAGACAGACAGACAGATAGATAGATAGATAGATAGATAGATAGATAGATAGATAGATAGACAGATAGATTGATTGATAGATAGATAGATAGACAGATAGATAGATTGATAGATAGATAGATAGATAGATAGATAGATAGATAGATAGATAGATAGACAGATAGATAGATAGATAGATAGATAGATAGATAGATAGATAGATAGATAGATAGATAGATAGATAGATAGACAGATAGATAGATAGATAGATAGATAGATAGATAGATAAATAGATAGATAGATAGATAGATAGATAGATAGACAGATAGATAGACAGATAGATAGATTGATAGATAGATAAATAGATAGATAGATAGATAGATAGATAGATAGATAGATAGATAGATAGATAGATAGATAGATAGATAGACAGATAGATAGATAGATAGATAGATAGATAGACAGATAGATAGATAGATAGATGGGTAGATAGATAGATAAATAGATAGATAGATGGATAGAGACATTTACATCAAGTCTTACCTGTTCAGCTCTTTACCGTTAAATCCTTTTATTCTGGTCAACATGTTTCATAGAGTTTACAACACTGTGGGGCTTCTCATGCTTCACAGAGCCTTCTGAGAGGCTTTATATCAACTTGGACGAGAACAACAGCTGATAACTTCCATCACCTGAATCAAACAAACCCAGAGGCCGCTCCATCTGTGCCTCTTCATCATGGAGTCAGGACTCATTCACACGGAGATGAAAAGGTCAAACAAACGTTTTACAACCTGGAGGATTAAAGTTCACCTCCCTCTCTGCTCCAACCTGTATCAAACCTGTTATTAAACCAACAGCGATGGTGTCAGATCATTTAGTAGCAGAGATAAGTCTCCACACGGATGACATGTGGAGTCTAACGCCGCCGTCTGGTCAAACGACCCTCGGGGCGATCAAAGGTCAGACCAAAGATCTGTTTGAAGTCCTCCTCGTGGTCCATGAAGGCCACAAACCAGCGGCCGAATCAAAGGGCAAAGTGAGGGACATGAATACGCTCTATGAGAGACAAGCGTGTTTTAATCTCTGTTTTCACAAGAGCAAATGTCGAGGCATCGCTAATTAGAGGATGAAAATTCATCTGCAGCACGTTCGGCCCTGCACCATTGTCCTTTATGAAGAGTGAATCCTGGATTTGGATATATGGAAAGAGCAGACTGTCTATTAAAGATAGCATGACACTGGATGAAACTGCAACTGGAAATCAATTATTATGTTGATTGCAAACATCATAAATCTCTAATTTGCTTCAGTTTTCCTCTTTGTTAGTCAAAGTATTTTTAGTTTTGAAATATAAGATCTTTAAAAGTAATCATTTCTCTTTCTTTCCAAACTTGTTATTTGTATTTTTCACTACTTAACAATATTTAAAGACCAAATGATTGATTGTTTAGTCTTTAAAATAACTGTTAATTCATAGTTGAGTAAAATTGTGCAGGTTTCATGAAACATGGAACTAAACTTAATATATATCCCCTTAGACGGGGTTCGAGTCCATGCTCTTGGCTCCGTTTGAAGGCTTTATCCTCCAAGATCTTGTCTCTGTCCATGATTTAATGCTCCACTTATACTCACTACACTTAAGGGAAACAACATCCTTCATAACCCTCATTCTTCCTTAAAGACCCGCTCCATAAACTCTCAGAGAAACCACAAAAGGACGTCCTTTTTCCTAATTGGACTTTGGACAGCCTCACTGTCTTTTCCTCTTAAATAGAGATGTTCCAAGAGAATCCACGGTCTGTAAATTATAGAAATGTGGTTCAAAACAGATTTAACCTAATGTGACGATTATCTTCTTAGAGGTAGTTAAGAAATTAAGATAATTATTCAGAATATAAGGTAGACTGTAGAGATGAGAAACCACAATTACAGCCCAACTTTCCCCTCAAAATAATGCACACAAACAGGAAAGTGCAGCTCCGACTCTCCTCACAGGATCAGATTTATCAACTCAGCTGTTTCTTCGCCGTGCAGCACCTGTGCCGAGCGGCGGGCAGATGACACCATATTGGATTGATGCACTTGACTTGTTTCCACGCAGGCGAAGGTACTGTGAGGACAAACAGTTAAACACACTGATTCATCTCCACCCGAGCGCGCTGGCACACACAGCTGTGCCCGGCCGACGAGCTTATGGCGTTGTCATCATACTTCAATTATGAAAAGAAACATATTAGTGAGTGTAAATTGTGTTAAATTGGAAAAGAGCCTCAGGATGTGAACCAGGGGGACAGTCGGGCTTGATCATGTCTGACTGATCCACTCGGTGAGTGTGGTTTGGTTTGTTTGTTGCAGGTGGATACGTGGACAGGTATGATTGTGGAGCATCAGCTTTTCTGGGCTGCATTTTCACTCCTGTAATGAGAGCCTTTGAGATCAACTACATATCATCTGCAGATATGTGTGTAAAGGACTTTAATTCTACATTTATTCTCTACTTTTGTGGCATATATTTGTCAGCTGAGCTTAAAAAATCCTCCAGAAATGTTGGAGCATGAAAGCCACGGGTCATGTTTCCAAGTATTTAAGTATCATCCCTGCCTGATTTGGCATCTCTGAATATTTGTGCCTTTTTTTAGCCTGGACTTGCTTGTTTTCTGCATTTTTCCCTCCTCTTCTGGGTCAAGAATTACTGCTGCTGCAGTAGACGTTTTGGCACAAACTCAGGGCGTTTATCAGCCTGAGAGGAGGACAGAGGAGAATAAAACAGACTCAAAGAGGACCATCCTGGACCCTTTCTCTGTCTTGTTTCAGCCTGATTTGTCCAAAACGTGATTCTGGGCTTCCCTCGTCTCCCTCCACCTCACTAATCACCACCACAAGAGGTAAGGTGAGCAGAGAAAGAGATGGGGACTCCAGATAGGACGCGGCGCGGCTTCATAAATCAAGCGCTCCCACGGATTCTCATGCACACATATCGCTCCGTCTGGCTGCTCGCTACAAGCTGTAATTACACACCGGCTAGCTGTTGAGCGGAGCTGAGGAATGAGCTACAACATAATGCACAATAAAGCCTGTCATATAAAAAATGGTGTAAAATAACTGGATCAACACTGCGTTTTATGGCCTCCCAGTAAAATGACACTCAAATGTAGAAAAGGAAGGATAAAACCATGGCTGTAAATGAAGCGATAGGAGACAGGGTTTCCCTAAAACACAAACATGTGCCCTCTTACTAAACCTTTTATCTCTAAACTCTCTGCAAGAACAAGTCCACAACTACAACTGCTGAACAGACAGGGAATTAACTGTGTGCTGTGGAAAAAATAGAATTACAGCCTGCTATATTTGGAGAAATTTTCAACTAACTGGCATGGAGTATTTTGCATCTAAGCCGAGGCATCATGAGAAAGGCTTTGCTTTGGGATTCTGTGGGTTAAACTGTCACATAGAAGACCTGGACAACAAAGTCTATGGTATATACTTGACAAAAGGTAAACTAAATTATGCCCTAAAACTTGATGGATCTTTTATTTTGAGATTTAATGCAACAAAACAGACTCAAGTGTTGTTTTAAGCAGTAATTTGGGGACTCTATACTCAAACTTGGCTTTAAAGGTGAAAAAGATGTCGAGGATCAAGACATTAAACATTAAAAAGCGTCATGCTTTATTTGGGTATGCGTTTGCAGAGGAGGGACAGCACAATAAAGGGTGAAGAAAAGGGCTCAGGGCGTGCACTCAAACATATCTCAGCAGACTCCATGTTGGACAAATACCACACAGAAAAAAACCTCAAAAATATCTCTGAGTGCAAGAGAAATATTTTACAGAATCCCTAAAAGTTTGTTTTTTTAAAATCCCTTCTTGTTTGTTTAAATTATTTTCAGGATACTTGGCAAATCAATTCCTATACCATTGAGGAAAAAATGGCAAAAATTGATTAAGAAAATCTGACATTTATGGTGCAAATATGATCAAATATCTGCACTTATTTATTTCTACATATATATCAGGCAAACTTGGCAAAACAACCTAAATGCATTGTTAAAATATGCTGGAAAAAGAATGAGAAAAAACCCTCAAGACTTTCTTCAAATGTTGGCAGAATTTGACAAAAATCTCTAGAAATTGCTTCCAGAGTTCTTAAACTATGAAAAAATTAAGCATCCCTACATTGGTGGGCAAACTTGACAAAAGCTCCCAAAGGTATTCTAAAGATATTTTTAAAATTGTTAAAAATCATTCATTTTTCCATATATACATTATCTAAAAAAATCACAGATTTCTTTCAAAGTTGTCTTTAAAGAGTTAAAAAAAAATATTCAACAGACATACAGGGTGTGCTTGGCAAATTTTACTAAGATTTACTGAAGCAAATTGAGCATAATTTCCAAATTCCTCTTTTAAAAAATTGAGTAAAACATGCAAAAATCCCTTTAAACAGATTTTTAAAATTGCCTGATTGAGCTCCAGTATTTAAACAGGACATCCCTACGTCAGGACAGACGTCTGTGCTGAATTAAGAAAATCCTCATGAACTATGTCCCAAAATCTGATCAGCTCATCCTCGACTCAGAGCGGATATTTGATCTCCTGGGATTTTTAATGATGAATATGAGGCCTGATGACCTTGACCTTGCATCTATGACCTCCAGTTAGAGTGTTTTTGAGTCAGAGTGGACATTTGGGCAATGTTTGGCCTGTATGTAGGTAAACTGGAGTCATGATTTTAAGAACGAACAAACAAACTTGATGTTGAAGGACTTCTACTGCCTTTTGTTTTAGGAGTTTTGTTTCCATGGAAGAAAAAGAGCAAAAACAGAACTCCCTGATCCGCCATCGGGACACCACAGAGGCTGCAGTGGAGGTTTGTCCCAGGCTGTTTAGCGTTGGAGCTCCAAACGGCAGGAAGCGAGGGTTAAAGCCACATCTCAACGGGGGCTTGTGGGGAAAAGAGCACACTTAAACCTGACTGGGCTCTTCCTGCTGGAGGAACAACAGAGGCCACACATGGTAACGCTATAACTCCTCTGGTGACACGGCTCTTAATGGACCAGGGGAAAGCCAGAGAGCCGGGTCAGGAGGGGATCAATCGGTATCGTGGGAAGCTTTTAAAGACTCGACCCTTCAGTGAGATTTAAAAATAGAGCCGGGCCTCGCTGCTCCCATAGCGGAGAGCGCCGTAGGATGCATCTGGACTGATGCAACGGGCTGCAGGAGCCCCGTAGCTCAGAGGAAATATCCACTCGCTCATGTTCTTGCACCATTACATCTCATTGAAGCAGGATGTTTGATGGACTCCTGGTGGGAGTTTGTAAAAGCTCAGTAATTTCAGAACTCAGCAACTTTATCGGCCGGCCTCTTACCTCATGAGCTCCAACTTCACTGTAACATTTCAGAGAGAAACTCTGAACTTTGAGCTGAGTCTTTAAATGATGGTGCAGAGAACAAAAGTGAGAGTTGACTGAGAGATTGGGATGTTTTCTCAGGCTGTGCTGGTGGAAAATACTGGGCCAGAAAAATCAGACCCAAACTCACAATCTCTGCCTTCACCAAAAGAACAGAGGGGGAGGCTGCCCCTGACATACGACTCTGCTTGTGTTTTTAACCTTCTTTATTTTTACAGAAAAGATTGAAGAAGCAGCAGCTGTACAGCCAGTCAGTGCTAACTTCTAAGATATAAAGTTTAGTATGTATTGGTCGGGTTTGTCTTTGCCCTCGAACAAACAAATGCTCAAATAAAAAGGTAAAACCACCATCTCGTCATCAGGGGTGAGTGCAGAAAGCCAGCTGAATGATTTATGTCAGATAACAAATTGTCGGCACTAGATTTAAATGTCTCTCAATCTATTTCTGTGTCTTTTGTTGTCAATGCAGGAACCAAAATTAGGTTAAATGATTTGGTTTGAGAGAAACATATTCCCTTTCCACTAGTGGCCATCGTAGCTCCACTTAATGGTATTTGGATCTAAAAATTCAGTTGTATGTAGGCTGAGGCAGGCTGACCTATAGTATAAAGCCACTAAACTAAAGTGGTGAGTTTCCACACTGAGCACAAAGACATGGATGTTTTTTCTTATTAGGCTCTTAACATATGATGCCTATCTCACAATGTTAACAAATCCTTGAAAAAAAATCCAGGATCCACAAACTGAGTTTGATCGCCACCAAAATCTAATCACTACTCCCCTCTACCATGATAAACACTCCCTGAAAATCTAATTATAATCAGTTAGAAAGCTTTTGAATCAGTGTTAATATTGACAGCACTTTTTAATTTAGTTTTAGTCTTTTGCCCAAAATATCTTTTAGTTTTAGTCATTATTTAGTCATCTAAATTTTTGTAATTTTAGTCTAGTTTTAGTTGATGAAATTTCACAACATTTTAGTCGACAAAATCTACTGTAAATTGAATCGACTAAAATATAAATTGTAAATTGTAAGGCGTTTTCCTTGAATTTCTGAAGTCATGTTTTACACTTTGATCCCACCACAATGAAGCTAAGGCAGCTGTGATTGGATGTCCCTCTTAACTCATCCAACCTTTCCACACAACCAAAGTAGCTGTGATTGGATATATTCCTAACTTGTCCCTACTTTCTATATGACCAAATTAGGTCTGACTGGATTAAGTCTCTGTCAAACATTTTAGTCTAGTTTTTATCTGTTGACAAAAACATCAGTTAATTTAGTTTTTGTCCATGTGCACTTGTTTTTATTAGTTACTGTCTAGTTTTCATCAGCGGAAAAAAGGTTGTTGATGAAAATAATCAGTAGACAAAATTAATTTTGTTTTGAATTATTGGTGAAATTGATGAAAACTGTCCTATTCTTCAAAAAAAAAATCTGGATTCAGATCATCACCAGAATCAAATCAGTACTTCCATGTGCCATGACCAACATTTCCTGCTTTGTCATATAATTAATAAACATTAACAAAATAATAACCGCCTTGGCGAAGGTAACAAAGGACTTCGATAGTAATAATCAATAATCTATACCACTAATCCAAGGGTTCATGAAAAGAAATGTTTACATTCAAACCTCAGGGCAATTTAATCCACACAGAAAGGTCACCAAGAAGCCCTGAGATGTGATTAAAAAGGCATCCTGCAGCACAAACAATAACAAAGGAAGTGATGGTAGCGTAAAGAAGACAGAAGCTGTCTGAAGCAGGGATCAGTATAACAGGAGTGCCATGTGTCTGACACCCACAGGACTCCAAGACACTGGTTTCTGTAAATCATCATCATCGGTCCCTAGAATAAATAAGATTAAAATGATAAATGGAACAAATAAGACCAATTAAAAGTCCACTCCAGCTGAAATTCAAAGAGAAAACAGCTCCATGTAAAAATGTTTACACGAATCAGACGCAGAGTTTGCTTCATGTTACCACATCTCATCCTGAAAAGTCTGAGAAAAGAGAAAAAGCTCATAAATTAGAGCCACTTTGCCTCCTTTTCTACGCTCTGAGGGCTCTGTTTGAAAGATCTCTTGACAAGAAGAAGAAGAAAGTGTGTTGTCAGAGCGAACACCCCCCCACCCCTCTCCAAATACACAACGGGAATGTCAGAGTCTATGAAGCAGCCAGCCGGTACCTGAATAAATCAGAGTGTGCGTGGTGGAATTCGCTCTCCTTTACCCAAGTGTGAACGCAGGCTGAGGGCTCCACGGGCATAATAAGGGGAAAGTTGTACTGACTTAAAACAATATCATGTTGGAGTTTGGAGAACAGTGTGCAGTACAGTTGCTGGATGTGACAATTACATCCCTGATACAGGACATTTCTACACCCTAAAAAAACAAAACCAGTCACACAAATTAAACAAAGTTTGGTTGTGCAGATCCAACAATCACATTTTATTCATTTAGGGAAAAATCTGTCTTCCTGCTTGATTCAGTGATAAATGTTCTGCATTTTAGAGCCTCGCCCAGCTTTCTGTGATGCTGTAAAGTGAAACAAACAACAAAAAGCACCAATATCTGTGGTTTTGAAGTGGCACTTTCTTAAAACAAAGCATATCAAATCAACAATTGATAAAATGTTGATCAATAAAATAGTTCAAGCTCTATAAAAATCTAAAAATCAGTCTTATTTCCCTGCAATTACTCTCTGTAAAATGCAAGACATCAATGTATAATTTAAAAACTCTGAACTCTGGCTGTCACAGAAAGAATAAAAGTATTAAACAAAAACAGATTTAAATTGAGTCTTTAAGAAAATCATTCAGATGAATCTAGACAAAAAGACCCTGCAACCCAGCAAGTGTGTCAAGTTTTGGCCTCTGTGTCCGATGAAATGGATGTAAGGCTCCAAAAAGCAGAATATAGGCTCTTTAAAGTAGCTAGTCCTGGTTTGTCTCCAACCCCGAGCACTTTGCAGCATGTCATTCCCCTCCTTCTCTTCCCAAGTGTCCGATCCTGTCCACTAAATCAAAGATCGACAAACATTTTAGCCCACAATCTCAAATAGGGATGCCCCTGTCCCTGTAGGGGGATCAAATTTAATGCCCTGCACACATGCAATCATGAAGTTTATTGTTATTAGCGATGATTTTCAGGATCTCATCTTTTGTGACCCTCGCTTTGGAAATCACTTCTCTAACTAATGCCATTAAAATAATCAAAGGTCCTAAATATAGACAAAGATGTAATTCCTTCACTGCAAACATGAAATCTTGATTAAATCCTTCTTCTGTTCTGGCAGTTTGAATGTAAAACGCTGTAACTTGATAAATCTTGGAGCATGTTGGTCCAGATCCTCCGTTAAGACCTGCCAAACTTCCCTCGCTCCGTCCCCACTCAGGCACCGTCACGATCATGGAGAGCGTTTGTCTATCGGGTGCTTTGGGAGCCATTGTGTCTCTTTTTTTGTTCCACAAAGGTGCTCTTGTTCTGCCGCCTGCTCGGCCTATTATGTTTCAGCTCCTGGAAGTGAGCTCCCTCGACAAACGGGGGCTAAATGAAGATATTTGTTTCCACTCAGGTAGCGCTGGCACGTGCACCGCTGCCACCTCCACCACCGCCGCCGCTGCCTCGGCTCTAGGAGACAATTAGCCGACACCTGCTCGCAGCAGATTGCTCTGGCAGATTTCTGCTGCTCCTGTCGCCTCCGACACCGCCATCTGGCCTGCGGAAGGTGTTGCACAGGTCGCCGTGCTGTGTGGCGAACCCGTCAGCCAGGAGTGACTTGGAGAGGGAGAAAATAGACACAGGCAGGAAGCGAATACTCAGGAGTGTTGGCTGTCTGTTTTCTTGTTAAAGCTTCACTCTTTCCCCCTGTTTCTGAGCAGCTGAGGCCTGTTTTTACAAGAATTTGACTGACTTATGGACGATAAGTGACTTTTTACTGAGGATTAAGATCTCATTCACACATTTTAACCTGCAGTGACAGCTTTTCAGGGTATTTTGGTTGATTTTGATAAATCCTTTGGCACTTGTTAGACTTTTTGGAGAATGTATTGCTTTGTTGTGATGCAAGGCAACAAAACTAGAGTACTATTAGCCAAATATTTGATAAATTCTTCTTTTAAATAATTAAAAAACTGCAAGAAAACTTCTGTACAGTATCTTGGCTGCACCATAATCTAAAATGCACCAACTTTTAGGAGAAGGATGCACTTCTGTTGCTTCATTTTGATGCTATTTTGTGACAAAGATGGGGATTGATTCAACTTGAAATGCAGTACCTGAAATGGAGCAGTTACTACACCAAAGTCTCATTTTGCATACATATTGTTGCAAAATCGACGCACTAGTTAACAACATGTTTGTATTTTCAGTGAGAAGAATCTGTGTTTTGTTTTGTAAGATAATTCACATCTAAACATGCAATCAAAACACGCCTCCCAGGGTGTTTAATTATTATTTTACCAACTCTTTGTTGTTAAGTTAAACCTACTTTTTAGGCCCAAAAATAACAAACTAAGAAGAATTTATAATGCACTTTAAATAAGTATTTTTTCAAGGAGGGACAAAAATAAACAATCATGGATATTTTGTAAAAAAAAATAATGTTAAAAAAGCTATAAAAGCCACAAGAAGACTTTTGATAAATATGGGGTATTGAAGTGGTCTTGAAATTAGCATCAATTGTTTGTTTTACAGTTTTAGTGAAAAAAGTGTCACATAATCTCTAAATATTGAAAGAAAATGTGCCAAAGTAAGCAAAGCATGCTTTGACGTTCTGTCAAACATAAACTACACGTCCTCTCATGCCTTGAATGCGGCTGATAATAATGTAAAAGGTCTCCTGTACAGAGCAGATAACAGCTATAAGTACTTTAAACTGCTTTATTTCTTCTTCTTTCCTGCTGATGTCTGTGTTAAATTCCCTCTTTTGGGATGTGATGTGGTGTCTTAGGAAGCAGGTGGGAAGTGGTGGATGTTGATGCTAATGAGCCACATGGCCTCACCTTTCTCCTCTGCTCTGTCTGTCGCTTCACACCTCCAACACTGACCCATCTGTGCTCTCAGCGCACAGACACACACACAAACTCAGGCAAACAAAAAGACAAAGATCCACTCTATCTTCAGGCTCAGAGGCATCCTGAAAGTATATTAAAAATACTTATAACAAACTTTACTCAGGTTGACTGATCTGCCATCTTTGTCATGAACAGATGATGATCTCTGGCTACGGCTGGAAATTATGGCCAAAAACTTCTAACAGTTATCAGCTAAATGGAAGAAGATGAAACATTTCTCTATTTTCAGCCTCTATAAAAACTCAATGAATGGTTGCAATGCCAGAAATAAACACTTAGACATGATTTTAATAAAAACAAAATGGGATTAATATTAGCAGCAACACACGAAGAGTTCCGAGCACCCAATATTTGGCATTTTTAAAACAACATTGACTTTTCACATTGAATAATTAACTGTTTAATCTGTACAAGAGATCATCCAAATGTTTCAACATATTTCAACAATTTAGACAGCACTCTCTGCCCCTCTGAAGGCTAAAATATGACTGAAGATCATCAAGTTTGTGAATTTTCTGGTCCCGTTGATCATTAAGATAATGAAGATTTTCTTGGTTTGAAACACAACTTCGATACACATATATGCATATATAGAAATACATATAAATATATATTTGTATATACACATACATACATCCAGAGATGGATCTATCCAGGCAAAGACAAAGGGATAATCACATTTGTCTCTGCTGAATTTGAAATCTTTATTAGTATAGCAGCATATTTGTTGAATATAAATGTATTAAAGGTAAGCCCCTTGAGATGTGGCATCTCATTTTAAGAGGGTCCTCATGTCTATATGGTTGTAAAGATAGTTACTATGGATGAATAATCAATACAACCATGGATAGAGAGATCAATCTAATAATAAAATTAACAACTAAAATGAATATAATCTGGAGAGGTCCAATGTTTATTAATATAGCAGTATCGAGCTGAACTGCTATTAAAATGGTTTAACTGGTCTAAAAGTATGAATTTATGTTAAATGATATCACTTGTGCTGATGGTTGATGCAACATTTGATGTCCAAGCTGCTGTCTTTATAGATAACCCTCATGTTAAATATGCATTTTTTCCATGCTGCTAGTTGTTCTCCTTGTAAACCACCTTTTCCCTGATCATCAGTCCTGCCATCTTTTCTCCACATGAGCACCACCTACATCCATATACATCCAGTCTTTCACTCATCAACAGAAATCTTAAAAACCGAATATATTGCTCAGTCTTACTTCTGTTTTTTCTCACCAGACCACATATTTGGCACAAGGGAGCCCCACACTCACCCATCAGCTCAAACTGACATATTTGCTGCTGATTGGCCCACGGGGAGTCTGCAGAAACATGGGGGAGGGTCTCTTTGGCTCTCTCTATACTGTTACAATCACTGAGTCACTGTGGCTGGAAACGCCACCTAAACGCCGGCTAAACAGCCGACGTCTCTCCTGCAGCACAAACCCAAAGTGGCCAGCAGATCGGCGAGGATAACAGCTCTGACACATCCCCCCCCCCCGTGATGCTAATGTGCTTAATATTCATGTTGGACACAGAGGAGACACATCCGGCTGATTTATTTGATCATCTCACTTGTATACACTCCACTTCCCTTTTCAAAAGGATTCAGGTTGCATGGAAGGAGGGGATGGCTCCAGGCTTGGCACACCAACCCCCCAACCCTCCAATAACCCTGCACCACACCCCCACACACAACATATGCAGACACATGTACAAACAGGCTGATGGCGAAGCACAGGGAGAAGAAACATGGAGGTTTCAGCAGGCAGAAGGCTTTACGGCACACTGAGCAGGAGTATTTGTGAGTGGAGGATCGATCTGAGTGTTTTTTCACTGCAGCATCAGTGACTTGTGTCATTAAGATACAAGGATAGGATGAGCATTAATTGATCCCACCAAAGGATGAACTGATGCCAGGGTGACGATGCAGAAAAGGGGGCAGCACAGTGAGCCCAAATTTCAGGATATGGTGTTTACATGCACACAGAAAACTGGTATTCACGATAAGTACTAGTGTCCTGGTTTTGATGACTGCATCTTACTGTATCCAACACAACCCGGCAAAATCTGAGAAAATGAGACAGTTGTGGATCACTGCACTTTTCTGATGCAATATATCAGATGCTCTGCTCCGTGTAAATGCACTCACTGAAGACTTTTCTACAAGACTGATTTGAGAGGAGGTGTAATGTTTGTTGTAACCATCTCAACGCTAAATTCCTCAAGTAAGGAGTCTCTCTGCTTAAAGTACTCCAGCTTCCTCCAGCTTCTCTTGCATCTTCATTTTTGTAACCATCATAAGTTGTTAACTATCCGTGGGCATGAATATGGGCTGTGACAAGCTACTGTACCCATGTAGAAGTTCTTATTTTAGTAGATCCCACTTTGATACAGGGTTTATATGTGCAGTATGTACATCCGGTTCTCTTTTTATTTGCTGATTTTTAGAGGAAACATGCAAATGTCTTACCTAAGACTTTGGATTTACAGATGCAGCAACTTAAGATTTCCTTTACTGATATGGTTCAGCACAAATACATACAACTTTACACTCCTAGCCGCTACTATGAGGACTACAGCTTGGATAACCACAAGGATTTCCAATAGCCCTCTATGTGAGGAGCGATTCAACCTGTATACCATAAGCACCTCAGTGATTGTTTTTGTCCTTGAAATGACTTTTCAAGTTTCATTTTAAGTTTTCTACAAGGTGTCACTCCAAAAAACGGTCCTTAAAGTTTAACTCCTATAATGCATTTTGTAAAAAATGAGTGACTGTGGGGGTCATCTCAGTATGTCTTGCATGTTAAATAAATTTCAGTATGAGTGTGAAACAAAACGAATCTTGGAGCAAACTCAGTAAAAATCTGCATTTCTCTGACAGCAGCAGCTAAAACTGCAGAGCCACACACACACATCTTCAGTGGGAGAGCAGCTGTAAAACACACCGCCTCACTTTAAACACACACAAACTCTCCACACACACACGCAGACACACAGTGCAGGCCTCCTGATGCTCGTCTTTCATCCACGGCGCTGCACAGCTGCTCACCTTATTGCCAGCAGTGCTCACTTCAACCCCCAACCTTGCCTCCAAGGTACACACTGGATGTGTGTGGGCTTTGTCTGCCAGTGTGTGTGTGGATGTACAGTATATGTCAGCGCTGGCGTGTGTGTTCATGCATGTATGGTTCATACATCAGTGTGTGAGCCAAACTTGTGCAGCAGCGGCGGCGGTGGGGTCAGGCCTCAGAGGCCGGGCTCTCTGGCTGCTTTCCTGAGTTTCTTTATGTGTGTGCGAGAGCGCGGCCTGCGCGACCCCACATGTACGCATCGACACAGGTAGTGGGGGTGCCATGTATTATTCATATAAGGAATAGGAGGGGGAGGGGTCAGAGGGGTACAGAGCCTCCTGTTGAGTTTGGATGTGTTCAGGGCATCGGTGTCGACTTTCATTTCCCGGTGCTGCAGCTCAGCGGGGACGAGAGACTTGGAGCTTCAGGAGCAAGAAGAGAGCTTAAAGAAATCCTCCAGTGAGATGTTTCATATATACTCAGAAGTTAAACTTATATATTGTAGAGGAAACATTCATAAAACAAATTTAAAGATGGTTTCTCACCTGCTCAGGGTTTTCCAAACTGTGAAGTGTCTCCAGTTTCTGTCACCAGAGACAAAATTACTGACAGGACAGGTGATGTGGCTGCTGGGACATTTTGTTGCATAAAGTCAGAATAAAGTGATTTGCAAATCCTTTTCAACTTATATTCACTTAATAATTAATGTTCAAACTGATAAACTTTATCATTTTTCTGCAAACATTCTCTCATTTTGAATTTGATGCCTACAAGTCCAAAATAGCTGGGACAAGAGCAACAGAAAGTTAAGGAATACTCAATAACACCTGTGTGGAACCTTCCACAGGTGAACAGGTTAACTGGAAACAGGTGAGTTGGTCTAAAAAGAGCGTCCCTGAAAGGCTCAGTCATTCACAGGCAAGGATGGGGCGAGATCAAGGTACAATTGTAAGAAATGTAGGGATGTCATCATATACAGCCCATAATGTCATCAAAAATTTCAGAGGAGCTGCAGAAATTTCTGCCTGGAGGTGTGGTAGTGCCCATGGCATGGGTAACATGAAGCTCTGTGAAGGCAACATTGATGCTGAAAGGTACGTACAGGTGTTGAAGCAACATACCGCAATTTCTCAATTATAACACGCCCTCATTCACAACACGCACCCAATTTTTTCATGCTTTTTTCCAGGAAAAATGCTGTTTTTAAATATAACACAGACCCACATTTTGCCCAAACCTTACTCTCTTAAACAACTCAAAAATGACCTTTATTCAAAGTTTTAATCAATGAAATTTCAGTATTTTCACAACAAATACGGTACACGATGTCCTCTCTCAACTGTAGGCAGAAATACCTTTTGCTTCACGCATACGTATTTACTCGATTTCTGCTCAGTCATAAGAGAAACTATCAACATGCCGATGTCTTTGACCAATCACAGCGCAGCTATTTTGGTCCCCTTGCTCACAAGATGGCGGTACCACGGTACCACTCACATGTTTACATGTGAGTGGTACCGTAACACTTGAGAATGACACGATCATTACACAAAGGTAAACTAATCAAGACCCAAAATATTGGACTAAAGCAGTTTAACAAGCAGTTTAGTAAGAATTACAAAAGCTTGGCAGTAATGTATCAGATGTGTTGTAATCGCGATGTTGGTGAGATGAAATATTTTACATATTTTGCTTGTGTATAACACTCATCCAAAAATTGGACCTTAATTAAGAGCAAATAAATGCGTGTTACATACAAGTAATTACGGTATGCTGCCATCAAAGCAACACCATTTTCAGCAAGACAATATCAAGACATTCTGTGCATGTGATTTGACAAACAAGACCCCAGACTGTTGATCTATCCAGGTCTCCGTTGGTTCCCAAACGCTTAATGAGTGGTAAACATGCCCCTGTCCCAGCTCTTTTGGAATGTGTTGCAGGCATCAAAGTCTAAAAGAGTGAATATTTGCAAAAGTACCATGCAGTTTATCAGCTTGAACACAAAGGATCTTGTATTTTTAGTGTTTTTAATTGAATATAGGTTAAAAAAGGGTTTGCAAATCATTATATTCTGATTTTATTTAGATTTACACTGCCTCCCATCTTTGAAACTCAGGTTTGTATTTTCTCACATGTGCTGAATTACTGCCATTACTTTGATGAATCTTGGGCCTAATTGATGCTTTGCTGTGACACTTAAATAACAAAAAAAAAATATTCCACTCACTTTCAATACTAATAGTTATTGAATAATAACAGTATTTTTTTGTAACAAATTTCGAGGCTCCATGAAGCACCTTTACTCCTGCAGTTAGTCTCCATCCCTCCCTGAAAAAGTCGACCACAGAGGAACAAAAAGCCGCCGCAGCAGCAGCAGCATCGCCCACACAGCGTGTAATGGATGCCGGGATCACACAAGCACTTTGCTTTGCTTTCTCCCAACATGCCTGGATGGCCTTAGGGGGCGGAGAAGAAGTTAGGCACCTCTTAGCCTTACACCTGGCACCAGATACACACAGGCAGCCAAAGTTCAATTCCCTCTGCGGGTGTGTGTGTGTGTGTGTGTGTGTGTGTGTGTGTGCGACGGGCAAAAATGCAATATGAGGTGCGAAGAGGCGGCAGCAGACAGCACAGGAACAGACCTGCATAATGGAGCACAGATCCCCCGTTGGTTCCTTTTTAACACCTCGCTGTAGTCTGAGAGGAGAGTGAGACAGAGAGAGGGAGACGGGGAGAGAGAGGGCCACAGCCAGAAAGAAGAAACTTGTAATTGAGCAGGCAGCAGAAGACCAGGATGTAACAGCAACTCCAGACTTCTGTGAACACTTTCAGAAGTTGTTGTGCTGTTGTTTGGCCTGCTTGGAGAAAGTTGTCTGGCGCGGGATCTGTGGAGACGGCTCTTTTGATTTAAGGTCTGGAAATACCTTGTCTCCTGCTCTACAAACACATACTTTCCAGGCTTAAGGGAGCGGAGCGGGGGGCTGTATCGATTCCAAGTCGGACACAACCATCAGAACTTCACACACCTACATGGGGGGGATCTCACGAGCTACCTTTGGTACCTTCAGAAGTTCTCGTCTCTCCCGCGCCCTCACCAGATGAGACAGGGGATCGGGAGTACAAAGAAGGAATGGCTGCTTTATAAGAAAAAAAAAAGAAGAAGAATTTCAAGCTCGCTTTGGGCGAACGGGGGGCTTTGAAGCACCCAGTCCTCCATTAAAAGGAGAGTGGGGCGGAGGGAGGGGAGAAAAATCAACGTTGACACAAAAAAGCGTGCTTTCTATTGGTGGGAATCCACATGGATGTGAGGTTGTAACTCAAAGCGATGATACCACAGTGTGATCTTAATCTCTGTTGTAGGGAGAAAGAGACCTGCTGGTGATGATATTGGTCATAAATGCAGTTTGTCACATCTTGAATTTGATCTTTTGTTAAAACCTGACTCTTTATGGCTATATTTTAGGATCAAAATGATGAAGGATTATGAAGTTACGAAGTTACACATGCAGCCACTAACAACTTGAAATAAATTCTCAGATTTTGTCTGGAGTCATTAAGGTAGTTGGAGGGCTGTGTGTTGTCTCTGGACTGCCAGTTGCCCACTTCTGCTTTAAACTGAGAGATTATTATTGGGAGAAGCAAAGAAAAATATGTATTTTTAAATCCTTAAAGTGCAAAAATTACCATTTAAGGCGAGTAAAAGCTAGAAACAGTAGTCTTGCTTTCATTGGCAGCAAAACAGCAAAAACATTTGCAGAAAGTTTCATACAGCAAACCAGTTCATTAGAAGTATAAAAAGACAGGATTTGTTCAAATCTTTCAAGAAAGATATCCCACTATAGTTACTGTAACTCAAACAACCATCTTATTTCAAGGCCTTAATTTCACGCTGGGAGTCACAAATGTCCATCCATCCATTATGAGTACGTCGCAGGGGCTGTGGCCGATCCCAGCTGAGATTGGGTGCAAGGTGGGGTACACCCTAAACTGGTCGCCAGCCAACCACATGGCCACATAGAGAGACTGACAACCATTTATGCTCACACTCACACCTAAGGGCAAATTGGAGTCCTCAAATTAGCATGTTTTTGGTCTGTGGGAGGAAGCTGGAGTCTCTGGAGAGAACCCATGCATGCATGGAAGAACATGCAACCACCTTGCTGTGAGGCACCTTTGGAGTCACAATTATCTGCTTGTTAGATAAAAAACATAAGATGAGTGTCTTGATTGAGGTTCTTTAACTACTTCAGATAGTGCATCTCATTTTAAGACAAGGAATCAGTAAATTGTAGCTAAATACAAACTACTCTGGCCTTTTTGTTGCTTTTAGTTCCCTGAGGTAAGAGGTATATCTGAGATTACAATGTGAATGTGGATTAAATAAGTATAAGGACACATTTTTGACTTGAAGTGGGACCTGCTGTTCTGTGTTACTTAAATCACAAGCCACTAATGCCTGCATCCTCATCCCTTTAGATTCTGTACGCTGCGTTGTAAATAATATGCATGTTATTAGTCTCCTCAATGGCCAATCAGAGCAGGCTTTCCCCCCAAGCATCAAAATTACAGCTGTTAATTTCTTGAACAAGGAAAAACACAAACAAACAGTCAAACTTGCAGCCCACTTGACTGTTTGTTTGTTTCACAGCACAGAAAAATGACAATGAAGATGAATTAAAAGATCATGTATGTGTTGGAGCTGCAGTATGACCATGGTATGTTCACTCAAACGTCAAATGATGTGAATAGATGGTCCAGTTGTTGTGGCACAATTTAAGCAGTAAACAATTAAATAAATAACAGGACTCACTCCTCCTCTAACTCTAGATTTACCCTTTAGTTTGTCTTTTCCTGTTAAAATTAATCTGACGTTATATTAATCAGGTTGATCTTTCTTTGAATGTACATATTATATGGTTAAGGTCACTCCTGATGAGCACAGAATATAATATTTGTAATCTGGTGCTTTTATTCACATCATTGTTTGTATGCAAAGGCTTTGAAAAGTCAATATTCTTCTTTTTCAGGTTTTGTATGCTCATGAGTATGTTTGGCTGCTTTAACATCTGTGGGAATTGAACAAAAATGTACTAACCCTCAAACAGCATATTTTTCCTCCTCACATTTTAAGAAATTTGATGATACCCTGGGGGTAAGATGAGAGGCTTTGAGGGGCCTTATGTGGCCCTGGGGTCTACAGTTAGTGATCACTTCTTTAACGTAGAAATAGCTGCAGCTAGAAATACTTTTAGTGGTCAAGTGATGATGCAAAATGACTATAAGCTTTCAATCTGCATCAAAAATGAGCTCAAACTTAGAGCAGAATCATCAATGCTGATTCCTCTTCAGGGTTGCGCCCTCCTCTTCAGGATATATCTGTTCTGCTGCATGTATACATAGATCTTTAAATCCAACATAGCATATAGCTTTAAGATTTCCACCAAATCATCAAATCATCAGCTGAGCCTCTGAGACGTATCATCTCCAACAGGATTGCTCAGAAAAAACCACAAACCACACCCACATGAGGCCTCCAGCAGGGAATTACTGAACGCTGCGAGACATGAAACGGTCGAAAATACTCCTCTAAAACCTCTGCTACATAGGAATTTGAGTCTATTTATCTCTTTAGCGCGGGAAGTAATGGAAGTCTGGGGGTGCAACTGCATCTTTAGACACATTTTGGCCTAATTAAAGTATCTCAAATCGTTAGCCATGTGGGGTTGTGCCAAGCCCCGAGTTAGGGGATGATCTCTGATGGTAAATGGACAAGGATTTGTGACTCCAGTTTTCACACATCAAAGCGGCAACTCAGGGGGAAGATAGTTGGGAAAAAAAAAACGCATCGCCCTGAACCTTTCCAAGTCCGGGAAAAGTCAGTCGTGGGTGTACGGAAACCTCGGAGAGGCACGGAGGAAGAGAGGGGGAGCGATGGAGGCAGACAAAAGAGGAGATGGGAGAAAGAAGGAGTTTGACTTCAGAGTATCACGGTGTCCTTTTTCGTGGCTGCAAATTAACTAACAGGTGGTAGCTAGGAGGTTTGGAAGTACGGATCTGAGGAGGGGGGAGGCTGGCCAAGAGGTAGAGCCCAGACTGCAGCATCTCCAGCCCTGTGATCTGACTCCAAGCTGGCAGCAACGCTATCAACAACGGAGACTGCAGATGTTGCCGGGTTCCCCTTTTTCCTCCAACATGGCCCTCAGCTTTTTTTAACCCCCCCCCCTCCTCTCCTCACACACTCCCGGATCCTGTGTGTGTGTGTGCTGAGTAGGAGGTCCTGTGAGCAAATCCTGATCAAGGCCTCTGACTGTGACAAGCGATGTCAGGGCTCGTTTCTAAGTAGTTGCTGCTCCTTTCTTGTTTGTGAGAGAAACACAGAGTGTGTGTGTAGGTGCGTCTGTGTGGGTGTGCGATTGAGAGTGTGTTGTTTTCTTTTTGCATGCACACGAGTGTGTGTGTGCATACTGGCATCTTGCTATACACACTCTGTGTCTCTTTCTAGCTTGGTTTCAAAGAGAGCATTGTTCCTTTCTTGTGCATGAGAGTGTGGAGCTCTGATGTGCGGTTGTAAGGTGTATGGAAAACACTATAACTGCACAACACTGAGCATAAACAAAGCAAAATGTCAGACTTTAAGGTGCTATATTTAGAGCTTTTACTCTGAATGACTTAAAAAAAATGATCAATGTGTCCGATTAAATATTTAGAGGTTATGTTTTTGTGGGCATTTGTCTGTTTGTTTGCTTGCTTGACTGTTAGCAAAATAACCCAAAAAGTTATGAATGAATTTTGATTAAATTTCCGTTGAATGTTGGTCATGGCACAAGGAGGAAGTGACAAGAAGCCAGCGCTGAATACCAATCCAGACACAGATTTCTTTAAGTTTCTTAACATCGCAAGATAAAAATGACACCTGTGTCAGGTGGAAAATAGAGAGGACACCTGCGCTGCATACAGTTGATAAGGCCCTTAGATTTTATCAGCCAAAGATATTTGGTCACGGTTTTTGCTTCTGTTCTGACAACAGCTTTTTTAAATACCTATTTTAATTTGGATGCATTATAATACATTTTACCATAACAGCAAAGACTTACTGAATAGAAAAAGCTGTTTTTAATGTCTGATTTCTTTATTATCGTTTTAGGATTGAAAAACATTTCCAAAAACATCAATGATGTAGTTTAAAGCTAAAAAACATCTGTTATATCTTTTCTGTAAGGCTGAAATAAAGGCTGACCTTCATGCATCTGAATTTATTCAAGTTTTTAAACAAAAAAAAAACATGATTACATTTTATTCTTTCATCTAATTTTCATTTTTCCACACATCAGCCATTGAACTTGTCATAATGAAACAGCTGACTCCGCTAAAGGTCATTGAGACTCATTAAATTCGTTTGGTCATCCTGCCAATTTCAGCGAGGACTTGAAAACTTATTCCAATATTTAACCACACTGTATTTATATTTATACGATATCTATACTCACAAAAGTATCATGCTCACCCACTCAGCTCCTTCACCGCACTTTTTTTTCGTGCCTATTGTATATTTTGTATATTTTATAATAAACACAATTCAGTTTTGCACTGTTTTCTACCTATTTTTATACATTATTTTATTCCTTTAGACTCTTTATCTGTAATTCAATTATATATTCATTGTTTTTGCACCACTTCATCAAGTCAGATCCCTTGTATGTGCATATGTACTTGGCAATAAATAAAATTCTGGTTCTGAAAGTTTGGGTGTGCTTTTCCTCCTGGCATGAGACGATGAAGAGGACTTTTCCTGCTGCAGGATCTACTATGTTATGAGTCTGTTGTGGAGTTACAAGTGTTCTTTGTTCAAGGCCATACTAAAGGGTACAACATGTAATTCTTACTTTGGTGCACAATGCTGATGTGCTCGGAGTTTATGTTCCTTCAGCAAAACCTGATGGATGTTTTGACTTGATGAGGCACAAACATGGCAACATGGCATACCTTATCCGCTCCATAGATTAAAAATAGTGATGCTCCCTTCTATTACAGGTGTGTTGGTGCCTCTCGTTGGCCCAACTTCTTCCCATTCCTGAATACAGAGAGAAAGGGGGAACTACGACTGAAAGACATTTACACTCAAAAACAAAACTATCACAATTCACACACGTGTTGAGGCATTAATGTTGCACTGAATGGTTCAATATTTTGTTTCTAAATGTTGCATCCCTACTATATACTGTGCATAAACTGAAATCCAAACAGTAAGAACGATTTTTAACTCCCCTGGTGTATAGTTTGCTCATGAGTCTCTCCCTCGTCTCCTCTCTCTCCTGAGTGTCTGTGAATACCAAACAATTGGATGCACAGGTGGTCCGTCCATTTCTCCTCTTCCAAGTGTTAGATTTCATTACAAACAGTGTTGGAGGTGGGTCGAATGTGTGTGTACGGTGTCTGTGAGTGTGTGGTGTTGGTGGGAGTCCTCTCGACATCTGTGGGCCTATTTGAACAAGTGGATGAGACACAAGTCGCTGTGAGATCCTCCAGGGAGCAGAAAAGATTCGCCACCAGACTAACTAGGCCTGGGTATCAGGGACCAATTCAACGCCTATGAGAATTTATGAGTTTGATGATGCAGGTGAATTTTGGTTCTGCAGAAATGAACCCTCAGGTGGACCAGATGAATCAAGAGTTTGGCTAACACACGTTTTTATATCGTGAACAAATATAAAACCCTGAGATGTCCCACAAATGACAGATCAAACAGTTTTGTTCTTTTTGTAAAACACGATGATTCACATATCACATGATCAAATGTGGCTTACTTAGCTAGTCTTAGACAGCATCTGGGGCCCACCTCAGCAGCCGAACAACTGGTAAAAAAAAGGTTTTTATCTGTTTCACTGCCTTAACTTCAATCTGTGAGACAGTGGCATTTTTCTATGTCAACTAAATTGAGTCTCTTGTTCCATCCTGGTCCCTACAACCATGGGAGAGACTCAGGAAACAAAGCAGAGGATGGTAACCTTGCAGCTCAAAATTGAGCTTGGTCTGCAGAGGCACTGACCAATCAGCGTCCTTCAAAGCAGAGATTAGCACAGATGCTAACATCTTTGGTAGGTGTAACTTACTGAACAATAAAATGTTGTTTTTCATGCTTCACATCAGTTTTTGACTGTCACCATTAGAGAAAGGCAGGTCTATTTTACTTCAGTAGAAGCCGTGTGCCCTTGACAAAAAAATACGATAATCAGTGAAAATGAATTAGCAAATTTTGGCATATCAGATATCAGCAAAAATCCAATACTGTGCATCCCTACTGAACAGTATGATAGCGGGGTGTGTAGAGGCAGCAGAAGTCACAGACACACTACATGTTAAAATTCTGATTCACAAACAGAAATAATGATCACAACCTAAGTCATTGTTTCACCATTGCACTTTATATGACAAAGTGGGCTGGGCACCCCTGAATGTAAGACGTGACAGGCACTGGTTCTTATTCATATATAAAGCCTTACTTGGTAAAATGCCTTCATACATCACATCTCTGTTAAAACAATCTTATAATCAATACCCAACAAGATCCAGTAACCTCCTGATGCTTGAAGTTTCACTGGTAAACACTTTATTTGGAAGAACTGCTTTCAGCTTTCTGCTGCGTTCACCTGGAACATTTTACAACAAACATTTAACTGCAAGCACTTGTGACTATTGGTCAGTTTAGAACAATGATAATGAATTATGCTGCTTTTGAACGTAACTGTTTTTAATGGTGCTGTTGTACTGTTGTTCTTTGTACTCTCGACATCATTGGAAATGAGGGAACACCCTCAATGATTCTTCGAGATTAAATAAAGGTTGAATGAATGAATGAATGAATGAATGGTTTTCAAGGATACCAGATATGCATGATTGCTGACATGACTTGGAGGAATTGTGCTTCACTATTTATCAGGAGGCTGAAGACCTGCCTTAGCTCTCTGTCTGTATCGGGAAGACTATAAGTGAGTTTGAGACAACATTTTGGATCGGGGGAGTGCGGGAGTTTGGCTTCATAAGACTTGACTAGATTGTGTAAGAAAAGGAGTGTCAACAATGCAAAGGCCATCTCCTGATCAGTGACATTCAACTCACTTTGACCATTGCTTCACACTCAAGTTGCGTATTTCTAATGCCACATGACATTATACCTCAAACGTTGAGTTTCATTCTGCTTTAATTCACATATTTTTTCCTCTGTCGGCTTTTGCTTTAGAAAACAAAAGTAGTAGTAGAGTACTGGTGCCGTAATCAGCAGAATAGTTGATCCTCGGAATTGGAGGGCATTTTCCATACTTTTTGCATTCTTCAGTTTCCTGCTCTTTCACTTCTCGTTGGCTCTGCTGTAGGGATCATTTACAGCTTCCCTGTTACTAAAAAGCTGATTAGAATTCAACAAACAAACTGGGTAGTTAAAAGGTGATTAACTCTCCCACACTGAGCGTTTTCGAGACATCCTCCTTCTCCTCTCTTTCTCTTTGTTGAAAAAGGTACGGGCTGCAGCCTGCTGCTCCTCTTTGGCTCCTGGCGAAATTGTTCTTGGCAGTCCTGCGAGGCTTCTCCCTGTTATGTGCCATTTGAAAGCATTACGAAATCTGCCATCTTGACTGCGCGAACCAAATAACAACAAGAGTGCATTGTGCGCCACCTGCTCCACACATTTAGGTGGCTTTAAATATGCAGGCGTAATGGCACCTATCCCCCCCAGTCTGATGAAGCACGGCTCAGAAGCAGAGAGGAGGGGTGTTTCAGGGGTATTTTTAGGGTAAATAAAGGGGTTTGTAGCTCCACTTAGGGCTGGCGTTCGCCTCTCTTTTTCTCTCTCTTGTTAAAGAACAAACATGTGATGACAAACTGCGGCTTCCTTGAGGCGTCCAGGAGGTGTGTTTGTGTCTCTGTGTGGAGTTATGGCTGTGATGAGGCTTTGTCTGGCTCTTTGGCAGTGAAAGAGGGGAAGCCAGGATGGCAGCGAGGAACAGACAGAGAAATTAATGGGAGGAAGGGGCCAGAAAATGCAGCAATGACAGATTATTAAAGGGTTAGGTTGGCGTCTTAATGAAAAAGGTATCAGAGGTTTCCATTCCTGCAATTAAGGTGAGATTTCAAATCCAATCAGAGGTACTGAATCCTGTTTTAAGGTCCTACAGGGGGGCGATGCCAGCTTCAATCTGAAAGAAGTGGACTTCAAAAATCCATACCAGTCCAATGCTTTCATTGATCGAGGCAGAAGGAAAGTAAAAGGGAGTGGAGGTGGCCAAACAGACAGAGGGAGGGGAGGAAAAGAAAGTCTGCTATCTGTGAAAATCAAACCATCTGTCTGTCCTTTAGAGTGTAGTGTGGTGGAAGGAAATTAATAACCTTGCACATAATTTACTGAAGTCACAGAAAATTTAAAGACTACTGCACATGTTAGCAACAACTACGGCGGTAAACAGGTAAACAAACACCAGACAGTTAATGTGACTTAAGGGGTGAAAAAAGTGGTTCTGCTGGCTTTTGTGATTGAGTTTGATCTGCAGAAATCTGAACAGCACAGGATGAACATGGAGTCCAATGACCTGGTCCAAAAGTAAAGCAGAGACTGGACATTCTCGCAAAGTAAACAGAAAATCTTTCCAGGTGTTGCTTGAATATCACATCAATATGCAAGAGATGATCATGAGCTTAATAGCCTACCCCTATGATCTTTAAAATCTGAACAGCTTAGACCCCATCTTCTTCTCATCTATAACCCCTTTGTGCTTGATACTTTAGGCTGGCCAGTAAAAATGTCTCCAAATTAATAGTTCACAGATGTTTTTACTAGCTGCAGACACTAAAGTACTATCCACAGATGACCAAGAAAACTGATTCAAAATGAATCAATATGGTCATTTTCTGGGAGAATCAGCTGCTAAAATCTGCCCCTGATCAAAACTAAGTCTTTGACTCAGGGTCAGGGTGGTGAGTTGATTAAAACCATCAAGAAGCCAAGAACATTTCTTTCACATGTTTTTCTAGTATGAACAATTCCCCGTGAAGTAGCTGATAACCTTCTAACATCCTGACCTTTGTACAGCACTTACTAACTAAAACTCGCTGCAACAACTCTGGATAGACTGAACAGCTCCTTGTGTCGCATGAAATGGAAAATATTTCAGAAGCTTTTTATCAAGAGCCAAGCCGAGAACAAGCAAAACTCCAAACAGTGAGCTTTCAACTCTGATGGATGAGAAAATATGTAAAAAATGTTTATTATAGCCTCAAACAGTCGAGTCATATTTCAACCGCAGCACTCTTCATCAGGATGATTTACATTACAACCAGACTTTGATGGCACTCTACCTTTTGTAAACTATTTCCATCTGATATCCAAGTTTTCAGCTGAAATGGCCTGATGAAACATCTGAGAGCTTTCCTTGATTTTAAGCCACTAAGTCATCGTTTTTTGGGCTGAGCATTGAAAACAGGGTTAATTTAGGGTCAAAGAGGGCCATTAAAGGCACAATCCCACGCACAAACAAACAGACTCTTTAAAATCTGACATTATAAATAAAAATTTGAGTTACTGACAGTAAGGACTTCTGTGTTTAATGACAGCACAAACAAACAGCACCATGCCTTATTAAACTTGTACCTCAGAGCGTGAATTAATGAGAAAATAACTCCGGCTTTTGTGATTTCCCACCTCATGTTAAGGGAGGGGATATTTTTGTCAGTTGTTAATTACTGTCATACAGCTACAGCACCTTTCTCCCTGAAATGACAGAGGATGGAGGGAGGGGAAGGAAAATTAACTCCACTCTGGGAGTGTGATCTTGTCATGTACCTGACGAACAGGGGAACATGTCTTACCCTGCTCAGGATTAATCTCATTTATTTATGTGAGTTTTTTCCAGGCTTTGCTGTGATTTAATTTGTGTTGCTGATGTGCAGAAAGATCACAGCTCTTAGCTACATGCAAAGGAGGAGCAAACTGAGTTAAATTGTGATGCTGGAGATTATCCCAAACTTTTCATATTCCTCACACATCGAAGCTGCCCTGTGCATGACCCTCGACTTCCTAATGTGATGATCCAGGCTGAGGCTAAAAATGCTCTCATTAATGGAAAGTTACTGTCAGACCTACAAAATAAAGCTTGCCGACAAATCAGTAACGAAATGGAAAGTGTTTTGTTTTGTATTTTCCCCTCTTATTAGCATTTATTGTTGTCTACTCCAGAGCGCTCCCTATGTTTAATATGTTACCTGATTCAAAAGGCGAGTCAGATTACTTTCTCTTACGCCATTTAGAAGCTTTATAACAAGTGATGTCTAAACATTGATTCACATCAGCCAAAAAACAACAATTAAAGAGTTGTTTGTCATCCTGTTTCAAGCAGCATGCTGGCACGAGCTGGTCGCACTGTGGACTGGCTATGAGTGTGATCGTGATTGGTTGTCTCTCTATGTGGCCCAGCGATTGGCTGGCGACTGGTTCAGGGTGTAGCCTACCTCTCCCCAATGTCAGCAAGGATAGGCTCCAGCCCCACAACCCCAAAAGAGATAAACCAGTTCAGATAATGGCTGGATGGAGGAATTAATAGTTTTGCTCATTATGTGTGTGCATGTATCTATGGATATGTATACATATATGTCTCATTACATGTGCATGTATGTACAGGTATGAATGGCTGTGCATGTCCATGTATGTTCAATGTGCATTTTTGGATGTGCATTTGTAAATTACATTTTTGTGTGCAGATATGCTTTCATTTATATATGGGTATATATATATGTGTGATTCCATGTGTTTAGTTTGTAATTAATATTACTTATTACTTTTTAGTCATTTATAATTATAGATTAGATACGTTTCGATTAGATTGAACTTTATTTATCCCTTGGGAAGACTCCTTCAGGGAAATTAAGGCTCCAGCAGCAATGTATTGTACAAATATATAAAAGCACACAGGATATCAAAAAGTAAAAAAGTCAAAACAATTTAGAGATATAAAATCTCTCTCTATATATAAAGATCTAAGAAATAAAAAGAAAAAGGAAATATGGCTACTGGCTGGCTGGCTACTACTACTACTACTACGACATCACTACTAATATTATTTACCCCTTTTATTTTTCCACTCTGATCTTTGTCTATTATGAACACGGAGAGGGAAGACGTATCCATACTCTTGTACATACAGTGGCTTTATGTAACAGGAGAAGAAACTTGTCATGGGACTAGTTTGATGTTTTGTTTTGTTAGTTCTGGTTGTTTATTCATTTATCATTTTATTTCTGTTTTTTACTTTTATGTTTAATGTTGTCCCTTCCTATTTTAAAATCAATGAAAAAGATATTATGCTGGAGAGTAAGTAATTGGAGCACTCCTGAACTTTTGTAATCAGTGTTGAGGCATGAGAAACCTGACAGGACAGTCATCAAACACATCAACAACCCGACTCATCACTCACTCAGTGCTGTAAATACCCCTGACATTACACTTCCTGCTTGGAGGTGCATTGATTGCCAAAAAGTGGGGCCGAGCTAAAACCCGCCTGTTTTCTCCACCTCACCGTCTCACTGTCCGTCCCTCTCAGACTTATAAAGGCTGTTAGGTGTGGGAGTATGTGGCACTCGATAGCCGGTGAATGTCCACTTCACACATATCGACGGTGTAAAGGACAGAACGACGCTTGGCGCCTGGCTGGGGATTGTCTCCATTTCCTGGTTGACCGCTTCGCCAGCCCCCGCTGAGGAGGAGGGAGGGGTCATTACTCCTCCCATCACAGGCCGCCGACCTCAAACCACGGCCCTGCAAACGCTAACCTTTTCTCGGCCCCTCCGAAATCAAATCAATAACACTTTGGCCAGGAACAGGGAAACACTGTGTTGGCATTAATCACCTGCCCTTCCATGCTTGACTCTGCAGTTTGGTGCTGCACGTCTGGCTCTCTGTTTGCTTTGGAGGTAATGGATGGCTGGCTGTGTGTGGGGGGGGACTGACTGACTGGTTTCCCCGCTGAATTATGGCCTAAATTTGGAGTTGAGACGAGGCAGACGGTCATCAGTCAGGGATGAACGGCTATCTACACTGAGAGGAATCTACTCAGGCAGGACGAGTAACCCAAAATCATGAGTCTATTAGTTTAATATATCAAAATTAGGACCTCCAAACTAATTTTAAATCGTTATTAATTGGATCATTTTGAATAGTCATCATGATAATCACATCTGTTCTATTGCACGCTCTTATTTTGAAAGAAAACAAGGAACTTCTGGTGAGTAGTTAGTTACAAGATTCCCTTCAAAACAAATCAAAACAATCTGCTACTGCTGGAAATAAGTAATAAAGGATAAAAATAAAGTGACTTACAGGTATTATAAAAATATGATGGACAGTAATTATTGTTATGGTCCCTTGCCACTTTATTAGGTACACCGTGGACCCCCATTTTCATCAACTCTTCATGGCATTGATTCAACAATGTGCTGGAGATTTTGCTCCATATTGACACGACAGCATCACACAGGTGCTGCAGATCACCAATGAGAATATCACGATCCATCACACCCCAAATGTGCTCCACTGGATTGAGATCTGGTGACTGTGGAGGCCACTGGAGTACAGTGAACTTACTGTCATGTTGAAGAAACCAGTGTGAGATGATCGGTGGCGTGGTGTGTTGTCTTAGTGGAAGTATCCATCAAAAGATGGGTGCGCTTTGGTCATGAAGGGATGGACATGGTTAGTAACAATCCTCAGGTGGGCTCAGGTGGTACTAAGGGGCCCAAAGTGTGCAGAGAAAATGTCCCTAATACATAAAACCACCAGCAGCAGCCTGAACTGGTGACTCAAGGCAGAAATTTATTCAGAAATAGTCTTCCTCATACCTTGGTTGTAACGAGTGGTTATTAAAGCTATTGTTGCTTTTCTCTCATCTTGAACCCCTCTTGGTATTCTCCAGACTGCTATTAACTGGATATTTTCTCTTTTTAAGCCCTTATGTAAACCTAAGATAGGTTTTTGAGAATTCTAGCAGTTTCACCAACAGCCATGCCACATTCAAAGTTACTTAAAGAGGTACAAAAAACTTTTTATAAACAGAAGAGGAAGTGTGTTATCAATGAGAGTGATGGGGAAATAAATAAACAAATCATAAAAATTACTATGTTGAAATTAATTAGTATTTGCTATATAGTGTATAGATATTAGATAAAGATATCACATTTATAGGAAGAGTTATGTAATATGTATATACATGTATGTATGTATGTGTGGTGTGCATAGGCACAAATTACATTTATATAGATGTTTATGTAGTACATGTATATCATAACTATATTGATACTTATATGTCATATGTGTATATATAAATATAAATATATATGCACATATATATTATATATTCTGTAGTGTATATGTGTATAAACATATTTATATGGATTATTTGTTTTGTAGTGTACATATGGATAATATATTTGCATAGATGTTAATGCAGAATATTTTTTTGATATGACCCATGAGAAACAGCAATAAGGGAAAGGAATTCAATAGTATTTACTTCCTCCTACCCTTTTTCGAATGTGTATAATTACTTCGTTTTTTTCTTTGTACGTGAATGGTATTTCTCTATTTCTATTTCTTTACATACATGTTCAAAATAAATTCAGATTCAGCATTTATAAATCATCTTTCTTCCTCATTCTGATGCTCAGTCTGAACTTTAGCAGAGCATCTAGATGAACTGAGTTGTAGCCATGTGATTGGCTGATTATTTATCTGTACTGAAAATCAGTTGAACTGCTGTCCCTTATGAAGTGGCCTGTGGGCGTTTGTTGGTGCAGTTTCTTTCTCTAAAACTTCAGGATCAGGTCTGTAGCAGAGACTCAACTCTTGTTTCTGCATGAAAGCCAAATACGCGGCGCTGTAACCTCCTGTCAGCCATGAGGAGGATCTGGCTCTGAGTTTTGGCTCCGTTTTAAACTGTGAACTGCTGAATCATCTGATGTTGACCGAACTCGACTACAGGATGGTATGAAGATGACTTCAGGGTTGGCACACAGGCCAAATGATGCAGGCCTTGGCTCCCTGAACATGACTTTAGTGTATCATAGTGTATCTCATAGCTGCAGCTGTGGCTGCCAAACCGGCTGAGTCAGGGCAACAGTGACCTCGAGTGAGCCGGTGTTTGCCTAAAGAAGAAGATGAGCACTGAGGCACTTGGATTTAAAAGAAAGTTTTCCTTTTTATTTGATTTTAACAGCTTTTTCTATTAAATTAGATTCACTGAAGAGGAAAAACAGAGAAAGAAATGTGGTCATAACTGATTTTAAAGAGGTTTTTAGGCCTCTTTTGCTATTCAGGTCAACTTTATTCTGCAGAAAATGTCCTGTCCCTTTTACAAAACTGTTTACTTTTTATTACCTGCAAATAAGACAGACATTTATTTTCAGCTAAATGGGAATGCACAATGTATATTTGATGTGTAAGGAAACCACTTACAGCTCTTTGGTTATTTTTAAGCGGTGCACTGATATTTGATCTTGGTCCAGGAAACAAAATAAAGTTACCAATACTGAATTAGGGAAAAACAATTTGGAAAATATTATTCTTTTATCTAAAAAATACCTAAAACTAGGGAAATAAGAGTGCATGTATTTGTCCTGAATAGTTTTTGTACAGGGTGTTCATTTCGGTACATCCGTGTACTCAAGAATGCATGCACATGTGCAGAACTATAATTCAATTCAATGTTCTGCACGGACCCATAAGACAGAGCACACTCCACATGTCATCACTTAAGTCACCGTTTAGGGAACACTTGGGTTTTCTGCTTAAAACAATAAAGAAAGGCAGGTCTTAATAATGTTATCATATTCTAATGAGGTTTTCAGTTCACTGCTCATGTGCCGTGAGATGATCAGGGGAGGAAAAACTTTGTGAACATGGTAAAAGTTTTGGTTTTCAAACCTGATGCCACTACAAGCAGAAAATTATCCAAAACTGGGTGTTTAGGACTTTGATTTATGTTGCTGTGATAACAAACACATATCAATGTTGCTTCTTTTTTCCCCATAATATTAATATTCTTAAACATAAAAGAAATAATTTAATTTAGAGCAAATAAAGACTGGATTGTCTTTCTTTTAGTCTGTATTTAAGCCTTGCTCTTGGTGTAAACAATCACTTTTCAACCTGCGAATTAGGCCCGACTTGGATCATTTTTATACTGAACATAAACCACATCAACATAAACAATATCATTCACCTGATATCTAAAGTGAAAATACATAAATCTATCTTAAATACTTCCTATATTTCCCATCCCTACGTGCACACCAATCATTTAATCATCTGAATAGTCATTTCGGGGTCAAAAGATTTCCCGTTCTGAGCTTCTTTTGAAATTCCACATCCTGATTTGATTCGAGTGAATCGAGCCCACCGTTGGCTTGCTTCACAAGTGTTCCCTGTCCTTCCTGTGATTGCATTAGCCGAGCCCCGTATCAGCGCTGCGGTCCCATCCACATAAATGCTCCTCTCCAGGCTCTTGTGTAAGCACATACAGGTGCAGCCATACACGGCCTAGCTTGCGTTGGCAGGAAACAGGTGTCGGGCTATTGATAGCGTCCTGATGAAGGGAGGAGGGGGGGAGAGGAGGAGGGTGAAGAAATACAGGGTATGAAAATCAGGTGGGCTGTTGTGAGGTCCCCGGGAGCAGCGGCGGCTAATTGTTACCAACGTTTTTGAGTCTATTTTTGTGGCCTGGTGCCAGATGGTAGTGTTTTACGGGGAAAAGAAAAAAGGAAGGTACTCGGTGTTTATAACTGGTTGTTGATTCGTGATGAAAAGCGACCATGGGGACCCCTTAACACCTGGCTAAGAGACAGAAGGGAAATTATTAACAGTATGTAAATGTGTGCGAGGACGGTAGGTGTGTGTTTTCATGCATTAAAGCACAGTTTCAATGTGCAAATATCAGTTTGGTCCAAGTGTGACTTCCAGGAAACTTTCTGTTTACATGTGGTTCAAACTGTTGAAATGGTTTCTGGTGGTTTTGACTGCAGATCAATAAAACATTCAGGGTTTCACTGAAGTTAAATTAAAGTTTAAGAGGATATATTGAGATAAAGCAGTCTTTTATATGATGTACAATGGTATAATACTTCATGAGTGCATCAGTCCAGGCTCAAATTTTTTAAAGAAAATGAGTGTAAATTTTGAAAAAGGATTCTTTCACGGAGAAATTAATCAAAATAACATTATTTTCAAGTTGGGTGTTTTAAATAGTTCTTATTGGAGCAGTTATGAGAGAGTTAAGGAAAACTGTGGGAAGTCTTTCTAAACACTGCAGCCTGAGAGTCACTTGATTCTCAAGGACAGGAGTGTCCAGGTTAAGGTCATGGGGCTACCTTCAGCCTGCAGTCTGTAAGACTTTGAAACACCCAATGACCCTGGGACCATCACTGAAGATGAGTCCAGGTCAGACGAAAGCATCATCATGCCAAAACAGACAACACTGCCAAGGGAAGTGCCCTGCAGAGAGCCTCATATTAACATCCTACTGCAAAAATGGAAACACAAGATCATTTTTTCAAAGCAATTTTAGAAGAGGACATTTCTAGAAACTGTATTATTTAAAGCTGCATTCACACAAAATAATAAAATAAATCAACCTTTGAATTCAAGATAAGCATTTAAGAGGGAGAACAAACCTCAGCTTATGACGGAATAAATAGAAGAAAGTAAATATAGAGTTTAAATAATCTTTACAAAATATGGCCGACTAAAATGCACAGAATAAAGTCATGCATTCATGTATTTTAAAGACTTTTTCAACAAGCTGAGCTGATCTCTGTCAAGCTTTGGAGAAGAGAAGAAGGTTGTAATGTTCCTCTAAAAAGAACTTCAATGTTGTGCAGAGGGTGTTAGTAGAAGTCAAAGGAGGTTTGATTAGTCAAATTTAGGAAGCAGCTAATCTCTGTATTTGAGCTTTAACATGTTAGTCTGATGTGAAGGAGGGAAACGGCGGAGTCAGGCCACGCGGACCTGAGCTAAAGTCAGTCAAGCAACACTAATATTCACCTGGTACATCAACAAATTTCATGCATGCTTAAAATTGATCCAACATGCTTGTAAATGCAAGCAGGAGTTGACCTCCGCAGCAGCCATCTTGTGTCTGATACTGAGCCAGGCTGCAGCTGCACGGTGCAAAATGATGTATATTTACGCTTTATATGGCCTTCGCTGAGTGAATCACTATTCGTTTGTCCAACACTCAACAGCACCAAACCACGTTAGGCCAAAGGTCCCCTAAGTTACATGGTGAATGGTTAAAATCAGTCGGGAAACATCATACTCCAGAAGCACGACACTACCTTCCACTTTAGATACGTCAATCTGCACTGAGCACAGCAAAACTGACCCTGAAAAGTTAATCATTTCTCAACCTCGGTCAAGGTTAGCCACGCTGATGCATGAATGAGACTGTTGCAACTTGACTTGATTGGCTTCAAATTCATTTGATTTTAGTGTCTTATTTACACTGTAAAAAAGTATAATAAGTATAAAATGGACAGAAATATGTAGTCAGAAACTGGGACCATAAATCCCTGCTGGTAGCTTTATCCTTTTATGACTCAAGGAGATCTGGATTAGCCGTTTATCAAGTAAAGAAAGAACTCCTTAAGTGCTTTCACAAAAAAATCAGGGCATGGAAAAAGCATCAGGGGGCTCAGTGGAATATTTAGGAAAGGATATGTCTTTAAAATCTGTATTTAAAGAAACCTTGTGTCAAAATTTGCTGTAAGGACTTTTTAGGTTGTTTCCAACTTATGATTAAGCAAAACATGTTACCAGTCACATCTTTGGAGACACTATTTCCTGTTTTATAAAAACTTTAATGAAACCACGGTCTTCATATGTGCTTTTTTGTTGGCGTATGTTCCCTTGATCGTTCTTTTAATGGACTGAGAAGTCTAAACTAGGTTGTGAACATCATGTTCTTCATTGATCATGACATTGAAATTCCTGTTTCAGCCTCAGCACTCTGCCTTCAGGTAACATCACCTCTCCTATAACACAGCTCAGTGCCCCTAGTGGTGGGAATCCACCTCTGCACCACGTGGAGGAAAAGAGAAAACAAACAGAGCGGACGTGAAATCGATGCCTAAAACACCTTAATCTTCCAATTAAAGCTCCTGAGCGTCTGCGGTGAGATGGTAACTGTGATAAGTGCAGGTTGGAGTGAAGCTGCAGCAGCGGTGAGGAGGAGGAGGAGGAGGAGGAGGAGGAGGTGAAACCTACACAGGTACGTCTGTCACGGGTAATTACCTTCTCAGCGCCCTCGGCTCTCAGAGCTGCCAGTCGTGTGTCTGTCAGAGAGATCAGCTTACGTCTCCTCTCAGTGTGAGTGTGTGTTTGCTCAGAGGAAGCGTGTGTGTGTGTGATGGAGATGAAATGAGCGTGTAAGTCTGCCAAAGAGGAGGTAATTTGTTTAAGTGTGTGGGAGTACGAGGAGTGAGTGTGCATACAGGTGTGCTGAGTGTTTGAACAAATCGGTGTGTGCAGAGAGGAGCTGTTGGCATGCCTGTGTGTGTGTGTGTGTCAGTGCAGGCTGACTGTAACGCAGAGAACTAGAAACACTGCCTGCTTGTTCTGCAGGTATTCAGCTGTCAGACAGTGAAGGAAGTTTTTGGGGTCCTGATGTTCATAAAGATAATATTTCTTACATGAAATAGGAGCACATTTGGTTAAGAACTGAATTAATGTGAAGATATGACTGTGACAGCTGAATTATCTTTACTAAACTTCTCATCTGTATGTTTATTGACATGATTGTCAGCTGAAAGCATCAGAAAATAAACTGTAATTGCCTCTACATCTTCACTTGATGACCAATAAAAAAGAGAAAGCATTATCAATAAAATATGCATACATAACCACTTCAGACGACAATCATCAGAAGGTAGTATAGCTCCAAATCACCGTCACTTCTCCTAAGGCTGAAGTGACCCTTGACCTTCAAAATCTAATTAATCTCACATAAATGTGTAGGTTTGTGCCAAGATGTGGCACAAATGCTTTATTAAAACATCACTATCTAGATTTAAAGCCAGAACTCGATCTAGGACCTCCAAAGTCGAGTCTGTTATTCTCAAGTCAGAGAACATTCATGCAAAATGTAAAGAGAACACCTTCAAGTGTTCTTAATAAACTGAACATGAAAAAGTTGAATAAATTCATCACCGAGTCAAATCAGACATTTGTGCAAAGTTTGGAGACTATACATCTAAGCAGGGCTGGGCGATATGGCCTAAAAATAAACACCCAATTTTATTTTCAAAAGAAAAGAAAGAAAATAAGTGAATCAAGTTTTGCTTTTATGTTATAAAAATATAAACTGTACAAAATTTCCTTCTAATGGTTAAATTGCATGCTGTATTTTTACAGTATGTTAACAAGACGTTTTCTGATCAGTATTTAACTTATTTTAAAATAAAATACAAGCCTAAACACGTGCTTGTGCAAAACCTGACATCATAAAACTGTTAATGTTCGTCATTTATATTTTAATTGGAGTATGTGTAAAAATCTTGATTTTTAATTTTTAAATCTTCTGCAAAAGAATAATTCAAATTAATCTACTTAATCAATATATTTCCTATCTCTACCTCTAAGGCCTTAAAAGATATCTTGTTCTAAAGCAAATGATGAATCTGAGACCAAATGACCTTGACCTTTTGACCTAAGAACTAAAAAAATGATTGAACCCTGCGAGTGGTAGCAGGAGAACTGGGAAGCTGCACACCAAGCGAATGAAGGACATGAATATCCTTCACTTCCTAGATCAGCTGAAGAGTAGAAATGCCAAAATACTAAAGTACGGGGGGACAAAAATGTCCATTACAGGGTTATCAAGAGGCCTGGAGCAGATTTTCTGGAACACCAGCTTGCAATAAAACTGAGAGCCAAAATGAAAAGAGAGGGTCAAACTGTTGATGCTCCTAAACTGAACAAGTTCAAGTCCTCCATCATGTTCTTGAGCAAAGAAATCCAACTATTAACATGAAATTATGCAGCACAAATCTACAGGATACGACTGTAATGGCTAATGCTTATGCCACCATAAAGTCAGAGATTAACCAAAATTAAATCAGTTTTTGAGGACGCAGCAGCTCAAAGACTCTTGCATGCCTTTAAATAAGAAACAAAGGTGACCTGATAAAAGTCACAGTGGTGTATTTTAAGTGGCTGAACATTCATGTTTAAGAAAATCGCCTCTTTTTCAACGCTCTAATCCTTGATTTTGAACCAATATTATAAAAGTATTCATCATTATGAAATGCAGCCGGACAAAAACACATTTGAGTATAAAAATCGAGGTCCATGGGTCCTGAATCCACCGTCCAACACGGCGGGTACATTAAAAGTTGATTCTCAGCCCTGGCTCAAAAAGTGTGCATCAGTAATGGCGAAAAAACACGTGTGAGAAGTCTGTGGAGCACATTTGCGTGTTTTCCAAAGTGTAAGCGTGAAACTGCGATAAGCACAACAGCATGTACCTGTAGAGAGAGAGAGGTGTGAGAGTGAGGAAAGGTGTTCAGCTCCTTGAAATCAAATCCTCGACTCAGGAACACTCACCTTTTCAAGCACACAAAGACGCCATTGAGGAGGTCGCGGGCCGACGGAGGGATTGTTGTGCAAACAGGCGAACACAAAGGAGGTGTGTGTGCGCGTGAAGAGGCGGCGGGCAGGTAATAGAGCAGACATAATGGGAGCTAAGTACCTGTAATCCTGGGAGATATCACTCCAGACAAGAGGGGACTCTGGGTAATTCCCTCCGGTCGGTGTAATTGGTCCCTCGCCAGGTTGGAGTGTGTGTGTGCGTGCGGGCGGGGGTGCAGGGCGGAGTATCAGGTGTGAGAGGGCGTCAGCTGTTCTGAGTGCCTTCTATTGATCCAGGAGAGTGACTTTATGTGTGTGTTTGTGACCCAAATTCAGCGGGAAGCATCTGGCAGAAGAAAGAGGTCCTACCTGATCCACCAGCAGAGAGGGCGGCAGGTGCACGGAGGGTGGATGTGAGGACCATGAGGGTGGAGATGATGATGATGCTCAGTGGATAATTCAGTCGCTGCTCCGCGCCTGCCAACACAGAAAGGTAAAAATCAGGATCACACATGCAGCAGCTGCAGGAGGAACACATGGAAACGTATCCATGTTTTTCTGACAGAAATGACAGAACTGTGCAGAAATGAACGTCTTTATTTGGGGCATAATAAGAGCAAAGTGGACAAATTCAACCAAATCTGCTTAAAGCATCACATAAAAATACAATTACTGATCATTTGACAATGATATAAATACATCAATACAAATAAATAAATGTTTAGATCAGGGATGAGCAACTCTGGCTTTCCTAAAATCTAACCAACAACATTCATACTTCAGTAAAATGTAATTAGACTAATAAATGAGTAAAACATAGAATTCAAGCCCATTCAAACTACTTTTTTGTTGTTGTAAACATTATACTGTATTTACTGTTTAATCCAAACAATTAGCACAAGGTTTTTCAAGAAACAAGACATCAGTAAGACAGCTAATTTCTAACAAAAAGTGTAAATAAATTCTATTAACAAAAGATTATAATGTTGCCATTTTTATTATTTCGTGGCAGATTTTGACTTTTTTACTTTCATAATTCATTGACATTTAACATTTACTTGAGGGCCACATGTGGTCACAGGCACAATTTGTGGAGATTATCGTCAGCCTAATTTATTGATTTTTTTGAGTATGCATTCATGCATTTCTTTGTGTGGCCTGTATTTAGATTTTGTTCGTGACCAGAAGGCTAAAAATAAAGTTGCTATAAACTATGCAGATGTATCTCATGTTGCATCCTGTTATAGTTTATCTCTAAAGAGGCTGATTTGTTCTGATGCAGCACACATTTGCATATTTCCTTTGGATTGTTTCATGTTCACACAGCAGAATTTTGAAGCAGGCTAAAGGGCAGGAGCTGGCCTTAAGTCAGTTAAGTCAGCACTGTGCTAACGCAAAGAAAGACGGCAAGTTAAGCCTCAAACACCATAACATAATGAGGATAATAGTGGAAATTAAATATCTCATATAAGATTATACAGATGGGCAGATAAATGTGTGATACACCTGAGGATATAAGTGTAAACAAACCCTGGTCAAGAAGAAGACGGTGGACCATAGCGGATACCAGATAGCATGGGAACTTATCACAACGTTACACCTGCAGAGGCATCTGCAGAGAATCTATCAGCTATGTGCAAAAGAAGTAACCTGTTAATATTTAAATGTATGAAAGTGACTCTGTGGATCAGAACATTATTATTAACTGTAACGCAGTTAGTATTACTGCTGCTTATACCAGCACAGCGGTGTGATGAGTTAACTCGTCACCCTGTTTGTGTCACGAGGTCCAACGAACCACTCCTGGGGTCAATTTAGGAAAGAGCAGGGTTGGCAGGGTTGTTTATGCCGAAACAGAGATCGATTGTTTTGTTCATTTTCATGCAAACACTCTGCTCTACAATGTGCTGTACTTCATCATATCCTATCAGTTTATATTGTACTGTACTGTTTTAAATAGAAAATGAAGATAATCTTTCAGATTAATATTTCAGATTAATAAGGCTGTAGAGCACCATGAAGCCCCTGCCTGAACTTCCAGCTTGCATTTTGATTGGCATCTAAACATCAAGTGTAAAGACTCTTATTATAGATATCTCTGTGTTTTCTGTATGAAGCCATGAAGTCTGTCTTTCTATGGCTTTGAAAACATTTGTCCCTGGTAGCTGCTGAAGCATGACTCAATGTCAATGAGAGAAGATGATTAAATTAAGGATATGTGAAAAACTGTGTGTGTGTCTAATGCTTACACATGCGTGCTCTCCCTGCACATGTGCGTGTCCCTGTGTGTGTATGTGTCCCATTTCTTCTGGATATCTGCTAATTGTGCATTTCATTTCTGCTCAAGTGACTCTTTTAAGGCAAAACAGATACTGAGAGTTTGAGTGCCGAGAGCGACGGCGAGAAGCGAGGACGAGGAAAGAGGAAAAAAAAAAAAAACAGCAGAGATAAGAAACAGGAAAGACAGCTGCTCTTTTCCCTCTCATTTCATCCAGTTATTGGTTAACTCGGTGGAAAGAAAGTAAATGTTCAAGGGATTTCAGGTCGGCCCCTGCCTCCGCCAAGGTAGACGTGCACTCCACTTGAGGTCTAATTCAACTCTTGTGTAGTATTGATCGCGGCGGCGGCCACGAGGGAGCCCGCCAGTCTTTCCCCTCACCAAGGTAGACACCGGTGAGAGAAAAACGTGTTGTAAAATGCCTCCCTCCCTCATCCGCTCCCTTGCTGATATCAGGCTGCAGCTTTTTTCCTCCACTTTTGAGTGTTTTCTCCCCCCCTTCATATCGGAGTGATGGAACACCTTTGGAAAAGCGCCGCAGGGACCGGCTGCGCTCGGCGCTCCGCGGTGTAATCTGAACAAGAACAAGAGGACAGTTTGTTTGTGTGAGCGCCGGGTATTTGTGGGCATGCATGTGTGTCTTTGACATGCATTTATGTAAAGGAACAGAGTGTTTACGGCCTGCTTCAGCGGTGGGTTTGAGGGGGCCGGGAGCTGAATCAGCCTCTCTGAGGGGGGGGTGGACGGCTGCAGAGAGGTGATGGGGGGGGGGGGCTGGGGGTGTCCTGGAAGAAGCAGTACCTGCGATGAGGAAAATATGGATTCCTGTCGGCAAGACAAATTGATCTTCAGTGTGTGGGAGGAGCGGAGAGGCTTCTGAGGGGAAATCTGCTGAGAGGGAGGGCGGCAGAGACGAAGAAGAGGAGGAAGAAGAAGAAGGAGGAGGAGGAGGAGACAGGATGGACTTCAGGTTTTCTCTCAGCGTGAGTTGAGGAGAGTTCAACAAGTTCAACAGATATGATCCAAACATATGAATGAGGTGATGCACACTCTGACAGCTGATCAAAAAACATCATTTATCGTATACTTTGGCTCTCAGGAGTGAAAACAACTGAATTCTAGGAGAGTTTTGAGCACTTTCATGGAGTTAAAAGTCTTATGCCCCAGTCACACATTCCCATTTCTCATGGTGATTGTGCATGACTGTACACGATGGGCAAGGCCGGTTTGACTGTTATGATACGGGAAGAAATGACTGTCTCTCCCCTGGACGCTTTGTGGGCATTCGTCCAGCTTCAATTGGGTCAATACTACGATACGATGATGATTCCATGAATTTCCATCCTGCTGACGACATCAGCCCCGTTCAAGCCCAGTGTGCGTCACATAAGCCCCGATTGAGCCCCGTTGCTTGCGTTTTGTCGCGTTCACTTCCCGTACGAGATATGTAAGAACAACGCTGTGAAATTGCCTTGAACGGGACACAGTCGGGGCACAATTGGATACGTCCTTGTCAATCATCCTCAGAAAGCTTTCTGGATTGAGCCACGTTCAGCCCGATTGAGCCCCGTACATGCCACGCTAACTCTTCCCCGTTCCCCGGTGTTCGTCCACGACTATACAGTGCTGATCCAGATCAAGTAGTGCACGCACCACGACCGAAGCACGTTTCATCAGGATAATAACAATTGTGCACAATCGCCATGAGAAACGGGAATGTGTGACTAGGGCTTCACACAGACATAAATCTGAGAAGAATAAGACTTTAATGACACAACACATCCCATAATTTCACCTCCCAAATCCACAGGATCACCACTGCCCCCAGCACTTATATCTCTGGATCAAACCATGGATCTTTATGGGGAAAACTGTGTTAGGATCTCAGTCTCCTGTAGATATAAAAAGGGCTTCAGATCAAATTCATCCCTGTGAGAAAGTTTTTAATCCAGCCATTAAATCAAGTTTTTTTAAACATTACATTTATGGATTCATTGCGATAGATCTAAATTTCTTAATGAAAAACATAGCAGCCATATTATTAGACCAATCAAATGCTCCCAATTTCTACTTTCCCCTTTTCTTGACACAAGCTTCTCATCAGGAGCAGCTAAAGGTCAACATGTGGAAAGAAAGTGATGTGATGTGACATTTAGAGTGGGACAAATATCCACCTGGAGAAAAAAATGATCTTGAGGAATAAGCGCAAATAAATAAAAAGCTTTTGTTATAAGTTTCGTTGCATATTTTTTCCTCTCATTCCAGGGCGTGAGGTGAAAAGCTCTCAATCCTTCAGCTTTTGATAACACAGGTTGGTCAGAATGAGCAGCTTCTACCAGAAAATAATGGCTGCCCTGCACAAATAAGCTGCACAAAAAATTAATGAGATAAAGAAACAGAACAGCAGTTTCTTCTTCTCTATGCTTCTGTAACACCCGCTGTCTCCACCATCAGACCTCCTTTACCTAAGCTAATGGGAATAGTTGATGTAATGTAAACATGTTTAAGATGTAAAAGACCTTCATAGGTGCAAAAAATTCAATGTTATGTACCTATGAAGGTCTTTTTCAGAGTTTTTTACATGTAGTTTGAAGCTTTATGCATTTAAAAATTCATTTTAGATCTGTTTGTTTGCAAGCTTTACTCTCACCGCAGCAGCCTTATATATCAATGTGTTTGTGTTTGCATGCATGATTCAGCCCACGTGCACGCACACTCCTCTCCTGATGTATGCATGCATGTGTGTTACTGCTGCAGACACCTGTTACAACCCCCTGACATATAAATACACACGCTGTGGCATGTAAACAGGAAGGAGGGTTATGTGAGCAGAAATGCCAACACTGTCCTTTGGGGACCCGGTTTCTGTTACTGCACCCCCGACTCCTACAGCACGATGGAGCTTATTTTACAGAGACAAATAATGTGGTAATAATTTGATTTGGGCAGAAGTGAATGAACTTAAGTCAAGATCAGAGCACTCTTGAGATAACACACTCAGAAGCAAGAGTAAACACAAGGTGACCATGACCTCAACCTTTGACCTATGAGCTTCAAAATCTAATCAGTGCTTCCTTTAGTTAAGGGGGAAATTTGTGCAAAACTCAAAGAAAATCCCTTAAACTGTCGTGAAGATATTTCAGTCACAATACCACCTCAAATGGAGGATAAACCTGCTGAATTCAGGGCCATTCCAGAGGTGATAAAGCCATAAAAAGCACCATAACCTGAGCTCGTAATGATGTTTAAAGAGCTATTTTAAATCTTTGGCGACTCCTGCACACACCAACAGCCTCCTAACTGTTTTCTAACCGTGAGCGTCAGAGGCTTCATGCATAAAGCATGTGACAGCAAAGGTAAATGTCACACAAACACATAAAAAAACCCATCCAAGCATTAAACAGGCCATCACTTCATCTCAGAGCCCATAAATCAAGCACACACGACGCTCAGACACATCTCAGGACCATTGTTGTTCCCCAACTACCCGACTACTTTGAATGTTTTGCATCTGTAAAGGCGGCTGCTGAGGTTTGCCTGCGAGCGCCAGCGGGGTGACACCGTTATCGCCCTGCGCCGCAGATTGGCACCTGTCAGTGTGCATTCAGGCCCCTGTGAGTAACACTGACAGACAGGTCGGCGCGGCGGACCGGAGGTAGCACCCCTGGGTCCCCTGGCCCTCCCTCTGCGGGTGGGCGGGTGGAAGTGAGGTGAAAGAAGAAGGAAAACAAACGCTGGTTTAGTTCTTCCGAGAGCCAAAGATGACACACTGTTCAACAGACAGTTTCATAACGGTTACACATCCTGTTTCCAAATTTAAAACTCTAATGACATGGTGCTGACTCTCAGGCAGGATCTCTCTCTTCATTCACAAACTGATCCAACCAAACACTGACGAGAGAAAAAACACTCACCTGAAAAATCTAAAGGAAATACATTCATCTCTTTGTTTCAGAAAACCACACTTAATCAAAACATGTTCATTATTCACTTAAAAAAAAACAAATGTTGCTGCTTTTTGGATGAGAAAATACATTTATTCCTGGTTTTGTTCACATTTGCAAAGATTATATTCCACATGCTCACACATATTTGCTTCAAGTATCTCACAAGATTAATTTCCGTTGCATTAAATCACTGTTGTCCAAGTAAATATCACCAAAATGTTCATAAGACTTCCAAGTTTGAAGAAACAATCTCATGAATTTATAGTATTTTCTACAGGAAATATGTTAAGACAATATAATCAATCCTCATTTATTTATACTATGTGGGCAATTTTAATTGTATTTAAAATTATTCACTTATTTCTTTATTGTCTAAGTGAGTCCTGTCTTTTTTGCATATAATCAAACATCTTGTAAGAACAAGTAGAAGAAAAAGTATACTGCATATCTATCCCCAGTCTTTTTGTACCACTACCCAATTTTGCATAACTTAATACAGCCTAGCACCACTTCTCCCAAAATAACCCAAATGAAGCAAAACTCATGAGGACTCACTCTGTTTTTATCAGCTGGTCAGCAACAACATTTAGGAACACGGTCGGCTAATTTAACCACTACACTTTCTGAAGGAGGAGTAAAGTGCTGTAAATATCAGGGATGTCCAATATTGGATTTTTCTGATATCTGGTGTGCAAACTAAAATAGACCTGTCTCTTATTCTGTTACATTTTATTCAGGTTGGAAACAGAATATGGAACAAGAAAAACAATATTTTCTAAAAAAAATGATAAGGTAATATTATAATGTAGATATTAATTAAACTGAGGGGAAGCATAATGCTACATTAAGACATTATTCTGATATTTCAGCAGATATTGGGGTCATATACAGCCAATATGTATGGCTGATATATCAGCTATAGATACCAGCAGAATTTCTTGTATCTGGAGATACCAATATTTACCTTTTTAAACTATTATCTGCAAATACCAATATTGGGTCGAAAATATCATGCAATCAAATGTATTTACAACAACATTCAGGGCACAGGTGGACAAGTGAGCATGTAGAAGGTTAAACAGCAGGTTTAGTTCAGATCTTAATGAGTGTTAAGTCTGCCCAGTCAAGCTTCATAGGTGAATGTGGCAGGATGTGGCGGTCTTTTCAAAATAAAACACCTTTCACTCTGCATCATCCAACTGAAATAGATCATTTTGCAGCCCAGAGGTTAGGAGTTAAAGCCACACCAGGCACAGGAATGTGAACGTTGGTCTGCAAGGACGACAAAAACTGCAGGTGTGAGCACTGCTAATATTAGCCACACTTAGCAAACCAAATTACGAGACTTATCCATTGACAACCGCACATGATTAATGCCTAACTTTTCTGAGTTTTGTCTCATATTTACACCAGTGAGTATGATTATTATTTTGTATTTATTTGATCCTTTAAGTAGCTACATTGCACATTCCTAATGTTTATATATGTTCAGGGTTTTGAAAGATGCATTATTATGTTTATGCATGCAGTTTGTTGGGGTATATGCTCAAAGCAAAGTCATTATAACCTCACAAAGTCTTGCACTTTCACAAATCATTTTGCTTTGGACAGTCTCTGTCCAGCGTGGACTGAGTCATGATTGGTTTGTTCCCAACACCTCAGAAAATACACGTCCTGCCGTCTATTCAGTATGAGAAGTTTGACTGTTTGAAGCTAAAGTCTCGACTCCATACCTCCATGTGATGTGATCAATATGAGCCAAATACATGGACAAAGATTTTAAATCATTTTGCAGATCTGATTCTGGGGGAGACGAGATGAGAACTTGTCTGAACAGAGAAACCTCATCCTGAAGTTGAAACAAAGACTGAAGTGATTTGTTAAAGCAGCTCTGTTTCTCCTCTTCCTCCATCATTAGCAGAATTAGAGCTCCTCCAAACTCGAGTCCTGGAGGTTTTCTTGTATTTATTCCTTTGCAGTGCGGACGTCGGGGTCAAAGCGGCGGAATAAGCACCTCCTTATTGAAGCAGACAAGAGCAATGATCGATGCCAATCGCGTAATCAGCCTTTATTTGAAGGGGGTCGTTGATTCTCAGTCCATCAAGGTTAAGAGTGCGCCACTTGTCACGGCGTGATTTATTATTGCCAGGAGCAGACGAACAACGTCGCATGCCAAAGGGGAGAGGATGTGTGGGGGGGTGTGTGGGAGCACGGAGACCCAGCCCCGCCGTTTGTATTAATAAGTCCAGACGTTACGTGTGAGGCACATTTTGGAAATTACCCTTGAAAAATTAGCGTGTCACCACCAATCGTCATCAAATGATTCAGGGGGCGTGGCCTGCTGAGGTTTAAATGGCGTTCGTCACCACATGCACGGAGAGAGTGTTATTCACATGTCTCTAGGTCCTCAGAGAAAATGTGCCCTCTCTTTGTTTTTGACCGCTCATGTGTGTGAAATAATGTGTGTGAACATATGACTAAATACTTTCTGATCAGATGCAGAATCAGTCTCCTGTGAGGACAATCAGCCCTGAAGATAATAAATTAAATGAGCCTCTGAGAACATACGTCAACATTATTTCATTTTCTATTAATTTTAGATGATATATCTCAGAAATATCTGTAAGACCTAACCAAACGTTCCTGAAAGTCAATTATCTGTATTTATTGTCAAAATTATGGGAAATTTGCACATAAAAACTTCTACACTCGTAGTTTCAACACTTTATTTCTGGAAAATGCACAAAAATACTTAATTCAATGGAGTTTAAATGCAAAGGCATGCATACAAGATTGTCTTAAAGTGATGTCAGATGTTTTAACTTCAGAAATGTTGATGCTTTAAAAGTATTTTTTTACTGTCAAGGTGTTTTAGAGCATAATGCCAAGTACAAAAATATATTAAAGTTGTTATGATATAATTTTGCATTTATTTTTCCTGTTGCAATTTCTAAAACTTTAAGGTGGAATGATATTCATGTTTTCTTGGTTACGCCCTTGCTGTTATAGTATTTATTTTTGGATTTTAAACAAGGTAATGGGGTCCTATAAGCAGTTATTTCAGGCGTGGACTATTCTGCAAAGAAGCAGTGGTAAAGTTTGTTGATTACTCAAGATGAAAAACGTATCATATTACAGAGAGTTTGGTCATATCTGTTATTATAAAATGACATAGTAAAGGTAGCAGGATGGAGGCTCTGATAGATGGAGGCACAGAGACAAACAGCAAACAGGACAGAGCACAACTCAAGCAGCAATCAAACAAAACCCTGGATCTCCAACTGATGGCGCACCAGATGAACTGTTTCACATATCCATAGGATATATTTCATGCTCATCTGAAAGATATCTGGCTGGTAGAAGCTTTCAAGAAAAACTGGAGGGTGACAAAGTGAATATTTTGTCTGCACAACCTCTGCAGGTCCCAGAAAGTTCCGGTCACAAACCAGCCAAGACCCAGGGGGGATTGAAGTGGATCATCTGTACATGACATGAAGAATGTCTTAAAATTGATCTGCAAAAAATCATCAATAGATGTTTTGAATCAATTCAGACTTCAGTGATTTCATTTAAAAAGAGATAAAAGTTTTTCAGGTCCTCTAATATTTGGACATTTTTAATTTGACATGTTCATGAGGAAACCAGAGGGACAGGAGGGAGCTCAGGCTGTGTCAGAGCTAATTAAATACCCATCAGTAACTAATATGAACAACAGATAAGCTCATGCTGATGACCAATGACAGAAACAAAATCAACATTAGTGCTGTCTGCATGCTGTTTGAAAACATATACCTCAGCACTTGGAAGCAATGTCGCAGTGTTCAAGGATAATTAGCTACCATGTTAACTGTTGGCTCTCCGTCTGATTCTTACTGCTCTTTTCCTGCTTTAATTGAGTTGGAGAGGACAGCTGACAGACCTGGAAAGTGAGGACATATCATGAGGGACACCATGCAGGAGGACAACATCCTCAGAACATGAGCATGCAGACATAACCACTGGACTTTGGGTGCCCTGTGAAAGTCTGTTTTTGCTTATTTTTGCTATTTCAGCAGCAATAGCTCTTGGCTGCCCCTGATTCTGCATGGTGAGTAACATTTATGATGCACAGTAAGAGTATTTGATGTATATGAACCCCTCTCACTGGATCATGGGAAGACTTCACATCAATAATCTTACTGCTGATTAATATTGATGACTTTTTAGGCCAAACTTAAGACTCAGTGTTTATATTCAGACGCGTTAAATCATGATGTAAAGTGTCATTACACTGTGAGGTGTGTCTCTTTTCCCCATGATCTAAGACGTGAAGCTCCATCTTCTGCAGCTTCATCATCCTCACTCTGATTCAAAGTGACGTCTGAATCCAGGATGTAAATCTCTCACTTTGTCTGCAGCTGTGAAGAAAAGGCGGCCATGACTGATGCCTATTTACAAACAGGCGAGTGGCGGGACACTCCCGCCTGTCCGTGAGAACACAGCGGTGTATGTGAGACGAATGGAGCGGAAAGTGCATTTTTCATCCCGTTCCCCTCTGTTTGTGCTCCCTTTACACACACTACACAACAGGGAACACATGTAATGCATCACGCCGTGATTTCTGACAGCGAGGTGGAGGTAATAACTTCAGGACGCCCCGCTTCCTTTCTTTCCCCTCCCTCCCTCCCTCTCCTTCATCCGCCAAACTCCACAGCGAGACCCTCTTATGTCAGCCATCGATCTGGTGGCTGGAGACAACTCATTTCATCGCCGTGACACGCCATGATGGAGCGCCGCGCCCTCAACCCCTCGACTTATTCCCGGCCCCGCGCTCCGGCACGCCTCCGTCAGAGAGGCAGCGTGTCGGACGCTTGGCGAGTCTATTGATCTGCCACGGGTGGACGGCCAGAGAGGCGCTGACGCCGTTCTCTTCATTTCTGAGGGGCCTCGTCAGACGGCCGCGGCTCGCTGTCGCCATATTTCAGATCCTGACAAGCTGTTACACGGATCTCTTACATGTGACAGCTAATTCTGATTCAGAGCCCAGCCTTTGGACGAAACATTTCCTTTTTTGGACGTGCTGTTTTTATGATGTGCTCCGTTTTGAGTCTTAGCTTCCTTTAATAAAGTCTCTGTTTTTATCAGGTGGTAAAGATAGATTAGGTTTTGCATGTATGAACATCTTTTGGGAAATGTTTTGGTTGTTTTATGCTTTGTTTGAAAAAAAGGGGCATGAAAAGAGTCAAAAATGGATGGCTAACTTTGGTAACCAAGTCTTCAGTGCCAGAGGGTATACGGTATACACTAGGGCTGCCAAGATTAGTCAACTAGTCATGACGACATCGACGATGAACATCGTTGATTACTACTTTAATAGTCAACGTCTTCGTTTGTTTTTTAAGCATCATTTCCTCTCAAAACTGCCGTTGTACCTTCCGCTGTCTTGTCTGCTTTCCTGTCCTTGACGCACATGCTCAGTAGTGGTAATCGGGTCAGCCGCGATGTCACTAGAAGAGTTATGCCCAAACAGTATCATGGCTAGCCGGCAAGCAAGCTCGAAAGTTTGGGAGCATTTTACCCAAACAAAAGAGAAGAATGTGCAATGAAAAATCTGCAAGGCAGAACTTGTCTTCCATGGCAGTGCAACGGCAATGCATAAGCATCTGAAAAGGAAGCACGTCGTGGTTGACTGAATTTCTGACGAAGAGCGACAGTCGTCTCTGTAAGCTAATTGGCTAGTTTGCGGCTAACATTAGCGTCAACAGTGAACGTTAACATTAATGATGATGATTTCATTAGCCTTAGAACACATATGTTATGTGTTTGCTGTAACGTTATAACAGCTGCAAAGTTCATTAAAAGCTGAATGAACTACCATCTTAATAGTTTTTATTTTTAGTTTGCACATACCTTAAACACTTCAAGCTGGAAGCTAATGATGGTTATACAAGAGCAGCTGCATGCTGGTGCAGTAAGCTGCAATTCATGCATGATGTGATTAGTCGACTAATCGTAAAAAATAATCGTTGACTAGTCGATTATCAAAAAAGCCGTTTGTGGCAGCCCTAGTATACATTCCACATTCAGTGTAATTACAGGTTATTATAGTATTCCTCATGAAAAATTGTATTTTATTTTAACAAATGCAAGAATCAATGTACAAATGAGAGGTTTACACAAACACTTGCAGCCAAAAGAGCTTTGTTTTGCTGGAAATATTGCTTTTTATAATGTTTTCATGGTAGATGTTGTCATGTTTTCTTCATTTATATGCAATTTTTATATTTTAGATTGACTGGTGGGCATACAGTTGCCCAAGTCCCTCCGATCCAAGTCCCAAGTCGAGTCAGGTCATTTGGGTCCAAGTCTCAAGCAAGTCCCAAGTTTTGTTTGCTGTGGGCGAGTCAAGTCAAGTCCCTCACCATTGTTCCCCAGCCCACCTGAAAAAGCACTCAGGTTTATATCTTGAAGAGAGAAACCTTATCTTCCTAAGTTCAATGTCCAAAAAGAGCATGCAGACTAGCCTGCATGGACTAAACCAGCATAAAGGTGTTCATTTATCCATTACAGCATTACATGTCTGATCATTTAGACCAAGGTAGATGGGAAAGGCTTCATTCCATTAAAGAAATGACATGTCTGATACAAAAAATATGTTTAACATTTTGCAGCATCTAAATTGCAGGCTCAAACTGCCTTTCTGACATTTCTTTAAAGTGTATTTTTTTAGAGGTAGCTACCTTAACAAAGACAAACAAAGTTACAGTATGAATGAACAGTGCAAAGTGCTTCTGTAAACAGCACACAGCAAATACTTATATAAAAACAACATTTAACTTAAGAGATATCAGAATATTTTAAAAATAAGCACTCTAAAAGGAAACAAGAGCTGGGGAAATGCAACCTTTCCCAAGTAAAATCAGTGTTTCCCCTGCTTTGATGCTTTGGGATTGGGGGGGGACCATGGTCCGTCGTTCAGGATCATCTATATTAATCACTTTGTTTATTCACTCATCTGTCTGTCTATATTAATCATTTTTCATTTTTTCATTCATCTATCTATCTATCTGTCTATCCAGTGGTGTAGTCTGGTTTATTCTGATTTATGCACCGCCCACTGAAAACAGCTCTGAGATCCACTTATGGGCCTCCACCCACAGGTTGAGAACCGCAGCACTAGTAGATTGTATTAGAAGCTTGATCCTTCAAAGATTGTTCTTATATCACGGAGAATAAGTGATCCAGGATCCCTCAGGATGAGTTTATCATTTAGAAAACAGAGAGTGAGTGAAAACAAGAGCTGGACTGATGAAGAATGTTGAGTTTAGATTCATCAAAGGCTGACTCGTGACATGTTTTAAGTCTTTGGGCTCTAACTTCCTGGCGCAACGCAGGGTGGCGCAGCCTGGCGCACCCCGCGCAGTGGTAATTTTGTCCGGGGCACCGCCGTGCGCAGCCACTTTGGCAATTTGGTAGACCGGCTGCGCCGAGATGGGTGTGACGGCGCACCAGGGGGAGGTGTGCTCTCCCAGTTACTGCAAAAGTGACAGCGTCTCTGACCTTCTTCGCCACCGAGGTGAAATTGTCACTGCGCCTCGCCCACGGCGCATTTAAAGGCGAGGAGAGGCGTTCATTTGATTAGTGAAGATCACACTCGGCTGTGTTAAATCCACTCACGCCTCCTCTCCTACCTCTCTGCTACTTGCGCCGCTGGGAGAGACGGAGGCGTGGGTGCGCCTCCCTGCGCAGGACTGCGCCGTGCACGAAACATGCAAAATGCCCCGGACACACCCCGTTGGCTCGGCACAGGCGCGGCGCAGGGCAGGTGCGCCCCGCCTGCGCCTGGTCTACGAAATTAGAGCCCTTTGTGTTCACTTAAACCGGGCACATGAACTATCAAGACACCGTTTGAATTATAAAATCACACAAAGTGACTGATGATCCCTCACTGTCCCTGCAATGCGCGCCTGTCTGCGTCTTTACGCGCAAACGGAGGAGCGCGTAAAGACGCTGAGCGGGGGTTTAGATCAAATCTTCACGTGAACATCGGATGAAAATCTCTCTTCCTCAGCTTTTCCTTCCTTTCTCTGCTCTGTGTGAAAGCGTTAGTTAAATCAGTGAATGTTTCATTCATGTTCTGCGCTGTTTAACTGAAGGCAGCGTTTGTTTTGTTGAATGGTTTTACGTGAATAATCAGACTGTGCAGGAGAGAGAGGATGGCTTGAGCAGCATGCAGCGTAAATAGTCAGAGGACAGGTCGGAGAAGGGTCAGAGGAGAGGAGAAATGCATTTGCATTTTAATGAATGTGATGAAACGATAGTGACGCATTAGACTCTAAAATTGCGCAAATTAGAGTACGCTTTTTTATTTGATAAAAAGAATGCCTGTTAAACGCCCTTTTCATTAAAATAAAAATCAAATAATGTTTTTTGTCTTTAAATCTGCTCTTGAATTTATGGGTGGGGATCCTGTTGGCACGGCGGGGGTGTCCGTTGCGACGGCGGGGCGCCGACCCAAATGAACTATAGGGGAAACACTGAGAATTATTTGTGCAAGTTAATGTCCTGTTTAAATGTTATAGAGTCAAGTAGTGCCTGTATTACATACACTGATCATCACTGTAACGGACGCGGATGTGTAGAAGGAACGTATGTGTGTACTGTGCCGTGTGTGGGACAATAATAGGTGACGGACCGAGTGTACTATGAATGGAGCATCAATAAAGTGAATCTAAAAGGTAAGAGCTCCGTATGTCTCCTGCAGAGCATGTGAGCAGAGTGGAGCAGTGAGATTTCCTGCTCCTCGCTCACACAGCTGTTCTCGCACCCCGCTCCGCCGCTCAGAGCGCATGCGCACCGCTCCGCTTATTACCGCTCTGACGCTCACTCAAATTTCTACCCGCTCCACTCAAATCACTCACCACTCACTCTACGAAAATACGGAAGCGCATTGCATTCACTGGATAAAAAAATGAGACGATTGCAGGTGAGCTGCACTGAGGTCTGAGAACTTTTGCGCTGTCCGCGGTGCTGATCCGAGTTGTCAACATCCAGTTTCCGACAGAAAACAGTGTGGGTGGCTGAACAATTAATTACACGCAATCACCAATAAAATGAACGCCTCTTCTCGCCATCTGTCCCGCGAGGTGGTCCACACGGTGACGCGCGTGTCCTCCGATGCGCGGCCCGGTGGCCCCTGCGCTCTCCCAGTTGCTGCAACAGTGACAGCGGCTCTGACCTTCTTCTCCACCGAGGTGAAATTGTCACTGCGCCTCGCCCGCGGCGCATTTAAAGGGGAGGAGAGGCGTTCATTTGATTGATGAAGATCACACTCGGCTGTGTTAAACCCACTCAAGCCTACTCTCCTCCCTCTCTGCTACTAGCGCCGCTGGGAGAGACGGAGGCGTGGATGCGCCTGCCTGCGCCAGACTGCGCCATGCACGGAATTTGCAAAATGCCCTGGTCACACCCTGTTGGCGCGGCGCAGGCGCCGCGCGGGTATTAAATAGTGGTTGCTGTGATTGTTTATTGCATTGAAATGTGCCTGACACTGTGGACACCTGACTGTGAGGTTTTGGTGAGGTGTGCGCACTGTGCCCCTGTCAGCCAAATTACCACTGCATGGGGTGCGCCTCGTCTGCGCCGAGAGTAGACCAGGTTGGAGCGGGCGAACTTTCAGCGCACCTTCCGCGCGGTTTTTTGGCACGAAATTGTCACTGCGCCCAGCTGAATATTTCGGCACCTCCCCCTAGTGCGCCGTCACACCCATCTCGGCGCAGCCGGTCTACCAAATTGCCAAATTACCACTGCGCGGGGTGCGCCAGGCTGCGCCACCCTGAGTTGCGCCAGGAAATTAGAGCCCTTTGTGTTCACTTAAACCGGGCACATGAGCTATCAAGACACCGTTTGAATTATAAAATCACACAAAGTGACTGATGATCCCTCACTGTCCCTGCGATGCGCGCCTGTCTGCGTCTTTACGCGCAGACGGAGGAGCGCGTAAAGACGCAGAGCGGGGATTTAGATCAAATGTTCACATGTACATCGGATGAAAATCTCTCTTCCTCAGCTTTTCCTTCCTTTCTCTGCTCTGTGTGAAAGCGTTAGTTAAATCAGTGAATGTTTCATTCATGTTCTGCGCTGTTTAACTGAAGGCAGCGTTTGTTTTGTTGAATGGTTTTACGTGAATAATCAGACTGTGCAGGAGAGAGAGGATGGCTTGCGCAGCATGCAGCGTAAATAGTCAGTCGGAGTCAGAGAAGAGGAGAAATGCATTTTGCATTTTAATGAATGAAATGAGAGCTTTTGCGCTGTCCGCGGTGCTGACCCGAGTTGTCAACATCCAGTTTCCGACAGAAAACAGTGTGGGTGGCTGAACAATTAATTACACGCAGATGCACTCTGTGTGAGACATGCTTCAGACGCTTGGTGTGAGCGGTACCGGAGCGAAATTGGAGCGGGATGGAGCGACAGATGAGGTGCCGCTCCAGCTTTTGTGAAAAAACCGCTCCGCTCCGCTCACATGCTCTGGTCTCCTGTCTGGCTCTTCATATAATGCCTGAGCATCGCATGTAACAATCACAGTGCGTGTGTGCTTCCAGCCTGTCAGTGCTTCTGCTTACATGAAAAAATACGGAGCCTGTCCGAACCTGATAGAGAGCGCGGCGTGCACACAGAGCGCTCTGATCATGTTAGAATGATATGATATCCACGTGAAAGAAAAACTTATGCTACAATTTTTCCGAGTCATGTTGTCTCAAGTCAAGTCGAGTCTGGAGTCATAGTCTCCCGAGTCCGAGTCGAGTCCTGAGTCTTTACCTGGCGAGTCCGAGTCGAGTCGCAAGTCGTGGAACACATTTGAAGAAACTATATATAACGGAAGAATTCAGCCCCCCATATCAGCCAATCACATAGCTGCAACTCAATCCATCAAGGCATGTAGACATAGTCAAGACAACCAGCTGAAGTCCAAACAGAGCACCAGAATGAAGAAGAAAAGTGATTTAGGTGACTTTGAGCATGACAAGCTGCTGATCTACTGGGACTATCAGACACAAATATCTCTGGGGTTTGCAGAGAATTGTCCTAAAAAGGGAAATTATCTAGTGAGAAGCAGTTCTCTCTAACAAAATGCCTTGTTGATGCCAGAGATCACATGAAAATGTCCAGAGTGTCTCAACATATAGGCAACAACTCAAATGATGAAGAACAGAAAACTGTGCAGCAACTGTGTGATGTTATCATGTCAATATGGAGCAAAATCTCTGAGGGATGTTTGCAGCAGCAATGAAGAATTAAGGCAGCCGAAGTGTATTTTAGAGTGGCAGAAAACTATCAGGCGGTGGTTTGGATTTAACAAAAGGCCAAAAATCATGTGTAACATTCAGCTCTCTTTCTGAATCCTGGGAACGTCATCATGAATAATGTTGGATTATATCTTTCATGTAAAGTAAGTAGAAAGGAAAAGGCAGCCTAATAGTCTTATTGACTTGTTAGTTTTATATTTAAGCAGCCTATCACCCAAACTGAAATGTATAAGCATGACTATAAATTAAACTAAAAGTAGCAGATATTTCTTCTCTAACTGGGCCATCATTTTGTTTTCCCAAACTGAGAAATCCAAACTCAAGCAGGCGGATGAAAACACCTTCCCCAGATATAATTAAAGCCTCCTCGCTGGCAGATTTAGCGCCCTGCCTCTGTCAGTTTGTTGTGTTTGGTGTTGGCGCCCCGAGGCCGTACAGGTCATCCTGATTTCTGCACAAGTGTTGAACCTAACACCTGACCCCGAGGCTTTACCGGGAAGATCCAAAGCCGACGTGACACATGACTACAAACGGGCATAAACACCGACTCCTTCCCTCCGCTGTTTGCTGCTGCATATTCATGGTGTCAGACGGAGAACACGTGTAAGGTAGAATAAAGAACTCTGGAGCTGATTCTGTGCTAATTTTAATGTGTTTGCATGTAATTGTGTGCGCTTGTGAGTCAGTGTGTGTACGTTTGTCTGTCCGTGTGCGTGAATTCGAGGCTCAAGTCAGAGGCTGTAATGCAAATTGTCCTGTCACTTCCTTTATTGCAGGATGGGTAGATATGTGTGTGTGTGTGAGGTGAGAGTAAAAGGGGAGGGGGATTCAGCCAACACACACACACACTTTTCCTCACTAGCACCTCGAGGCTAAGCTGCGCCTCAACCTGAACTTGGGAGTTCATTTTGTTTCTCTACGTCTGGAGCAAAAAGAAATAGCCTTGGGATATTTCTAACATTTTTTTGTTTTCCCTCTCCCGTCCGCTCTGCCTGTTCTCTTAATGTTTCACTAAAACCTTTTGGAATTACAGGCAGGAAGGTAATTCACCAACCAGGAAAGCTTTATTTTGCAGCGCTCCCAATTGTTCTGACAGCCAACCTCGCTCGTGAGATCCGTCCTTTTGGCGCATGTTTTTCTCTGCGGTGTTTGTGTGGAGGGGTTACTCATAAATCAGACAATGAAAAAGATGAAAATAAGGAAAGTAAGAGGACAAAAAAGGTTATTGGAAGCTCAAATATCTGCAGCTCTGGAGGCTGAGCAAAAAGTACAAGCCTAAACTAAAATCATTCCTCTCTCACACTGCTTACTCGATGCTTCAGTGGCTGCAAACTTCCTTAAACTTCAGCCTAATTACAATCATTTCACATTCACATCACCCTAGATATACAAGCTGAGGTACGTCGATTAAAGGGCAGAAGCCTGAGGGACAAATTCTCACAGCTTAAAGGATGCCTTTAACCTTAAATTCCTATAATTTAACAATAGGTTCAAACATATAGCTGCAAAAATTGATTGATTGAGCCCCCAAAACATTTCAACATTTGGGGCTCTAATTTCCTGGCGCAACTCAGAGTGGCGTAGCCTGGCGCATCCCCCCGCAGTGGTAATTTTGTCCTGTGTACCGCCGCAGCCAATTTGGCAATTTGGGAGACCGGCTGCGCCAAGATGGGTGTGACGGCGCACCAGGGGGAGGTGTCGAAAGATTCAGCTTGGCGCAGTGACAATTTCGTGCCAAAAAACTGTGCGGAAGGTGCGCTGAAAGCCCGCCAGCTCCAACCTGGTCTATTCTCGGCGCAGACGAGGCGCACCCGGGGCAGTGGTAATTTGGCTGACAGGCGTACAGTGCGCACACGTCACCAAAACCTCACAGGCAGGTATCCAGAGTGTCAGGCACATTTCAATGCAATAAACAATCACAGTAACCACTATTTAATGTAACCGTCTGAACCAGCACATACATTTGTATCTATATTAATTGTCCCGTCACATCTGATGTCAGATCAGAGACGTTTGTCAAAATGGAGTTCATATCTCTCAGCCAACAACAAACAGCCACATCATCCGATACGGAGTAAAGCGCTGCTATTTGGCGATGACAGACCAGGAATGCAGGTGGATCACAAGCATGATGAATGGATTAGCCTGCTGCTGTGTTTAAATGCAATTATCACTTAGTTTTGTACTCCTATTATGACACAGGAACAGATTACATCTGTCCCGCGAGGTGGTCCACACGGTGACGCGCATCGTGTCCTCAATGCGCGGCCCGGTGGCCCCTGCACTCTCCCAGTTACTGCAACAGTGACAGCGGCTCTGACTTTCCTCTCCACCTAGGTGAAATTGTCACTGCGCCTCGCCCGCGGCGCATTTAAAGGCGAGGAGAGGCGTTCATTTGATTGGTGAAGATTACACTCGGCTGTGTTAAACCCACTCACGCCTCCTCTCCTCCCTCTCTGTCATGTGCCCCTGTGGGAGAGACGGAGGCGTGGGTGCGCCAGACTGCGCCGTGCACGAAACTTGCAAAATGCCCTGGACACACCCTGTTGGCGCGGCGCAGGCGCGGCGAAGGGCAGGTGCGCCCCGCCTGCGCCTGGTCTACGAAATTAGAGCCCCGTATGTCAAGGGTCATCAACTACATTTCTACAGGTTTTTTCTAGACAGACCTTATGGAGGCTGGGTTTTAAAAACAATGTAATAATGTGAATATTTATGTCTAATTGATATCCAGAAGCAGCCGCTCCAGTTTTCCCTTTCCAGCCAATTATCAACCAAATCACAGCCACTGAAAATCCCCCCACACTCCCTGACCATAGACACCCCATTTTGATTTAATATTTTCATTTTTATTGCAATTTATGTGTTTCTTAGCTACTCCTTTTCAAGCATGTGGGCTTGCTGCACATGCAGGATGTCATCAGTGGTTTACATTAATTTGTTTTATTTTGTTTTTTGGTATGTGTGAAGTTATTCCTGATTAAACTGTGTCAATCACATTAGTTTGGATGGTTGTGTTCAGTAATAGGGATGTAACTAAAAAGATAACAACATACTTTTCTTCCTTATATTTTCAGAATTTGAAGATATTCTGTGGGCCAAAAGGGAAGATGTGGGTCACCAGTTGACGATCAGCGGCCTATATCATCAGGAGGAAACCAGAGGGTTCGTCAGGGAGGTACATGTCCAGTCATTGGCTTCAGAGCACTTCAGCACTTCACAGGCATTTGAAACATCTTCATGAATTTTGCACCTTCAGGTTCTTAAAATGACTTTACTTGCCTCTTGTTCTTATTTTTAAACACATTTTCTGTTAATGTCACTATTTGCTTTATGTGCCAAAGCTCTTAATGTCATAAATATTCTGTAAAGCACTTGAAACTACTCTGTTCTTGAATGCTCCTCTCCATAAGCTTGCTTTTCCTCACAAACCTCGGGGGATTTGCAGAAATGGTTAAGCAATTTACCTCTCAGTAATAAAAAAATAAGAAACTTTTGAGTGTTTCCCTCACAAGGAGAAGCTTAAAAAGAGCTGCAATTTTAAATCATCCCACAAAACCTCCATTACAGGTGGAAAAAAGCCACGTTATCACGCTCCCTGTGCTTTCTCTACGTGTAAGAGCGCGGCCTCTGAGTATTAACAGAGGCGGTTTAAGAGAAAAACTTCATTAAATACCTCGGGGATTAGGCTGCCAGAGTTGGCCTGGCGTCTCAGCGGGCAACGGTTAAACCTTTAGCACCTGCTGACATCCTCTTTGTGTTTAAAGAGAGAGGAAATCCAAAAGAAGAAGCTGCTACAAACCTTCACCTGAATGGTAATGAAATCAGCCAATTTAGCCTGAAACAGAAAGTTGGGGGGAGGACTGGGGGAGACGGGGGTGGCACTGAAGCATGCACCCAGAAGTGGACTGAAAAGTGAGAGAGAGAGAGGGAGCGGCGCCCGAGCATGGCGGTGTGAGGAGAGGAAGTTACGGAGAGGTGGGCAAATCTGTAAGGCGCTGGAGCCAAGCGGGAGAGCTAGTCACCTCATCAGGCGTAGATTTTTACAGCCCCCGTTGGCCTAATCCTGACAAGCCGTGTGTCATTAGGGAGCCTGCACCTTTTTTCTCCATCTCCCCTGCCAAAGATTCACTCTCCCGCTGCTGAAGATGTCACTCACAAGAGGAGGGAACGGGAGCGTAGTTATTTGATTGATGATGATTTTAAAAGAAAAGGGGGCCGAGGATAGTACCGGGGGGATACCATGAGGAGGGGTCATTCCACTTTTTCTATTAAAAGCCACTGAACTTCAAGGACACTACTTTTCAGTCAACAACGATGTGTATGGGTATTTTTCATATTGCAAATCATAAACCCTGTGTAGGCTGAAGCTGGCTCGTGTAATAACGTTTTTCTCCTGTCTGATCTGATGGCAGGTGACGATGTGGTGTCAGATTTTACCAACCAAGGGCCCAACTCTAGCTGTCCTTTTTTAAAATATCCGTTTCCTTTAGTTGCAGCAGCAAAAAAACAAAATGTGCATGCTTTACGGGTGAAAAAACAACACTCTTGGATTGGTAGTGTAGTGCTGTCAGTCGAGATTTTAAAGAAAAACAAAGTAGGTTAGTTAGGGTTTGTTGGTTGGCAGGGTCACAAGGTAGGGTAGGCAGGGTTTAGAGGGGAAGTTGGTAAGGAGTTTGATGGGGTATGTACAGTATGTAGGGTAGATAAGCTTGGTAGGGTAGATAGGTATGGGAATGGGGGGCAAGGGTGGTAGAAAGATGGGAAGAAGGGTCAGTAGGTAGGTAGAAAAGATGATAAGGTAAGGTTGGGTAGGTTGACAAGGTAGATGGGTCGGGTATGTAGGACTGATGTATGGATAGGTAGGGTTGATAAGGCAGGGTTGGTAGGTTGTTTGGTGGGGTGGGCTAGGTAATGTGAGATGGTAGGGTAGCTTGGTAGGTAGATAGGATGGTAGGAGGGTTGGTAGGGTCATAAGGTAAGGTAGGTTGGTGGAGTAGGTAAGGTTGTGTGTAAGCAGGTGGGATATGTGTGGTTGGTAGATAGGTAAGTAAGGTAAATAGGTTCTGTAGGCAAGGTTGGTAGGTAGGTCAGGTAGGCTAATTTGGATAAGAGGGTATGGTCTATAAGGTGAGGTTGGTGGGTAAAATAGGTTGGGTGGATGGTTAAGGTAGGTAGATGTAGGGATTGATAGGTAGGGTAGGTAGGGCTGGTGGGGTAGACAGGTAGGTTAGGTTTGCACAGTAGGGTAAGTAGGTGGTGAGGGTAAGTCACGTTGCATGGTAGGTAAGGCTGGTAATGAGGGTAGAGTTCTAGTAGGTATCTTGGAAAGAAGGCTTATTGATCCAACAGGGAATTCAACTCTCAGCAAAATCAAGAAATATACCAACAGAAAAAAAGACAAGATAAAACTGAGGGCAGGTAGACGGCACAAATCAACTAAAGTCCATGACTATATGTTCATGAGCCACAGTATTATGAAAGGATCAGGACTGCATGTGCGTGTACTTTAGTACAAACAGAACATACAGTAAGCATGAGCTTAACATGCTGTGTATACAGTGGTGTATTAAGGTTTGTATGTCATAGTTTCCCTCATTTCGATCCTCTGTCCCAACACCAGTGAACCCACATAAACCACAAACATCTTATTAAATGAGTTTGAGCAGAGGGACTTGTGATAAGTCCACCTCAGATGATTATGGACGATAATCAAACCTTCAGACTGAGTGACAGGTCTGATGGTGAGAGCACAAAGGACTGAGGGGCCAGATCTTGTTCCCTCTCCTCTCCTGGTCCTGTCCATGATGCACCAGAGGCACTTTTTAACATTTCAGGGCAGCTGCACCTCAGCAGAAGCTCCAGGGTTTAGCTCCTATTTGAAGAGACACACACATTCTCTCTGTTTGTTTTCTAAGTGGGACCTAAATCAATATTCCAACTCCAGGAGCCTTCAAAGTCAGCCAAAAGTAGCCAAGTGAAAATTCTTGTTTGGTAAAATCGAAGCACGGGAGCATTTGATTTCAGAGATATGATCCTCCAAGCACAAACACACAAACAATGCAGCGCAACAATCCATATTTGGGTTTAATTAATTGCTTAATGCCAATAATATTGCCGTAATGTGATGCTAATTACGGGGTAATTATGTAAATGATGGTTAACTATGATGATCAACGCTCAAATTAGCATTCAAATCATCCCGGCGAAGGGCCCACCTCTCGTAATTGCATTAAAAGATGTACACAACTTTGAAATGCGAGCAGAAGAAGAAGAAGGAGCTTTTCTGTGTGTGCGTGCCGAGGATGTGTGAATGCCCTCCTCCCCCTCGTCTCCACGCACACCCTTTCCTCCACCTCTGTACTTTTTTTACAGGCAGAATCCACAGAAACATCTGTTAAGTAGGAGCAAATGTCAGCTAATTATTTCACCAAAGCATGTTTTTAATTGATCAACAGGGGAACAGCTGTAGAGCGGGTTCTCGCGTCACGGCGCTCAGCGAATGAAGACAGAGGCAGAGGGGGTTGAAGATGGAGGAGGAGGGGTGGGGGGGTTTCACTGAGACAGGAGAGCAGCGAACCCTCCACCCTGATCCTCCAAACCGTCAAGAAAAGGTTCGACCCGCCGCTGTAATTACTTATTTCAGCTGAACCGGAGTGCCAACCTGTGAACGCTGCCCTGACAGAGTCGAGGGAGGAGCGCTCGTGTTAAATCTTCATCAAACAGAAATTAACAGGTTCATATTAAATACACAGACCTCCTCTCTCCTCACTGTGTGTTAGATTACAGTGTGAACAAAGGTCTGCAGCTCGTCAGTTCAAACAGAATATCTCTGTTAAAGCACAGGATTGTTTCCTCCTCGTTAATTTTTGAACCAATTAGATTAAAGTCCTATTGACAGATGGAAAGTCAAAAGGAAATTTCTTTGTTCGTAACCTTTGTCGAATTTCCTTTAAAGCTTTGGTATCCACATATGGCTGGAAAACCCACTGGCCCTTTATCAAGTACACCTGTTCAACTGCTTCAAAATGCAAATACCCAATCAGCCAATCACATGGCAGCAACTCAATGCATTCAGGCATGTCAAGACGACCTGCTGAAGCTCAAACTGAGCATCAAAATGGAGACATAAGGTTAGATAGAAGTGATTTTGAATGTGACATGATTGTTTGTGTCCATCAGAAACTGCTAACCTAACGGGATTTTCATGCACAACCATCTCATTTTAGAAAAAGGTCCAAAAGGAGACAATATCCAGTTGGTAGCAGGTCTTTTAGCAAATGCCAGGGAGGTAGGAGGAGAATAACTAGAGTGATTGGAGATGACAGAAACGCAACAATGACTTTAATCAATACAACCAAAGTATTTAACTTGAATCATGTCAAGGTTTATAGTTTTACATTTGTTATTTCTTTTCAGGAAAAACAGAAATTCAACCTAATGGTCCAAGCTAATCTGCATTGGTTTTGCTGTTAAATGTTTATATTTCTCTCCAAATGTGGCTTTATGTAGAGGGATTGTCTGGAAACAAAATTAAAAAGATCCCTATTTTGCACAGCCTTTATGTTCAAAGTTACTTTGGAACTAAATGAAAGATATGCGGGTTAAAGGGTATCATTTCAATGCTATGGGAACATTAATTTTGATATTGCTAGTTGTAGAACAGCCATTACTTAATGTCTGGTAAAGGAAATTCAAAATGGGTTAAGTAGCTTTGAAGCAGGTCAGTGCAACAACTGTTTCTAGTTGCGTTAAACAGTGTTTCCTCTCTGTGGTGTTACTTAGATAACTAATCTGACCCCCACAGTGGGAAACAAAGACCATAAATCCCCTGTGAAGCTCAACAGGTACAGCAGTCAGCTCCATTCTCCCTGTGCTAAAAGCTAAATAAATAAAAAGACTCTGCTGGCGCTCCAGGACGCCGTCAGTTTTCGAGGTGTTGACTGCAGAACATATGTTTCCCGATGTGAACACGCTCAGGCCGACTCCTGCAGCCACTTCCAGGTGAGTCTGTCTCATCAGTGAATAAACCCTGACAGGTCAGCAGCGTGTGATTCGCTGTGAGCCGAGCTGTTTCTGTTTCCACTGTTTGTTTTCAGCCGCCCCTCTCTCTGTCACATCCAGGTAGGGGATCAGGGGGAGGTGATGGCCCAGAGAGACACTCAAATCTGGGTTAACCTCTCAACATGCTGTCCCTCCAGGGTGGATGTGAACTGCAGAGCGAGGGAGAAGGAGGCTGCTCAAGTGTCTACCTTCACGTTATACCCACAGAACTGAGGGATTTTGGCAACACTACACAGAAATGATCAAATCTAAAGTAGAAGAATGATCTTTGGGTCCAATTAGATTTAAGACAAGCAGGTAATCAATCAAAAGAAGAAACTGTTGCTGCAGGAGGAGAGGATTCTTGTGTTTAAATGATTTTTGGTTTATTCTTTATTTTATTTGTCTTTAAATGAATTCTCCTCAAGAATACTGCGTGTGTAAAACCCTCCAAAGACAGGCCATTATGACTGCTCAAACCTGAATTCAGCTGCTACAAATACTTACCTGACAGCACTAAAATACCTCAATAAAATAAAGCATAGCTTCCTTTTCTCCTCCACCTTCTCCCCTGAGGGTTTCCTCAGAATGATGTTCAATTTGGAGTTCTTTAGCGGCCAACTTCCCCGCTCTCCTTCCCGCCAGGTGGAAAAGACGAAGAGGAAGGAAGATGAAGGAGGAGAGGGGAAGAGAGAAATCTTCCAACTGGCAGCGGTATGGACTAGGGGAAGCTCAAGCATGACTAAAAAGTACATTCAGTGCTAGTCAGTGAATTTTGCTCCCTATTTGTCACTGCCACCTTGGAGAGCAGTAAGCATTAATAATACATGGGAGCTGGGGGAATCTATTAGAGGCTACCCTTGCGGAGAGGAATCAGACGGAGGCTGGGCGCCCAGGCTGTTAGACGGGAGAGTGTGAGGGGGCTCCAACCATGCCCCTCTTATTTATTGAAGAGATTTTTTTGGGGTGGGGGGTTGTTGGAGGTGTCAGGTGTGGCTCGTGCGATGCATCATTGGAGAGAGGAAAGAAGAAGAGGAAGAGGAGCGAGCGGCGTGGTGAGAGGAACCTCAGGACACGGCTGTAATTGAGTTCATTGATCAAATAGAGAAGGAGGAGGGATGTTCGAGGAATAAAATAAAAAAATACTGGACACGCTGTTGGCTAACAGAGCGTTCAAGCAACTCAGCAAAGAAAAAGAAGTCTGCTCAGGTTGTTTAACCTGGGAAATGTGGGCTGATTTTAACCACTGCACCCTTTATTTAACCAATCACTGCTGCCCAGTGCCCGCCACTGTACTAAACTACTATATCACAAAGCTCATCCAACTTAAGACATGAATTTGCTGGAAATTAAAAACAGCACACAAATTAGTGGGAATTAAAAGACAGTCTGATCCCAACTGTTTCAAGCTGAAGCATGAGCTTACACACACATTGATTCAGAAATTTAATTAATTATTCATCATCAATCTGCAAAAACAAAAGGTAGTTTAAATCAAAGTAAAAGTGCAAACTTTGGCTGAATGATATATTGTTTTTCTCTGCAACTGAAATGTGAGCATGCGTGAAAATCACATTGCAGAAAATGCAATATTGGTCATGTTGTTTAAGCACTTCATGCAGCCACTTCACTATTGATTAATGGAGACAGAAAGTGCTTGTTTTTCTATTTTCCACCTGAAATCAGCCTCATCAGTTTGAGAACCATCGCTGTGCATGCAGACTCTGCGTGTTTCCTGTTTGCATGTTTAATGACGACACTGCTCCAGAATTTAATTTAAGTGTCTTAAGTTCAATAACTCTTTAAACCTGCTAAGACTGCAGAAAGGTGCACACAGCTTAGGAGATTGTAAATAACTTAAAAATAATTAAGCTTGTTGCTTTGGAAGTCCAGTCTTTTATCTTTATGACAGATAAAAGATTTAAATTAGAAAATTTTCAGTTTTTAGGGGACTTAAAGGAACCAGCTTTGAAATGCTAGAGGTCTTTAATGAAAAAATGTCCCACTTAGGAGTTACTAATTGTAATTTGAAGTATTTAAGGCTTTTACTTTGAAAATCCAGTCTGCGATAGAGGTTTTAAGGAACCTATCTTTGCCGTTGGGCCAAAATAATCACCTTCCATGTTTTTTAATGTGGCTTTATACATCCTAAACAAATAAAAGGTATAAAACAAACCATTTTTATCAGGACAACACATTTTTTTATTTAGTGGTAGATCATTGTTTAAATTATCTAAAAGGTAGAAATTTGGAGATATTGATGATTGTGCTTGACAGTGAAGAAATAACTGATGAGGCTAATTTTCTGTTACTTTAAAATTGTACTCAATTAGAGGCTCTAAAGTCTGTCATTAGATTAGTTTGAGGCTTTTATTTTGAAAACCCAATCAAGAAAAACACATTTATTTTGAAAACCCATAGTAGAATTGTAATACTCAAACTTAGTCGAGTGATGACATTGAAACCATATTGCTCTAAATTAATTTTAACCTGGAGTTAAATTGAACCATGGATTTGAAGGGCTGTTTTATCTTTGTTTGACCTTCATTTCAGGTAATATCAAAAGTAATGCAAGGATCAAGCAACACTAAATGTCTTCAACACTTTAGTGGCACACAAAATAAAGATTCAGTCCCGTTTGTTCACAGCTCTAACACATTACTCTGAGATCCATTTGTTCCAGGGTTTCTGAATTATATTACAGAAATTAAACTGATTTTATTCAAATATTCTCCAAATAAAAACACACAGATCCTGAATCCTCTCCTTCCTGCCACACAGTCTCACCCCCTCCTCTATTTTGGCCAGGTCTGAGCACTTTGTGGAGGTGGGAGGGTGCAAAGAGAGAAAAAAATGAAGGAGAAGAGGAGGAGAAAAAAAAGTGGACCATTTGTTGCTTCAGATGTGCTGCTAATCCTTTGATCGAACCTCTTATGCTCTTCAAACTTGCGACCGGGGCCAAGCTACTAATGAAATTCTGAGGCCGGCAGATAGGCCTCGAGCCGGAGCGTGACAGAGTCCATCTGGTGTGCTAAAGTCCCCCTCTGCTCTCAAACACACTGCTCCATAGAAGTCTATGGGAGAAGCTTTGAAGTGTTTAAGCTGCTGCGCTGGGGCCAGATCCTCCAGCTCCTACCTGAAATGAGATTCCACTTTAACTCGGATTATTTTAATATTAATAAGTCATTAAGCATAACATTCTGCTACGTTAGAATAAAATAAAATCCATTAAGATAAAACCGCCAGCCTTTCCAACAGTCTCCACACTCATTTTTTATCACGAGCCACCTGTTCAGAGTTGGAGGGGAACCTGCTGGACTGTTCTTACAGCTCTGAGCAGGATGGGGGCGCTGTTCTGACACGGCAAACTGGGAGAGGGATTTTGGAGAGCAGAAGGTGGAAAGAGGAGAAAGATTTTTAACAATGTCGCCTTTTTCAGACAAAAAGGGCTTAGTAAATTCAAATAAAGGGTCCTGTAGTAAATGTGATTGAGAGTTTTAATTCAATAGTTGATGCACAAAGCCGACTCTTCTCTCAGGTGTGTGGCAGAAGGAAAACGTGTACACGTGTTTAAAAAGAGAAAAGAGGAGATGAAACTGTTGCCAGTGGGTGCAAACATGGATATAGCTTTATGCTTTATAAAGAAGAACCAAGACTGCAAAAAGACCTTTAACTGACTAAGGCTTGAGTCAAAATATCTTCTGTTAAAGCAGACTAGGCGGACATTAAAACAGACCTAAACCTTGAAGTGGATGGGAGCTGTTACTGCTCTAATTTTGTGTTGAAAAGGGAGAAATCAGCAAGCAAATACTTGAGAGCATTCTTAAAGACGCCTAGTCTTGAAACAAAAGGGAAGAAACAGATCTAAGCTTGTGTTACAAATGAAGACAGCACACCAAAAATCAGAGGCTACCTGGTACCTAAAATGGGCCTTACAATGTTTCAGGAACATTGGAGGAGGCCTTGAAGTTGTGCCTAGAAAGTACCTTCAAGCAGATCCGATCTTGTCAAACTAATGCTGAGGTCAGAACACAATGTTATATTATATTTATATTGTAAATACTGTTAATGTCAACAGTGTTAATTCTTTGGCCTTGCTCATAGTCTCACTTTTACTTATTTGATTTATTTTTTTCCTTCATAAGGAAGCTGATATGTCTTAAAGATTCTGCGTGTTGCAACTTGCTTATCTAAATTCTTTTATCTTCTTATCTTTTAATATCTAGACCTGATATTCCTACAGCTGTACTGAAACAACCAGATGTTCCCTTGGAGATTAATAAAGTATTTCTGATTCTGGTTCTTGTCTTTCCGAACGTTATAATGATTGACGTGATGAAAATTGCAAGCAGTCACTCATCCAAGTGCTGAGGTGTCCTCTCTCCAACATTTCTTTTTACAGCTCCTAAACAACACATCTCAAAGGCAGGGACGATTTTTGCAAGGCTTTGCTTAACCTCATCTCGAGCCCTATTCACAGTGTCTTTATGCAAAAGCCCCACAACAAGACTCTAATATATTTACATGTGGAGACATTCACATTAACTCGGGGAGGCTGCAATATATGTGTCAATTCACGCTGCAATACCGCGGCGCACAAGGCGCACAAAGGTAGCACTCACAGCACTCCTGTCTCCCGCTGAGTCTGTGTGCCTCCTTCCCTCTGTTAATACCTCTGGAGACAGAACAGAGAGGGGATCAACTCATTCCCCCATTCTGTCTCCTGGATGTTCACAGTGGAGGTGAAACATCACAGAGGATCAATATTACGCGTTGGGATGGCAGTATGAATTGGGCTTCAGTCTTGTAGCTCTAAAAGCATCACTTTCAGTTTTTCTACATCTGTGATCATTACACATGCAGAGCTCCAGAGCTCTCTGACGTGACTGAAGAAGTCGAAGTAGGCGGGACAAAAATCAAACTTGCTGGACTTTCTGTCCCTGACTGATTCACATAGCTGAAAGGTCCTAAACCACTACATCTGACGGGGCAGGCAGGAAGCATTCATCGTTTGTGTAGTCTCAATACACCGGCCCGACCCACTGGCTTGTAGTATCAAACCCAGTGCAAAGCATACACTGTATAATGAATGCAGTGTCTTCACATCATTACCACAGACTAGATAAGAGGTCCAACTCCAGACAAAGAGAGAATACAGCTGGATCAGGGATACTCAGTTGAACATTAGTGATTGTGAATGTACTCTAGTGATTCTCAGATGCATTAGTGTCCTTATTCACATCTGCAGCTCCTCCTACTCTTTGTTAGCTTTAATATGACAGGGATAAAACCACAAAACAGCATTATTTAAGAAAACATCTAACATCACAGAATGGATTGATTTCAAACCTGCTTGATTAAAGTGGTTTGATTATTCATTTATGTAGTAAAAATGTAATAAAATAAACCCTTTCTGGTCAGAAATGCCAGTATTAGGGGGAGTCTTAGAAAGCATCTGATGCCAGACTATTCGTCTCTGCTAGAAGACAGAAGACAGAGGGTCGATACCTGTGATATTTTGGCAGCCTTCTGCTCAAACCTGAAGAACCTGAATGCAGCCGTGTCATCGTCTCAAACAGAAATAACCCCTCTCATCTCTCGCCAAAATTAAGAATAACTCCAGCAGACCGGCGCCCCTTTCACCTCGACCTTTCTGGCATCTCCTTCAGATCGCACTGCCCCGTCTCACAGTCTGACCGCTGACCTGTCTCTGCTCAACACCTCGACCCGTCCCAGCCTGGACAGAACCCATACTTCTGCACTTTTTCTTACAGCCGACAGACCTGAGGAGGAACTCTGATCCGACTGCGAGCTGGTGTTTGAAAACATGCCTGGATGAACTGACCCAATCTATACTCCACAAACACACACATGTAGACAAAGACACACACGTCTCCTCAGCGCCTGAGAGGATGAAACAAACGGACAAAAAAGGCTCACATGCAAGGATGCGCGTCGATGCGTTCGCTCGCACACACACACTTAAGAATGGTGTTTCTTATGCCTGTAGGAAAAAAGAGGAGGAAGAGAAAACCACCTGCTGTGAACTACACATTCATTCTGTTTGTATTTTCTTCACTTTGCTGAACTTGCTCTATTGATGTGCTGTTTGTCTACTTTCTCACTTTTCAAACTTACTTCAAACGCCTCGCTCGTTCTGCTCTCGCTCGCCGTTTCCATTAAACAAAGCGGTGCTCAACATGAGGATCCACACCAGGGGAGGGAGGGAGGGGCCGGGCTACAGGACGGCTTTGGGCAGTCTGGGGGTCACAGCAGGATACGTCATAATTCAGCAGAACTGCACGTTACTCAAAGGGTTTCATTCTGTTTGGTGATTTTCTCTGACTGAAATGTATAATTATGGTTTCCAGTTCAGCAGTAGAGATAATTCTCAGAATTAAAACTGAAAAACCTAAAATGAGATCCTATGATTTCCAATAATTTACTCTGTTATGATAAAATGAGAATCAAATGATTGATACTTATGCCAAAGTTATTACAACAAAAATACAGGTGATAGGACCCCAATACTGAATAACTTCCTGGTTCCAAATAAGCTCCTTCACAACAATAAAATCAAAGCCTTCAGCTGAAATGCTGCAAACATGTGTGCAATTAAGACAGCATGCTGGAGCTCTGCCTGCGTTTTTGATGAAGATAAAATTTTATGTGGCCCTTATTAGAGGCTTCCTCATCAATTGAAGGCCTGTCATTATTGGCAGACAAAAGTGAACAATTGGCAGGTTAAAAAAAAGGCCTGCAGCCACTGATGTGATCACCTGCAGCTTTTTTTCATGTTGCTTATTCAGGTTGTAAACAAGTGCACCCTCGATTGCAGCTCGATCCAGCTGTTGTAGTGTTGGACCCATGGGCCACAAAATAAGCTGTTCGTCTTGTGGTCTTCTTGTCATAATGATCGACAACCTCACTGATCCACAACAGAAAGTCCAGCATGTTTGACTTGTGTCCTGCCTGGTGTGATTCTTTCAGAGATATTGATAGTAACAGAGAAACACTACTGCCTTAATGATGTGATGTAGACGAGCTACCACAGAAAAGAGAAATGATGGAGAGAAGCAGCAGAGGAACATGTATCATCAAGAAAATATCAAATTTAGAGAGACAAAAAAGTAGCCCTCTAAATACCGTGTGTTTTTTCTGTTGTCTTCAGGGTCACTTCTCTGTCTTCCACAACCATATTGTTCTCTATACACAGTCTATCATGTTATCTGTCATGCTTGTTGGAAAGGTTATAAAAACATGAATAATAAATCTCATAGGACAGAAAAATGGCTTTATGATATGACAGGCAAACACAGACTGAATAAATAATGTTGTTTGGAGGTGAAATGTGTTTGTTTTCTTTGGGACGTGGAATAATATCATCAGGTACTTAGTTTGATTTTATATTCTGAGATTAATTACCTTTTATTTCTTTTGCCATTTTTACTGATTAGCCTCCTGAAAAGATTATTCTGCTGGAACTTTTGTCAATAAAGTCTCATAATTGAACACATCTAATCAGTTACACTGGGATGCTTGTTTCATCAGTCCTTTAGAGCTTTTTGCAGCCTTACTGTCTGATCACTCTCATATGTGATCACACTCAGTTATGAGCAAAAAACCTGATTGAGCTATCCCTACTTTTCATGAACTAGATTTCAGTCTTAAAAGTAACTTTTCATTCCCTCACATAATCCCTTGAGTATTTGCCAGAGTAACTAAAAATATGATTATTGTTTGTATTTGCTCACCACGGGTCACCTGCACTGTAGATAACAGTGTGCACTAAACCTCTTTCTCTGGTTTGATCAGTGGGGAAGCTTGTGTGAGTTTTCATTTGGCTGTGATTCACTATTTCTGCTTTTTCTTCTTCATATCAGTCAAGAAAGTTTCTACATTCTTTATTTGTTCTGTTGAAAGTTTTGAACCTCCATTTTCTCTGTAATTGAAAGGGAGCTTTAATGTACACTAAAGCGTTGGACTTCAATGCAGCCACAGCTCATACAAAAGGAAAACACGACTGACTTCACTTTTTAGCACAATCACATCAGTGAGAATGAGGATGATACAGAGTTCGTGTCACAGAGAAATAAACCCTGAGGTTCACAGCGAATCTGACCTTTCACTGCTGGAAATTACAGCCGGATTCAGAGATCATCTCTGCGACCTGGGAGTGCTTTCTGGAACAGTCTGCAGTTGGGTCATTAAGAGAGACTTCAAGGTCATAAAGATGGAGGATGAAGGCTGATTTGATGCAAACACTCTGTCAAGAACACTTAAAGGTAGTTCGTCACTTTGCACAAATGTCCACTCTGACACACAGGGGGAATTATTAGATAATGAAGGTAAAGGGTCACAGGTCAAAGGCATTGTTTTGCATGTTTATTTTTTGCTTCTGAACACGAGAAAACCTGAAGCCATTTTTCTTTTAGCTTTGTTCAAATGCCCACTCTGACTTCAAGGTTACTCTATTACATTTTGGAGGTCACAGGTTGAAGACCAAGGTCATTGGTTCTCATGTTTGAGCCCCATGTGCCACATGTTTATCCCGTGATGTTAAAATCGGCACAACAGTCCACTTTGACATGAGGACAAATCAACAAGGTCTTTGACAGCTTCATGTTCATCACTGGATTTTCTATGAAGTTACACTTGAGTCTAATCTGACTAAACAGAGATATTAAATCAGGAGGTTGAATGTTTAAGTCGCTGCATCACTTGTTCATTTCTTGCTTGTAGTGAAAATATTTCAAGAGCACCTTGAGAGATTTATGTTAAATTTTGCGAAAACATTAAAGCTCTGACTTAAGGATGATAATCATAAATTTTTAGGATAAAGGTCAAAAGTTTAGGTCACTCTGCCTCTTGTTCATCCCTTGCTTGATAAGGTTATTTGTTTTGGTAACAAGCAACAATGCTCTGATGATTTTTCTGCTAAATTTGCTCTGTTTTATCAAACTTGAGGATGAACCAGAGGTCAAAGGCCAACACCATGAAGCTTTCAAACTATCTGCTTGTGACCTTGATAGCTCAGCTTTATCCAGGAGTTTTCAAACTTTTCACAAATATTTACTCTGACTCAAGGATGAACTGCCAAGATTTTACAGGTTGAAGGTCAAGGTAATTGGGTCTGATGTTTGTCCTTTACTTGTGAACGTCATACCTCAGGAACACTTTGAACGATTGTCCTCTAACTTTTTGAAATCATTCACTTTTCCTCCTGATGTGTTGCAATCTTTAAGGTCAAAGGTGAAAAATATTTGTTCTCATGTTCATCTCTTGTTTTAAACACATCAAAAAAACTGAGGGATCCTCTCTTAATAGTTTATACATTTTCACGTCTACTTTGAGATAAACTGTTTCACCTTGGGCAATCACAGGCCCAAGGTCAATACAAAGGTCATCTGATCCCTCTTCTTGACCCAGCACAGCACTTTCACTGCCCAGTGATTGCTTACCTCATCCAGGGGGTAGTTCTTGATCTTACTCCTAAATATTCTGGTCCATAAGCTCATATTTCTAAACTTTGTCTGGTTGCTGCATTAAATATTCAGCACAAATGAAAGACACAATAAAAGCGGCGGACGCCCCCACCCTCGCCTCACCTCTCCCCCCTCCCCCTCTCCTCTCTGTGCTGCTTAAGGAGGCGGCAGTGGCCCGAGCCAAGACGGAGTTCACCTAGGGCTGAGATTTAATGAAGGGGGGGACTGTCTGCAGTGGGATGGTTGGGGGGGTTTGGGGAAGTGAGGCTCGGTTTGTGTTTGTGTCTGTCTGCGTGGAAAGAAAAGGGGGGCTTCAGGGGCTCAAACCACCTGGACCGGCCTAATTTGATGTCCCCGTTTTCAACCAGACGGGAGGGTTTGAGGGTTAAGTACAGGAAGTAGTTACAGAGACAGGGAGCAGTTTCTTTAACCCTTCGAGTACCCGGTGATTCAAGTGAGGCTGCAGGTGCACGCTCTGATATTTCCTGTGAACTTATGATCAAAACCTTTCTATCCTCCTGCCAGAGATGTACTGCTGTTAGCAACTTGATGTATGATGGCTGCCCCTCGTCCTCTTATCCCATCTGGTTCATCTAAAGAACAACAACCTGAAAAATGAAGCACATGGACACAGGATGAAGCACCGACACGAGGCGGAGGCAGAGAACAGCAAGTCCTGAAGACAGACTGATAGACCACAATTATCCTCATGTCATTGTCAACGAGAAGAGGCTAACCTGTCCGTCACACTAGCTCACAGCCAAGAAATACTTTCTGAGCTGATGTTTAAACTTGTTAAACTAATGGGAGGAGGTCACGGGCCATGCGGTAGGGCTGGCAGCATCAGCACTGTCACTGTACACAGTCTGGGCCAGCTGAAGTAATGGGAGGTTTCTGAGCTGAGCTAATGACATGAAGGGGTCGGCACTAAATGTCAGCACAGCTTCTGGAATTACAGTAAAAACTAGAGCTGTGCATCTTCACTAATATCTCGATTCAATCTGATTATTAAGTTAACAATTCAATTTGATTCGATATCACAATGCATCACCGTGCAACACGGTGAGTTGAATCCTTGGTTTTCCATTACTGCATTACTGATATTACTTCTTTTTAGATAAAAGCTGTCAGATAAATACGAGCTCCCTTTATTAACTCAAAAGCACTAGGTAGCTCACATATTGCTGTTACATCTATAAGCAATAGTTCCATGACAAACTTACCATCATAATATGATTCATGACCCTGAAAACCCACACCTAGCACTCAGAATCATGTTGATATTATTATTAGTTAGACAGTTATTGAGCAAAATTGATTGTTTGTTATCTGGATAAACACCAAAATCTAATCATTCTTCAGTTGGGCCAACATCTGAGATTGACTTCAGCAAGTGCCGTTTCACTGTAAACCAAAAATAAACATCATAGGTCTTATCTTTCTACACTTGTATTTTTCATCTTCAGAACAAAACTGATGCTTCAGTCTAGCAGAAGCCTCTGCAGGACTCAACGATTAATGGCTGCCTATGTGTCGATGCATCTTCATCTGAATCACGATGCATCGATTAATACAAACAGACTTGCCTTGGTCTTCATATCTGTGTTCTGGGGCGTTGTGGTAGAATATTGGCCTTGATGCTACCTGGAAAACCCTGGGCATGTTGAAAATGGCAGTGCTTTTTGCTCCACGGTGGGAGGTAAAATAAAGGAGGTCCCTCAGTTAGTGTGATGGCAGTAAGAATTTGATAGTCTCGTGGATAAAAACTGCAAAGAGAGGTCCCAAAGTTAATTGCTCCTGATCCCTTGAGCCCATTGGTCCACATATCTGGGTTTGGGGGGCCTTGAGGGGCCTTGTGGTCGAGTTGGTATACTGGCACTCAAAGCTCGCATAAACACAATATTATAGAATAAATGTAGGCCCCTTGGTTTTTAGACAAATTTGTACTTAATGCCCCTGACATTACGCAGCTATATTTGATATATTCTTCTGGAAATAAATATAATTATGCTGAAATCGTGGGTCAGAAAGTCAAAGCAGGTGTCTTAAACAAATTAAAAGTACATAAATCAAACCTGTTGATATAAAACAGCAATTATAAATATGCTCCGACAGTGAAGGGAGCATTTGCTGGTAGAAATCTGCTGCGTGCACAAGAATGTGTAAACATGGCAAGCAGTGCGGATGCGTGAGAGTGTGTGTGAGGGGAAACAGAGGCACACTGATGTTGAGTGTCCCTGACAAAGAAAAGATGATATCAATCTGTGAATATAAATATTATCCCTGAGAAACATTTTATTACAGTGAATCACATTCAGAAGCACAAACGTCATCATATCTGATCTCAAAACCTCCTCTCTTATTGTTTCAGGCAAACTAAACAACTTTTCTTTTATTGTATTTAATACACAAATGTTTCTATTCTGGTATTTATTAGGTTTGGGGACAGGAAAATCTGATTTGAGGGGATAAACTTGCCATTTTTAACAGTGAATGGTGGATTTACCTTCCAGGAGTGAAGCTTGTTTTGGTGAAATGTGACCTAAAGTGAACTTGTTTCTGAGAAGTGGTCCCATCTTAACTTGCTGGCAGGGTGTTCTGGGGATAATCAAGCGACAAGAAGTGGATAAATTCACCTTTTTTAGATTTTAGAGGTAATTACTGCAGAACCTGGACATAAAAAGCCAAAAGAACAGCATGTGCATGGATAAAAATGCCCCAAATAAGAGAGAAAAATAAGTATTTTTATACGAGCAAGCCCTCAAGGCCATCGAGAATCTTAAAGAGAGCAAAAAGCTTAAAATATAATCCACCTATGTTCACATTTACGGCTGTTTAAGCAACGATTACCGCCTGGATGATTCACCACTGCACCACAGATCCGTATCTGCAGAGAAAAAAGGTGGGAGAAATCTTTTTCTCCCCGACGAACAAAAAGGAGGATAAACGGGGCTGGAAGTGAGGTTTTTAAAAAGGTAATTGTGTAGAAAGTGTGGCTTTTTATCCCCTTAATCCTGTTAGATTTGGATGAAGATAGCAAGCGACGCTCTAATCTGCTCCAAGGTGTGGAAGAAAGGATAATGGAGATGGAGGGAGATAGGAGCAGAGAGCGGTTAAGGAAGTCTCCAGTGAAGGTTCCTCTGAATTGTGCTTAAAAACAGGAGAAAATAAGAGAAAATAAGACATTACTCAGTGTAATTTCTGTGACTGATTTAAAAAATAAAGACAAATATGCTTCAAACTGCTGAAAAACACTGCAGAGGCAGGATTATAACCCTAAGTTCACATACTCAGACAATGGAGTCAGAACAAAGTCAGACCAGAACCACGGCCTGGTGGTCCCCCGAGGGAATTTAATTTTTCATCAGATACAAGGGACAAGCAGGAGCCCCAACGACCTTGACCTCGGAAGTCTAAAATCTAATCTGTCCATCCTTAAGTAGGTATCATCTGTGCAAAGTTTGAAGCAATTTCCTTCAAGAATTTCTGATATTTTGCATCCACAAGTAAGGAACAAACATGAGACCTCAGGACCTTTGTTTCAAAAATCAAATCAGGGGATCTTTGGGTCAGAATGTCAAGTCTGTCAAAGCCCCCTGGAGGGTTCAGAAGATATGATGTTCAGCAGCATGGGATAAACTATGACGACCCCTTTGACCTTGCAAATCGAATCAATTAATCCTTTTATGAGTGGTAAATATCCGTGCTAAATTTAAGGAAAATTCCTCAAAGCAGTCTTACAAGTAGATGATGATCATGGGGCTCCGTAACCTTAACATGAGACCTAAGATCTGCAAATTTAATCTGTTTTTCCTTTGGTTAGAGTGAACATTTGTGCCAAGTTTGAAAAAAATCCTTCTAAGTATCCTTGAGATTTCAGAGTCATTATCAAAGAATGAACATGTTGACTTTCTACTCACAACCTTTAAATCTAACCAGTCGATACTTGAGTCAGAGTGGGCAAATTTTGATGAAAGTTTGATGAACTTTCTCTAAGTCTTCAATGATTAAAAGAGCACGGAATGACCTTACAGTGACCTCTAATTCATTCTTGTGAAACTGCATAATTAGATATTGCTTAAAAAGCAGTGGATTAACCTAAATTATAATGACCTAATACTTTTCAAATCTAAACAGTGAGAGCTCGAGTCAGAGTGGACATTTGGGCAAAGTTTGAAGAAAATCCATCGAAGCATTCTTGAGATATCAGGTTCAAAGAAAGACCAAGCTGAACATAAAGCTCCAGCCCGGCTGTCAGTGCCTCAGATTCAGGAGAATAACAACAAAACTGAGCTCAAGTTTTCCTCGTGATGCCTCCATCACAACAGCAACACAGAAAAGGCAAAGACATATATCTGGCCTATAAAACTTGATCTCTCTCACAGTTCATGAGGAGTCTCTGACACTGGTTTAGTACGATCCGTCACTGAGCTGGACGTCTCCTGCTCTATTGTTTACTGCTTCGACACGCTGCATTACTCTCTCCGAAAAAAAACACTGTCACCACAAATGACAGATCATCAGAGCCCTGGACGAATCTGGGAGACGCCCCCATGTTTTCCATCTTAAACACAAAAGATAGATAATTTCATTTTTAAAGAGACCCACAAACACAGCAAGGCGCTGGCTGACATTTTAGACCACATAAAACAACCTCAAACAAATGATGGATGCTCTGTCTTACTAATCTCAATCTAAAGGGATTTTAAACATCAAAATACTGCCACATCAAACTAAAAAAGAGGTGAGAATAGTGGCATCAAGTTTTCACATCAATGAAAACAGATCATATATAAAATGGTCAAAAAGAATTAAGAATAAATTGATCAAAATGTAAAATCTTCTGGGCTAAGATTTCCAGTTTATAGTCAGCAGCTCTGCCCTCTTGTGTGTAACTACAGGCTGTTTAAAGATGGACAACACAACAGTTTCCTCAAAGTGAAGTCAAAAGCGCTGCTTCCTTTGGTTAGAGGGATCATCTGTGAAACTTAGTATTACATTATAACTAGAGGTTATATGGTTAAAAAATGGGTGAGGTCCAACTCCATCAAGGTTTGTTGTTCTCAGCTCTTTGTTTACACTTCTTTTTGCTTGTTTCTGCTTCCCTCTGAGGTTTGAGTGTATTGTTTTCTATAAAACAAGATTAAAGGTTGATGACTAATATCTCCAGCTAGTGTCTCACTATTATACATTGATGGTTTATACTTATTTTTTTTTATCTTTATTTACCCTGCTTTTTTATAAATAGATTTTGTTGATTAAGTGATTAAGTAGCGAAAATTTTATTTTGCCATTTTCTATTATTTCTTTTTGTCGCCATTGTTTTGAGTTTTAATATTTTATATCTTAACTTGCATTATTTTATCTGCTCATATTTTATGGCTCAGTGTGCATTAGTTACTAAGTACATTTTATTTAATTTCCTTCATTTCATAAATAATTTTCCAGGACAATTCAAGCTTTTCCAGGACATTTTACTTTTTTCCTCATTTTGTTTTCTATGACTTGAAAATCGGTCAGACATTTTCAAGGTTTTTTCAGGACGTGGGAACCCTGTAACATTAAAAATCTAACTTTTTCAAAGAAATACAAAAACTGACAGGTCTTCGTCACCTCTTTAGTGCCACCCCATCATTATTAAAGTGAAAAAATGAAACTGCTTCTTGTGAGAAGGAAGATGACTCCATTTCCTGTTACTGGTGTAGTTTGTCGTCTTTATGTGGACCACCACCTGGCTGACAGATTAGCATTAGAATACTTACTCTTTCTGATACAGTGTGATATCATAGCTGCAGAGAGAGCACATGCATGAGCCGAGGGCCCGTTGCTGCACTCTGATTGGTCCGATCACTCACAGCAGAGCCTTATCAGCAGGACAAACAGGAGTAAAGCTCCAACAGCACCTCTTACACTCCTGTATATTATTCTACACTCTTTCTGTACATGCGTGTCCATCGCAGTAACAGTGAATTACACACTCGGCCTCCCCAGACCAGCCTCTGTGGCGGGGAGTGTAAACACGGCGGCGCGGGGAGGAAGGTGTAACGGAGAGGATGTTGTGGATGTAAGATGCAGGTTGCAGATAAAAGGCGTAATCACAACAAATGAGGCCTTATTATTACAGATGTGGAGGATAACATGGCAAACGTGGGAGAGGGCCTGAGGGGGAGACGGGCTCCACCGACGTTTATTTTCCTCAGCAACAGGAAAAAGAAAAAAGAAAATACCCGCTCCTAAGTGAGATTGCACCCACGCTATTCCCAGGTTAGGCCAGATGGAGCGCAGTTAAGGTGCCCTTTGAAGTCGGAGCGCCGCTGTTTGTCTGCCACCCATGTTCATTTTCCTAAAACTGGGAGACAAAACACTAACACGATGGAGATCGAGCTTTGAAGCTGCTTTAAAAGGTGTTCGACATGCTGGGGAGGGCTACAGATCTGACTCTATCAGGGCATCCTCAGAGGCTTTAGATTATTATGCTGGATTAATTAATGGTACAAACTCCAGGAGCAGTCATGAAGGTTCACCTCAAATGACCAAAAAAAGTCCCTGAAACGTTGAGTTTCCTTCTCTAAATAAAGAGCCTTCAGACACCTCATAATCAGACAAACCAACAATACGTGGATGTTTTTACCTTAAAATGTACACATTTATTCTTAATTTGAGAGACTTTATCAGATTGTAAATCAAAAATCAACTTATATTATGATTAAATTCATCAGCTGCTTTTAGACAGTGCTGGGCCATGGAGGCACTGGACCACCCAAAACACATCCTGGCCCACCCAGTCAGAGAAGATTGTTTCAGGAAACAAATGAAATCATTCATGAAAAGACAGAAATAACGTCTTGTGTTCTGACTAGATCAGGGATGGGCAACTTTGGGTACCAAGAGAGCTTTTTTTTTAATTATCCTCATTATCTGGGGGTCAGTTTTTGGGAATTTGAATAAAACTGTCAATTTAACAAACAAAATTACATATAATTCAACAAAACTGCAGATAATGGTGGCTAACTGTCAAATTTATTGATTAATCATTTTTCAGAACAGTTTGACTTTTGACAGCACTTTGTAATTTAGTTTTAGTCTTTTGCCTAAAACATCTTTTAGTTTTAGTCATGATTTAGTCAACCAATTATTTTCATTTTAGCCTAGTTTTAGTTTCACATTTTAGTCGATGAAATCTACTGTAAATTTAGTCGGCTAAAGTATGAAGTGTAAAGGTTAAGGCGTTTTTTATGTTTCCTTGAATTTCTGAAGTCCTGTTTTACACTTGGATAAAATCAAACATCTAATAACCCTTTATTGAATGCTAGTAAAGTCTGAATGTATAAATGAACAGAAACAAATTTTCCTTTTGTGTGAAATGCAGTCACCTTTATTTAGGCTACCTGGCAGAGCATCTCAGTTACAATACCAGAACTGACAATAAACAGTGAACCTGCTCTACATGAATATATCAGTTCATAAAGAGAGGAGCTCTGATTGGATCGCTCCACAACTTATCCCACCACCACCAAGCTAAGGCAGCTGTGATTGGATGTCCCTCTTAACTCATCCAACCTTTCCACACAACCAAAGTAGCTGTGATTGGATATCTTCCTAACTTGTCTCTACTTCCTACATGACCAAATTAGGTCTGATTGGATTAAGTCTCTGTCAAACATTTTAGTCTAGTTTTTATCTGTTTATGAAAATGTCAGTTAATTTAGCTTGAGGTTTTGTCCATGTGCACTTGTTTTTATTAGTTACTGTCTAGTTTTCATCATGGGAAAAAATAATTAGTCAACAAAATTAACACTTCTTCAGAATGTCTTCCACAGGGATTTAAACATCCCATATTGATGCTTCATGGTGCAGAAGGGGTTAAAAAAGTCTCAAAGTTATAAACTGTGGACGTTTACTCACTGTCTTTCCTGTTTCTGCAGAATGCACACTACACTGTACATGCAAGAGGAATGTAAATGATCTAAGTGTTTTATGCATGCTCTCCTCACGATGCCGTGTGTGCTTCCCGTGAGCTTCTGCAGCTCCAGGGTCAACACTGGGGGTGGGGGTCACGCGAGAGGACACTGATAGTCCAGGTTTTAGACGGCTCCGGTTTGAGCTGAGCAGAGGCTTTGTAGCGTGGGATATGAAGCCCTGCTCCAAAGCCCAAGGAAAATAAACCCAAACAGGGAGGAAATGTTGGCTTATCTGAGCTCAGGAACACAGCAAAGAGATTTTTTTATAAACATGTGCAATCCTCTCCCACCCTCCTACACTCCTCTCCAGCTCCCAGAGGCATCCTCTGCAGCACCGTGTTATTATGTATTCTTTTTAAGCCGTAAAAATATCTAATACGCCTCTCCGGTGTTTAAGTGAAGCTTACCTTATTGCATTATTGTGTCATATGTTCGCTGCCCTGCTGGAGTCAGAGTGTGCGAGCTGTGTGGGCAGAGAAACTCGGTGCGCACAGGAAGAAGAGGGGGTCCAGGAAAGGATTATTTATCATTTAGTCCTATTTATGAGCATAATTTGTTTCTGCGCTGGAGTCTAAACCGTGCGGCTGATCTCTGAACTCACTCCTGGTTGACTTTTTCTCTCCTTACAGGAAGAGAAGAGCAAACTTCAGGATGTTCGCAGACCAGGAGGCTCCATCACCGAGCAGGCAGCAAATGGGCAATCACCTCCAAGGCCTCAGAGCTCCGAGGTCAGCCAGTGTCAACTGGTTTGTGAGAATTTAATGAAGAGTTTGTTTGTGAATATGCATCAGTAAAGAGCGATGGAGTAGCTTTCAAGCATGTCTTTTTTAATTATGTAACCCTCAAGCGGTCTTTTAAAGACAGCTGAAGTTTACTTTGGTTTCATATGCAGGGAAATTTCTCAGTTTAAGTCACAATTTAATCCCACAAACACTGACTTTTCCTGTGATGGCTTAAAAAAGGGGATGAAAAGTCACAGGCCTTTCAAAAAGTAATCAGTAGGGTGTCTTTCTTTTCTCTTTTCTGGGGTTAGTAAAAGGCCAAAGAAGAAGAGAATTGACATAAGAGAACCAAAGAGCATGAGCAAAAACAGAAATGTAGATTTCAAGGCTTGTATCCACCTAAATGCATTATTGAGACCAAGTTGCAATCCGATGAGTACTGTGTTTTATGGGAGCACAGACAAACTTCTGTTTTCTTTTATTGTGTGTTTTTTATAACTGATTTATCTTATTTATATTGTATGTGTACCAAATGGAGTAGCGCTCTGAATTTCATTGTACTGCAAGTACAATGACAAAAAAGGCTTTCAATTTTCAATTTTCTTTTGCAGAAGATTTGGTGGAGCTAGCAGTTAGTACCTAAAGAATAAGGTCTAATGCCAGGACTTGGTTGCAGTGTTATGCCTACCTTTGGGGAATCAAGTTACGAAACCCAATCCGATATCGGTCCAGATATGCAGAGGAATTTAATAAACTAAAAGAAAAAACACCCTAAATCAAAGCTCTCAATTAACTGCACAACACAGTAAAAAGCCAATCAATGTTCAGCATTTGGGATATCCAATTAGACTGAAAGGGGCCCTGATCTAATGAGGTGCACTTTTGGGAACAGCTTCAATAAAATCCTTGCTCAAAAACTGAGCTAAAAGTTTGTTTTCTCAGAATCAGAATCTCTTTATTGTTATTGTATCTAAATACAACAGAATTAGTGCAACAATCAGTCAGTGTATTTCCTTATATACTTTCTAAATTGGCGAGTAGTCATACTTGACTGATGATGGCGATCAGTCAGAATGTGTTTTTAGGGGTCAGGAGCTGGCAGGACACATTTTTAAGCATACATTTATGACATTTTGAGGTTTGAGGACTTGGTAGAGTCACTATTTGCTTTGGATTGTGGTGATTTCTTTTCAGATGAATTCTGGTTTGGTGAAGTAAATAGGAAACATGATTTATTGGTTTTAAATTCAGCATGTAATTCAATTTGTCTGTGGTGACCTCTGAGCTTTTTTTGGTGATTTGTTCAAATATATGGCCTCACTCTTTGTTATTGCAGGGTAGAAAAAGGGGAAGTTTGGTTCTTTCCTAAGAGCACTAAAGCATATTGCTTTTGGAAGAACTTATTCACCTTCTCCCAAAAACTGTTTTACTTTCTGGCAGAAATGACATCTTTTATTTAGACGGGCAGCCTGCAGGTGTGAACATGGAGCTCTGTATTCTTCTCACTCAGCAGAATCTCTAATTAAAGCTTCAGCCTAAAAAGTAACAGACTAAAGAGATGGCATTGCTCCTTTTCCACCAAACATCTCAAAGCAATTTCCCTCCAAATCTTTGAGAAAAGCCCCTCTGCCACAGCTGGCGAGCTTCCCTTCCAGCTGTGGAGCGTGCTGCATCCATCTTTCCCTGGATGTGGGGCCCTGTGAGGCTCCGTCTCTGTCAGCCAGAGCAAACAGGCTTTTGATGAATGGAAAGGTGTGCAGTCACCTGGAGCCGCCCTTCAAAGTCTTTCTAGGAGTGTGTGAGGTTGAGTGTTTTTACAGCTGCCTTCACTGGAGTCCTTCCCCTCTGACTCTGTTACATAGTCCTGAAAATACACCTGCAGAAACTGCTCGCTCACTCCTGGATTACATGAAACCAGAGCCATGGGCTTGTTAAGATTAGAGCCAGAAATCCACAAAGACTAACAGTTGTAATAACTCCTGAATTCTTTGCAAGGTGGGCCAGTCATCTCAAATCGCAAAATTAGCCTCCTGTTTGGTTTGCTTTACAGAATTTAAATAACTGTGCAGAATAAAAAAAGACCTGAAATAAGGTCCTGCACCCTCTCAGGGGAACTAAGACAACCACCTGGCTGTTAAATACCTCCAGGATGGATTCAACTGCTGAACCGAGGGGCGAACAAACATTTTTCTTCAAGGGCTGCAGATGGAGCAAAAAGTTTTAAAGGGGCACTTTGCCATAACCCCCTTAAAGCCATGAAAGTCTAGGTTGTTTTGTGATTGGCCAGGCAGATGTCAGGGGGCTCTGGTGACCTTGGGAAGCCCCAGTCCATCCAAGGTCAGGATGAGAATGACAAAAAAGCTCATTTTGATCGATGATTCTGTTGGACCAAATAACCTTCATGCACCACTGATGAGTAACAAGCCTTACGTAAGCCAAGGAGGTCCAAAGCATGGTCTAGGGCTCAACTTTGGGCCCCAAAAAAAAAAAATCTGCTCCACGTTGGACTGTGAAGCTTCTGCTTTCCTGATGAATATAGACAAACTCACAACAGCCTTAAAAATTAGCATGAGCTGCCCCATTTTTTGTGCTATCTTTTTCAGCCACAAGGTCTAGTCTACTAAAAAATATTGTGCAGGTCATCTTCAAGCACCAACACACCTGCAGAGTTCTGTTTCTTTTCAAAATCAAGGTATGATCTAGTCAGTTGTCGGCACCTGAGATCATCACTTTCTTCATGAAGTAGAGGAAGCCCAATGATCCGGACCAGTGAACTGAAATATCAAACAAGTTCATTTTTCAGCCAAAAGAAAGTCAAGTTTTGAGTGCAAGAGCCCAAAGAGAGGCATTGCAGTTCCTCATTCCTCAAAGAAATGCTGTCCCAATCACAGAAAAGGGGCCAAAGTTGTTGCTTGTTGCCATCATCCTCTTTGCAATGCCGACCCAACCTCTGCGGCGTCTTTGAGGTGAAATAATCGACTTCCTAAAAAGAAGTACGACCCCCAAAAATGAGAAATTACACGTATGCAAATGGGGAAGGCGAGGCCAACAGTGTGTTATTATAATCAGATCCTCCTCAGTATCTCGCAGGTCATTGAATTCTCGAGGACGAGCGGTGGCTGATGTCGAGGCGTCTGCCCGCACTTAATCACGGTGTCTTGAAATGAGATCCGTGGTGGTGGCGAGGAGCTCCCGGGGGGGCCGGCGGCACACTTGTAGACTCGGGAAGGTCAGGCCCCCATTGTGCTCCTCGACGGTCGAGTGCTCTTTTTTAATCACAGAGCCGCTCTCGCTCTGAGTATTGCAATCATACAGTTACCGCGGCTCGGAGTCTGAGCGGGAGCAGCTCTGTGAATATGCACAAGGTGGTTTGGGGTCTAATTAGGGGGCCGCCACGGAGGGACAGGTGTTAGTCTGCAGGTTGGTGCAGCCTCAGCACCTGTGGCTCGACTTCATCCTGATTTTTATGCCACAAAATCTCAGCCTCAAAAAATAACAAGATCAAATTTCCTACAAAATCAGGCCTCATTTGAGCTGGGACAAATACACGTCAGGATGAATTTATTCACTTCAAATGATGATGACAAGACAGCTTTTTATGCATCCTAAAATCCCCGGGCATCGCTCTAGTTAAAGATTTCAATTTCACTCAGTTATTTAAACAGTAAACATCCTATTTTCCTTTTTCAGCTGTAAATGCCTCTCTTCACCTGATTTTAAGGCTTTTAACCCCTCGTGTCATGCTGATCTTTGAAATATATGTTCAGATTCTGCTCATTTCTTTGGTGATGGGTCTTCAGGACTGATAAGGTGTTCTCTGCAGGCCTGGACAGAACAATTAAAAACACAAACATGATGTTTATGATTCTGAATGTTCTTCTGTTCAGCACTAAGTTCATTAAACAACACTTTAACCATTAATTTTTCACCTTAATCTTGAAACCATCTTCCTTCAAAGAAACAGTGCAGCTTGTTTCATTTGCAGGCTTTATCCAATCAGATTTCACCCACGTGTTGTCTCCGAGTCAAATAATCTGGCCTTCAGAATCTCATCTGAATCTCTCTGCAATTAAAGTTAATGAAAGCTGTATTTCTATCATCATATTACTATCACGTGTATTCAGGTGTGACACACCTTGCCTTGCTTTTATATTGCAAAGAGTTCAAGTTTAATAATAATGTGGAGTTTTTTAGTGTAGCTCTGTGTTTATTCGTGTATTCATTTATTACCAAGAGAGCTGAAGGACGACAAGAATTGGATATGATGAAGGATTTATAAGAAAAAAAAGCAAACAAACCACCTTCTGGGTCTGTGCGATGTCGCTCCACAATCAATGAGGGCCAGTAATCAATAAATATATACATCCATACCACTGCCAGCCACTTGTGATTGTTGCCTCTTAGTCATTTCTTTCAGGGCCTCTCATGTTTTCCATCAGAGGATTTAACTCTTGAAGTCATTCCTGATGAAAATGTTTCATTCATAACTGTTTTGGAGGTTGAATCAACAGTTAAGAGGATTTACTCACCAAAACAAGCCTGACAAATTCTTCAGTTTCCTGAATATACTTTAGGGGCCAGTTGTGCATCTGCGGAGGGCCTGATGTGGCCCCTGCTCTGATGGAGTATTTGGAGTGTTTGATAACCCGACTCCAGCTCACTTTAGCTTAATCATGAGGCAGTTGTTAATTACACAATGTGACAAACAGCTCTGTTTTTTTGGCCAGAAGTCTGATTTTCACCATCATTTCAAGTCAGTTTGATTTACTCTCTGATGTGTTAACAACACTTGGAACAGTTCATGTCCCCTCTCTCGTGTTTGGGGGTTGTTTCCTGTTGTTCCAGATTGTTCTCACTCCTAATAAGCCCCTCTGAAGACCCACATTTTTCTTCTCACCTGGCCAAACAAACAGAACCAAAGCCCACAGCGCTCCGAGCGTTTGAACGGGAATCTCCCCGCTGATATTCCAGTGACGAAGTGGACTGCAGATGCATAAAACCTGGCTCCTGTCCCGCATTAACATCCCCTCCGTGCTGATAGATCGTCCCTGGCTGCATGTGCGATGTGTTAAGAGGCCTCCCGCCGACGGTAGAGAGACACCTGTGTGATTGATGCTCGCCATTTAGCAGCGGGAGAGAACAAGTGCACCTCGGCTCGGGGGGGAAGCGCTCGCCAGCACCTTGTACCGGACAGCTGTGGGTGGCCAGAGGGAGATGGAGGGAGGAAGTGAGGGATGGAGGGTGGAGAAGACGAGATAAAGATGAAACACTGAAGAAAAGGTAGAGGAAGGAGGGAGGAAGAGGAGAGCGAGAGGAATAAAGCAGAGAAGAAAGAGTAGGCTGGAGAGAAGAGCAGATAAAGAGGATGTGTGAGAAAAAGAGCAAGCGACCTACATCTGTTCCTCATTATCCTCCTGGCCCCCGCTCTGGTAATCGCTCCATCTGACATAACTCACAGCAGACCTCACTTTGACTACAGATGGGAGTCAATGGAAGAGGGGGGGGTAAAAGTTATTCAAGGCAAAGATGCACAAGGTAGGACAGATCACACGCAGGAAAAGGAAGCAGGAAATTCCCCTTTATTCCTGAAGCAATGCAGCGTCTGCGGGGGAACTCCACTCCCATAAAGCCTTGGACTGTCTTTGTCCCAGTTCTGGACGTCATGCCATTAATATTGACTTGCGACACTAATTGCTGAGATCTGGCAACGCTGCAACATCGCTGAACAGAAGTCAGATTGTGCAGGAAACAGAAGCAGCCAGATGAAGGGACAGGTTGTTCATAAACCGCAGGGTAATCCAGAAACACACAGAACAAGTGACACCACAGCAGAAAGTTTCAGCTCCAGAGACAGCGCACTATCATGATAAGAACTGCAGAAGTTTATACCAACTATTTGTACCAGCTATTTTAAAGTCCATGACAAATATATGAGTTTTAATGTTTAATAGCACAGCAGGTTTTCAGGCTTGTCTATTGCAAAATATGATTTTCAACAACATGCACATTGTCAACAACTAATGAAAGAAAACTTGCAAGAAGCTCCAAACTTAAGGGTGCAAGCAAACAACAGAAAAGCAAAGAAGAGCAAAGCACTGCAGGATGAACTGGTGGGTATTTCAAGACGAAGCAAGAATCCCTGTTCAGGGTGCTCTCCTCTTTACAGACAACAGCACACAAAATTAGCTTGAGACCAAGAATATCTGTGGGTTTACTCAGGCAAGAAAGCTTTGAGCTAACTTAAATATATCAATCTTGAAGAGGGGTGTGACAAAAAGTAACTGAGAACCATCAGGTTATGGCAGGGGTGGGCAACTTTGATTGCAAAGAGGGCGGTACTATTTCATTTTGTCTGTTACTCTCAATGAGGAAAAGCATATAAATAAACAAGAAGGATTATACTGACATTAGTATATAGTATATAATTTAAAGAGCACAACACAAAACAGTAAAGCCAATTTTAGCTTCTTTTAATGCAATTAAAGAATGAATATTTAAAGCACAAATATAAAACATTTACCCTTGCTTACAAATATGCTTTTTACTAATACAACATATCATATTTTAATGTCTTATAAAAGATATTTAGAGATGCAATCATAGCAAAGTAAGTTCTTAAATGATTTGTAAAAAGAAAGCATGTACCAGCAATCTAAAGTCAGTCAGAATATTTTATCACCTATCCTAATTTGTGCATTATGTAGTTCTGTTAACTCAAGATGAATCATATTTGGGAGCTGTTGTTCTGTTTTCTTCGTATTTCCAATTAGTTTTTGTTTTTTTGTGGCCCCTGGGCCGCCAGTTGCGTGCCCCTGGGTTATGGGTTGAGAATTGAATCATTTTGCAGGCAATTTATTCAACAATAGTTCAGTGAGCTAACAAATGCTTCACAAATAAAGGCTGTTTTCAATCCTAAAAGGACATCAGGACAGTGATTAGTATGTCAGCTACCTATAGCATACTCAACAGGGATTCAGAGGGTTGTTGCAATTTCAGTTCTCATATTTTAACTCTCCATGCTATTGTGGAGCAAAGGGTGGGACGCATCGAAGTAGATTCATGTATTTTTCGTATCTGGGGCCACAGAAAGATGAATAACCTCATGACAGAGGGGCAAGAACAGTGATGAACCACAGAGACTTCTCTGCTCCTGGGACAGATTTTCAGATTTTCTTTGTTTGATATTCTCCATCTTGATGATGACGAATCCACAAACAAAGAAAAAGAGCTTGAAAAATCCCAGGGGCAGGAAGTTCACCTTTCCAAACAGTGAAGCAGTCATTTCCAGAGTTCACCATTACCTCCCCCACCCTCCACTCTGCTATTACCGAAGCCAACTAGACTGAGAGCGTCTCGTCCAAATGATGGTTAGTTCTCTGCCAAAGCAGCTGGAAAGGATGGCAAAGCTACCAGCTGCAGCCAACATGTATAAGCATTTTGGGAAATTTACCAACGAGGGTCGGGTCATCCAAAAACACCGAGAGTGACACTGACTTCAGTCGATACTGAGAAACAAAGAAACACTCGACTCTTCTCTGTTTTTCTTTTATGCTTCTTTCACATGGCCTGTACTGTTCCACTTAAGTTTAACTAAAGCAGAAACTCTCATAAAATGATCATATAAATATCAAATACCTTTAAACCTTTCCCCATTTGCTGCAGCAGCTTCAATCTAGAAGAAAAAAGACTCAAATCATTTAATCCCATGTCATATCCGACCCCTCGACCACATCCTCAGCCTAAAATCTTTTCCCCTCATTATTCAGTCACGAGGAAGTTTCTCATAAACCTCTGATCCGTGTGGAGTCAGGAGCTCAAACTCTGCTGTTGTGTTTTTACGCTCGTTTACGGTTTGAGGACGACCAAAGTGGATCAATATACAGTCAGAGAGGGAACAAGCCTCGGGCCGCCATCGTGCTTTCAATGAACACATTCTGTCAGGGATCACGGCGGCACAGAAACCGGACACTACGGCTCATGTGTCGGTTGAAATCGGAGAGGTCCAAGTGGAGTTTAGGAGTTGCCTGAAGTTGTGTCAATGGGTTTACAGTCTGAAGGATAGAGAGGCTTTTATGATGCTCTGAGCTGCTTTCCCATGACAGGGAGCTGTGCAGAGAGGATCTGGGGCTGTGTTTTCAGTTGTTCAAGAGGACAAAACAAAATGAGGAAAAGCTGTGGCATAAAGGGGGGGAAAGTTTGAAGGCCTTACCGTGCAAAAAGTGTTATTTTTGACAGCTTAATATTTTTAAATGTTTTCTCAACACAGACTCAGAAATTAAGATCTAAATATTCTTACACTGTATACAATGTAGGGCAGCAGGGTGGTGCAGCAGGTAGAGCACCTGCCTCACAACAAGAAGGTCAGGGCTATTTTTATGATGGATGGATGGATGGATGAATGAATTATGTACTGCCATTTAGCTAAAAAATACTCAGAGATAATTCTTGGTCCATATTTGCCAGCCTGTTGAGGCTTTAAGTTGTTAAAGTGAAGGCTACACAGACATTAATTCGATCATTTATTAAAATCTGCTCCCATTTGTAGGACCTGTTCAGTGTTGTCCAGTTTTAACTACTGCATTATTGTACCTTTGTGTGATATTGTGGTTGCATAATACCACAATAATTAAAGAAACTGATATCTCTGAGGGCCAATCAAACACTGGTGCTAGAAAACATTGATTCTCTACGGTCCAGCACACCTGCCAGGCGTTTTCTTTCTACCCCCAAGGGGCGCAAATAAAAGTTAAAACATCTTCAACTTCTCCCAGGAGAGTAGCAGCACTACTTGATGTCCCTTCTAACCAAAGCAGACACATATGCAGCAGGAAGCAGGTACAGAGGGCATTGATGCCCTCGGGAGGCTAACTGCAGTGTAATTTGGGGAGTGTTTTTTCTTTTATAACATTGTAAGGCATCCAAGAGTCTGCAAGTGCGGATCTGGCTTATTTTCAGCTGGCCGTGCATCCTTAGAATTTTAGCAGATGCAATGTTGGACGACAAGATGGCAACTTTGAGATGCGGCTGCTGCAAGTAGTTTAAAATAAGCTATAAACATGATTTTTTTACAGCATATTCTCATACGTAAACCAGCCAAAAAACAAGGTTCTGGTCCTGACTCGAAAACTTTTACAAACTAGAGGATGCTTGTGAATCAAATACATGAGCACCACTTCTTTTGGTGCATGCATTTCCAGAAAATATTGATATCACTACTTGTTTTTGAATGAAAATGACAAAACTGGAGGCCATAAAGATCACACCACCTGTAAAAAGTGCAGGAGAGCACCATTCTGAAGCACCTGATTATAAGATAATGAACAAAAATAACCAAATGTAATTTTTCTTGCTCATTCTTAAGAGAGAAAAATGGCAGAAAAATGATCATAAACAAAGCCAAGGTGTTTCCACTGCAGCTTTGAATAGATGTAACCGTTTTAGAGGAAGGTGTGACGTCCTCCTGCACACACTGAGGTTACCCAACATCAGACCTGTGGTTGGCAGACTTCCCATCGGTTGTGACATAAGAGGATACCTGAGGCCACCAACCTTCCAACTCTTACACAAGTTCATGCCACAAACCACAAAGGAACAAAACCTCACGTTCGGTCACATGCTCTACCTTTACAGGACTTTACTGCAGCTCTCTGAGGCTGCAGGACTCTATTCAGGAGCAGATTTGTCAGCTTCCAGTTATTGAAAAAAGGCCAAGCCTTACATTTATTAAAATGACATCCATCACTTCTTAATTCCTTCATTGGACCCTTGAAAGCTTTACAAAAAGATTATCTGCTGCTCTGTTCATTTTGGAGTCATTTCCACCGCCTGATAAAAAAGAAAACAGAAGAGGAAGGAGGGAAGGTAACCACTTAATTTGCTAATAGGAATAATTATAGCGTGGCCAGAGGCTAGCTCCATTAGCAGAAACAAGAACAATTTGCCTCGTGTTTATCTTCTGCTAATTGTTGCGAGAAAACGGCAAATATTTTATGAACTTCAGGAACATACTTTACCCAGAGAGGAGTGACCTGAATGTGAATCATCTCTGGAGTGTGATCTCTCATGGGCTACACTGAAGGAGCGTGTTTGTGCATTTTCAACAGATAGACTGAGCAGGTGCCAAAAGTAGCCAAATCATACACACAATCAACCAAAACATTTGATCTTTCTGCCCTCACAACCTGGCAACCCACAACCAGGATTAAGGGGAGCAAGAACACAAACACACGATGGCAGATATGATCTAAGTTGGCAAATAAGAGGGAGAAGAGCCTCAAAACTGATACGACTGCCACACCTCTCTGCAATTAACATGTGCACATTTCTGCATAAATATATGAAGGTACATGAGTCTGCATGCATTATGGAGTATTCTGTTTGTTTGTTTGTTTGTTTGTTTGTTTGTGTGCTGGACAGAAGCCAGTCATCACTACATCCCCCCATCATTCACTCAGCCTTGGCACCCTTCATATATAATTTTCCCTCTTTTCTGTTTTACTTTGACAACGTGTGTTACACTCTTTGCCTAAAAAGGCGGAGCAGGAGAGTCGCCGTCAGTCCAAACACTGTCTTCATATAATGGCCGACCCTAATCAGAGTGATGGAGACGAAGGCCGGCGCTCTGACGCTGGTAAATGTGGAAAAGGTCAGCGGTGGTTGTGTTGAAGAAACAGAGCATGGACAGATGTGAGCAGCTGTGACGGTTCACTGAAACACAGCTCACAGTGCAGGTCTGTCGTCAGATTAACGGTTCTTTTCTTTTCTTTTGTGCTGTTTTTAGCATTTTATGAATGAGCAGTTTGTGAAGTAGACTTCTAAATCAGCAGTAGGGCTGGGAAATATTGACCTAAAAATCAAATCTGGGCAACGAAGCAGCAAAATGCAACTCATGTCTGGATTTTGCCAGAATATAATGCTTAGTTAGAGCTTAAATAAAATTCACACAATACTGATCCACTTTTGATACCAAAGCAACACAATTTAAGGACCTAGACACCTACTATTGATCAAAATATCATTTATATTTAGCAAAGAAATGCAGACAAATGCTTTCACACAGTCAAAATTGTGAAAAAAAAGAACAATAAAGAAACATTTCTGTGTACTGTGGTTGGCAATATTTTCTACATTTTTTGATACAATGTGATCAAATTGATAAAATGTCAATTACTTTTTGATAAGTGAAGTTAAATATCTTTAGTCATATTTTAACCAAAAGAGAGAGAGTACTGCTTAAGTTGCACAAAAGCTGGTGATGTCTGCAATGAGCAAAAGTTTCCCTCCATATGATGCATGAATATGAAGGTTTATGTCACTTTGGTATCAATCATGTATTAATATTTGGGTTTTAGGAACATTTTGAGGGCTTATTAAATAGAAAGGAATCATTGATAATTACAAAAACAGCTCATTTTGTGGTCAGTATGCATGCAGTGTTGGCAGTTCTTATTGTTAACAACCTAGTGTATTTATTCTTTTAAAACATATTAATATAAATTATTTTGAAAGACGGTATTACATTATCATCTTTCCAAAAATCTCTTTAAAAAATCTATATTTGTATATCCTAAAATCGTGATAAATTGCTCAGTCAGAATCATTTTGGATTTTTCTGTAAATACAGGAGGGTATCATCAGCATAGAGGTGAGACGATTGTGCACTCGGCATAAACCCTGATAATCTCAGTTATTTGGCTTCTACCTTTGCCAACACGAGATGAACCTTTTCTCCGGTTCAACACCGGCTCCCCTCTCGCTCCAGATGTTGTGCTTTTGTATGTTGAGGCTATTATCTCCCCTGCTTGACATGATCATCTCGGCACATGTAAAAGGCACACATATTAAACACTGAAGCACGAGTCGGTGAACAGACTAACACGGCGTAATGGGCCCGGACACTTGTCAAGTCGCCTTTAGCTCACAGGAAGGGCTGGGGCAAATGACCCACTCTTTCTTTCTTTCTTTTTTTTTTTTTACATAACAACTGCACTGCAACCATTTGCTTTCACACATCCTCTCCCGAAAGTGGCCGTCTGATACCCTCCTGCTTTCTCGCAGAGTCGATCTGACACTCCAGGGTGAGTCGAACCTTTGACAGCGTGTCAGAAAAGGTGCCACACAGCCAGGTAGACGCGCCAAGTCGCTCCACGAGGTGCCAGATTTGACGGAGGTGGTGCCGGTGCGAGTGAGAGGTCAACACCTCTGGAACAGACTTGTCAAATTAGAGAGTTTGCACTAGTTTATCGTTAACAGGCACTAATTAGTGACACTGCACGCCAACACACACACACACCACGAGAGAGAGCACTTAAGGTTAAGAAAGTGGAGATTATAAAGTCAAGCTGCTGCCACCCTGAGGGGCCAAGACACTACTGACTTACACTAAAGGTCAATGGCTGAGGTGGGGAATGATTTTACCTGATTTTACCATGGAGACAACAATGAACCTCCAAACATACACTAGAAAAATTCACACCTGCACAGTTTGTAGCTCTTGAACTCAAGGGTGTGTAAATGTGAGATTTAGGCGTCAGTGTTGCAGCTTTTAGGGTCAAAGCAACCATTGACTTCCATCAAAAGTCGAATCATGATCAAATACAATGCATAGTTTTGCCTTTTTGACAATAAGGATAATATTGACAAAAACAAAATACTGTCAATGCACTGAAGTCAGTATAATCTGAAGCAATGAAGATCAATGATAAATAAATCAGGGTTATAAGGTTTGATTTTTACTGCTTCAACAGACTTAACAACCACTGACTTCCACTAAATGTCGATTCAAGATATATTGCGATATGGTTTACCTGCCGAAAAAACAGAAACTCATAAGCCTTTTCTTAAAATATTTATCGAGAGATTATTATTACAAGCTTTCGAGCAATTGTTGAGTTGCCATTGACCTACGCTAAAAAAAAAACAAGTTAAGTTAGAAGAAACATATGGTGTTCTTATGATAAGGCACATTAAAATGCATTTCAAGAGCACAAAGACACACAAGGAAAGCTTGAAAACCCAGAGGATGTAAGAGGTTAAACTAGTGCCAACTTCAGGGGCTTCATGACCATTGACTTCCAGTATAATTTGATTTAGGATACATATTTTTGATACTTTACTTGTTTTTTTAACAATATGGATATAAATGTTTTCCAAGTGCACACTGGCACAGAAGGAACACATACAAGCATAATTCAAGGGATCACTTAAGATCTGGGATCAACAAACTGAAGATTAATGGAACAGGCAGTTGTTAATTTCATGATTTGTTTCCATTGTTTTTCATTTTAAGTCAACAAAATTAAAATTGTTGTATTTTCTTACTTGTTCTCAATAATACACAATTGGTGAGCATTCTTACAATGATTTCAAATTGTTGCACTGTTTGGGACTGATTTCCATTGACCTGCATCAAAAATTCAACTAAGCTCAAACATTATACTTTTACCTGTTTTTAATGAACTAGCATAAAAAGTGTGTTACGGATGCATACTTTCATGAGGGCAGCACATCACCATATTCAGGGGTGCCTCCCGCTGGAGGGTTCATAAACTGGAGATTAGAAGGTCAGGGTTGCTTCCACCCTCAGGGGCAGGGCAACCATTGACTTCCACTTAAAGTCCACTCATGTTTAATTGTGATGCCTCTTCACATTTTTATAAGAAAGCCTTGTTGGAGCAGCCTTGAAGGTGTGGGATCTGTTCTCGCTGTGATATCTCCTGATTTAAGCTCCTTCCTGTTTTATTTTCCTCCTCCTCAAACGAGTGTGTTGTCACAGTTCAGTCGACTCTATTTTCCATATTTTATAAATAGCCAGGAGAAAAGTATTAATTATCCTTGTACAATTTAATGCACCAAGTGCTTTAACCTTTCAGGTTTGCGTTAAACACCGACATAACAAGGCATATCCATGGCGGCAAACGTGATTTATGACAGGAATACCTAATTCTTGTTTTTAAATAGGTTGGACGGCAATCTGCATACATTTAAATGCGCCTGCAAACACTCCCCCCTCCTCCTCCTCACTCTTGTCTCGGGGCCCTTGTTTAATATTCAGGGATGATTTTTTTGTCCACATACATTTTGGTCTGTGTCACCTTAGATTAAATTATTACCGTTTTGCAGCCTTTGCGGTGCAGGCCCCGGGCCCTTATTTACTAGAATCAATGAAACAGTAATGAAAATCCATTTTTCATAGTATCAGCCCCCGCTGTCTTTTATTTAGTTAGCTGTGTCTAAGCAAGCAATTCATTTTGTGTAAATGCCACCCTGAGAAAAAGGCATTAGCGCAGAAAGGGTTAACCCCCCAAAAAATGAAGATGCTCAGCTCGGCAGCGGCTGCGGTGATCCGACACACAGGGGCCCCTGAATAACTTTATCCTTAAAAAGAGCCATGTTGGATTTGATTATTCCTCCCGTGTGAGGCTTTTGCTATGCTATAATGCTATTGCTATTATAAAGCAGCATGAATCTTCACACTCTGGATCAGTAAAGGAGTATCGATGATTCAGATGTTGTCAAACAAAGACTCTCCACATGGTCTAATGAGTGTAAAACCTTAAATGGACACTTAAATTAATCACACTCTGATATAATAACACCACGCACCCTCACAGGGGGTTTCGTGTTTGGGTTGATATATGTCTCTGTGCGTTGGATCCACATGCCGGGGGGGCGGAGCTTAGAGGCGGCGTTCACCTTCTGGGACGTGACGAGGTAATATGACACACTTCCACTCGTGCATATTGAAATGTCTCCATCTCAGGAGCCGCGGCTGACGCTTGTATTTAAATGGGTTTGTTTATTGACTTTGGTCGGGGTCGTGCGTGTGCCGGCGGTAATGAAACAACAACAGAGCGAGAGTTAACGGGATGCAAACGCACAAGGACAAGTGATTCACAGGATCTGTTAAATGTGCCGTTTACAGCAGCAGCTCAAAGGACACAGAGTTAACTCAACATATAACTACTTTGACAAAGACGCACAACACTTCTTGAATCAGGGTTTATGGCTTAAGTGACATACACTCCTAAATAATTGTTCTTTTTATCAAACTGTCATCGCTGCTTGGAATGAGTCAAAGCCTTTTCTGAGCTTATTATTTTCTATTGATTTATTAATATTTAATAATCCTAACCAAGCAGCTGGAGTTAACCATTAACTATTACAACCTTATATAATCTAGACTTTTTTACAGTTGTTTTTAATGACTTTGGTTCATTCAATCTAAGCATAAACTTAGAAAGCAGGGCTAAAATAACCACTATCTTGCTCATTAACCATCAACAACTATAAAAAATGAACCTTGCAGTGCAGCTGTATCTGCCTGATTCAGAGTCTCGAATCATCGTGCTAAGCTTCAATCTACATCTATGCAGCACAGCCCAACCAGAGTTCATTAGAGCAGAGATTAGCGTGGATGCTAACAGCTTCAGCAGCAGTTTGATCAGATCTCGACTTCATTATTTTATTAAATAAATGAATGTAATTTAAGGAAAGATCTTCCAATCACCTGCCAGATGTACTTCAGAAAGGTTCTGCCCTTTCCCAAACACGTTCTATGGGCTGTTGCCCTGATGGGCCAGTGGAAATATACTGAATGGTCCATCAGATTATTAAAAAATTGGTGTGCTAATTAAATGGAAGAAAACTGCTGACAAATGCCACAGCAGTGAAGAGGTATTAGTGACAGAATCACAGAAAAATCATGCATTGTTGTAAATCTTATATCTGCATGAAAAAAACTACAATGATGAATAAATTATCAAACTACTCTGGAATTGATTTTGCTTTGATTGATGTTATCAACTAAAAAAAATCCTGAATTTGTCTTATAAGTGACATTGATTCCATTGAGCAGACATCAGGAAGGCATTTCTCACATTGTTAGCACGGATAATATTTCACAATGTCAACAAATCCTTTCAAAAATTCCTGGACTCACATCTGTCATCAGATCTTATGATTCCCCCTTGGGCCATGACCAATGTTCTCTAAAAATTTTAACATAAACAGGGATGCTGTGTTTTCTTCTCCTCTCAGCTCCAGAATCAAACAGCGCAGAGAGGGGGCTAACAGGCTTAATTTTAGCAGAGGGCTGGTGTGTGGACTAAAGCCATGCGCTCTGTGGTTGCGTTTGCACCTCTAGGGCTGTTTCAAACTAGAAAAGTTACATATAATTGCTTCAAAACACATGTAGGTACTGCCTTGTTGTCGTCAAATGATGCAGATCAGCCCGGTCATTCTCTTAACATTAACTTAACGATTCAGTTTTAAGATTTGCAAGATGGATCCACCTGATGACATGGAGTCTGGTAAATACAGCTGCATGATTAGTCCTGTCCTATAGTATCCTCATAACAGGGCCTTTAACGTCAAATCTTACCTTGCAATTCCCATCCCTAGTCTGTTTCACGTCAGTGTTTTCTCCATTTTGTTAAAGGCAGATAACGTGTCTAGTTTAGACTGTATGATTTATGCAGAGTCAAATCTTAACTTTGCTATGTAGAGACGTTCCTGTTGTATACCTGTAAAGTGATAAAACTTGATTGTGAGTGCATTTATTCCACATTAAAACACTCTGGTCAATACTTTAATGCAGTCCCTGTGAATGAGGCTCTTCAGGCGTTCATCGTGTCTGTGCTCACATGACAGAAGATGAAGGGCTGTGTAATGTCAGTGGTGACACTAAAGGTTCACACACGCCCTCCTGCTCTCACATTAGATGACTTCATAAGCAAATGAGGCCGCTCCTCGGTGTGTGGAGGTGAAGGAGGGAGGCCCCCCGCTCCTCTCCTCCGCTCTATGAAATAAAATTTAATAACTGAATAAAAATGTAAATAAAGATTTGCCTAAAATGAGTTGTCTGTGAGATAATTCTCCCCCCTCCCATCCTCTCGCCGTCGTTCTTGAGCTAATACTGCTGTGTGTGTGTGTGTGTGTGTGTGTGGGGGGGGGGGTTATGGAGCTCGTCCTGATGTGGCGTGTGACCTTTTGAAAGGCGCTCGGCGAGGGTTGATTAAAGACGTATTAAATTTGTTTAAATAAACCTCCTTGTAATGGCACATCATTTGTAAGAAGCTATTAGGGGAGAAAAAAATTGCGGCGGTGTTATTTGCATGAAAATGTGCCCCGACGGCTCCTGAAGGAGGGGTGACACTTCTATCACTGTCCCCCACGACCCCGCCTCTCGTGACGCGCTGACAAAAAGCTGATCAAACTTCCTGTGTCCCAGCGCAGGGCGAGGGCGGAGCCGGTGTCACATAAAAACATGTCCCCCTGACAGAGGCCCCGCCCACTGAGCCCACCTCTCCAAAAACGCCCCGATCCACACGAGCCTCACCTTTGACAGGAGCAATTAGGAGACGACAAAGAGCGAGGACACAAAGTCACAGCAGGAGGGACGAGGGACTGACAGCTGTTCAGAAATCTGAATATGTGGAAAACAAACACTGTTTCATTTTATTACACAAGAAGTCACTTTGAACAGCGAAAATCATCATTTGTGCTCCTTGTTTGGTTGTTTTTATCACTATTTAACAGGTTTTAGTTAAAGGTACAAGGTATTTTCTATTATAAACACTCAACTACAAAACCCGTTCATGCATTTTTGACATTCTCTGTTTAATTTTATCATAGATATACAAGAATTTTAGACATAAACTGACCCATTTAGGAACATTTAGGACATTCGAATGTACGAGCTTGTCAAGAGTTCATAATTTAGCAGATCTGAAAAAGTTTCTTAAAGGTATTTTTTTATTGGTCAAAACAAAATGCAAGGAAGTTTTACCAAAATCCATAGAATTAAGGGGTTCATCCTGTATTTAACAAGTTCTTAGTCATTTATCCTGGTTTAAAAATTGTTTTGTGAAGCATAAAAGTTTTACAGAAGTTTTATATGTCAGCAGATCTGCAGAAAGTCATTAACAGCAAAACTCCAAGAGATTTAGATGCTATACATGAAGACTTTAAGCAGCACATGCTGTCATTATCTGTCTAATGTTATCATAAATATACAAGAATATTAGATATAAATCACCAAATATTTTGCACTTTGAACATTGATGACAATGTTGGATGTCTACTCCTTACTCTGAAAAGAAATTCAGCCATCATATCATAATTTTATGATGCATAAGTTTGTCAAGAGTTTTTTGCTGCAGAAAACAGTAACTATAGTATAAGCACTGGTGAAATTCAGATATTCTGCAGCACATGAGCTGGCAAGGCAGTTTAACTTTGGACAGCAAACTATGGAAATCAGTAACTTAGGGGAATTGGGTCTCAGTTAGACAACCTCAGTCATTTTAATGCTAAAAGTCGAGTTTTTCTGCAAACTCTAGGCTTGCAAAGACATTATACTTCAGTAAAACAGTGATAAGATCCTTAAATCAATCAAAGTGATTTTTGATTAAATAGAAAAAGCTTTAAAGCTCGCTGTAAGTTGAGGGTGTCATTCTTTAATAAATCAGCAACTCTTGCCAGATCAAAGATTTTTAAGGTGTAAAAATTTACAATAAGAATTCTGTTTCAGAGTTGAAGCTTGTAAAGATTTCTTGACCATTCATGAATGACACTAACGTCTTATCTTTAATGAGCATTACCTGAGCCAGAGCTTTAAGTTGCTGTATTTAAACAAACAAACTCACTCACAGTCTTAATTTCACAGATAAATAGCTGCTGTGTAGATGTAGTCACTTGATTCAGACAGTTTTCAGGGGATTGCCAGCAATTTTTGTGATTTACAACAATAAATAAACTGCTGGCAGCTGCCTAGGACCTGAAAAATGTCAGATAAAAACTAAAGGCTGTATGAGGGTTTTTATTTTAATTCTAGCTCAAATAAAGGAAGCCGTTGGTCATTGTCTACAAAAATGGCACAACCGACACTGAATAATAAAATGCTTTTATACTTTTTCTGATACGCCATAGCAGACGATTGGACTCGAGTCATAGGGACTCGGACTCGAGTCCTCTCAAGTTGCTAATTTGACGACTTGCGACTCGACTCGGACTCGGGAGACTATGACTCCAGACTCGACTTGACTTGAGACAACATGACTCAGAAAAATTGTAGCACATGTTTTTCTTTCAGGTGGATATCATATCATCCTAGCGTGATCAGAGCGCTCTGTGTGCACGCCGCGCTCTCTATCAGGTTCGGACAGGTTCCGTATTTTTTCATGTAAGCGAGAAGCACTGACAGGCTGGAAGCACACACGCACTGTGATTGTTACATGCGATGCTCAGGCATTATATGAAGAGCCAGACAGGAGACCAGAGCATGTGAGCGGAGCGGAGCGGTTTTTTCAAAAAGCTGGAGCGGCACCTCATCTGTCGCTCCATCCCGCTCCAATTTCGCTCCGGTACCGCTCACACCAAGCGTCTGAAGCATGTCTCACACAGAGTGCATCTGCGTGTAATTAATTGTTCAGCCACCCACACTGTTTTCTGTCGGAAACTGGATGTTGACAACTCGGATCAGCACCGCGGACAGCGCAAAAGCTCTCAGACCTCAGTGCAGGTCACCTGCAAACGTCTCATTTTTTTTATCCAGTCAATGCAATGCGCTTCCGTATTTTCGTAGAGTGAGTGATTTGAGTGGAGCGGGTAGAAATTTGAGTGAGCGTCAGAGCCGGTAATAAGCGGAGCGGTGCGCATGCGCTCTGAGCGGCGGAGCAGGGTGCGAGAACAGCTGTGTGAGCGAGGAGCAGGAAATCTCACTGCTCGCAACGGACACCCCCGCCGTGCCAACAGGATCCCCACCCATAAATTCAAGAGCAGATTTAAAGAAAAAAAAACATTATTTGATTTTTATTTTAATCAAAAGGGCGTTTAACGGGCATTCTTTTTATCAAATAAAAAAGCGTATTCCAATTTGCGCAATTTTAGAGTCTAATGCGTCACTATCGTTTCATTACATTCATTAAAATGCAAAATGCATTTCTCCTCTCCTCTGACCCTTCTCCGACCTGTCGTCTGACTATTTACGCTGCATGCTGCGCAAGCCATCCTCTCTCTCCTGCACAGAGTCTGATTATTCACGTAAAACCATTCAACAAAACAAACGCTGCCTTCAGTTAAACAGCGCAGAACATGAATGAAACATTCACTGATTTAACTAACGCTTTCACACAGAGCAGAGAAAGGAAGGAAAAGCTGAGGAAGAGAGATTTTCATCCGATGTTCATGTGATGTTCATGTGAACATTTGAGGCTCTAATTTCCTGGCGCAACTCAGGGGTGGCGCAGCCTGGCGCACCCCGCGTAGTGGTAATTTTGTCCGGCGCACCCATAGCCGCGGGAACTTTTTTTCAACAGGGGGTGCTGAGAAAACAAAAAGAAGGGGTGGGGTCGAGGTTAGCCAGGATTGACGCTGACTGTGCATAGCCTATATAACTACAGTAGAGTAAAACACTGTCAAATTACTAGAATGCAAAATGAGTTGCTGCTCAGGGACAATACACCCCACACACACAGGCACAGGTGCCAGGCCTAACCCCCAAATTCCACAAAAGCGCCCCGCAGCGCCGTGCTGAGCCGCGGTCTTGCTCCGACTGACAAATCCCACTGGATGCGCCGCGGCGCACCGTCCCAAAGGGGGAGGGCTGATCCCCGGAGAGACACAAGCTCTCGTGTGAATAGCGATGTCACACGATAACAAAACATGTTATAAACTGAGAAAAGAAATAAACAACACCTCACTTCGCTTCTCTAAGGTCGCTTTGCTGGTCCCAACCACGCAGCTTCGTGATTTATTTCACTTCTATCTGCCTATATCCTTGGAGAAAGGATGTTTGGTGTCATATATAATGTCATATATTTCTGTACCTCTACGATTCACTTTTCTTCGTCCATGGAGTCGTGTTGCCTCTGGGACCCTCTGACCAACTGTTGACCTGATGCTCGTACCTCCGGTTGTGAAGTAATGACGGTTTGGAAGCGGCCGCGCAGAAAATAGACCTGAAGTGAATCTCCAGCGCCGTGGCGCGCGCCGGCGCTTCAGCGACGCGCCAGCGCCGGAGCGCGCGCAGTGGAATTGCTCTGATCGATCGACTAGAGTGGGAGCGAAGTGCTCCGCAGTACGATTCAAGACCGCGGCGCTTTCGTGTTATGTGGAATTTGGGGATATGAGTGTGTGCGGGCGCGCGCACACACACACCTACACACACACACACACACACACAGGTGTCAACGAGATCTGCTCCTCTATTTTTAGTGCTCTTGTGTTGACCGTGGTGCTGACCATCAACATCACATTAAAATCACCACACAAATGCAGACTGCTCAGCGGCAGCATAAAAAAACACATGATGAACACATGTGCAGGCCTAACAGGATTAATGATGGCATAACATGATACAGCCTAAGTAAAACTGGTATTTCAATACAATACAGCAGTTGATAAATCATGTCTATTGACGGCACGGCGGCATAACACTACATTTAGTCAGGGGGTGCTGCAGCACCCTCCGCACCCCTAGTTCCCGCGGCCCTGGGCGCACCGCCGTGCGCAGCCAATCTGGCAATTTGGTAGACCGGCTGCGCCGAGATGGGTGTGACGGCGCACCAGGGGGAGGTGTCGACAGATTCAGCTTGGCGCAGTGACAATTTCGTGCCAAAAAACCGCACGGAAGGTGCGATGAAAGCTCGCCAGCTCCAACCTGGTCTATTCTCGGCGCAGACGGGGTGCACCCCATTTGGCTGACAGGCTCGCTGTGCGCACACGTCACCAAAACCTCACAGGCAGGTATCCAGAGTGTCAGGCACATTTCAATGCAATAAACAATCACAGCAACCACTATTTAATGTAACCGTCTGAACCAGATTACACAAGTCACACAAAGCGACTGATGATCCCTCACTGTCCCTGCGATGCGCGTCTATCTGCTTCTTTACGCGCACCGGCAGACGGAGGAGCGCGCGCGCACAGACGCAGAGCGGGGATTTAGATCAAATGTTCACATGAGCATCGGATGTAAATCTCTCTTCCTCAGCTTTTCCTTCCTTTCTCTGCTCTGTGTGAAAGCGTTAGTTAAATCAGTGAATGTTTCATTCATGTTCTGCGCTGTTTAACTGAAGGCAGCGTTTGTTTTGTTGAATGGTTTTACGTGAATAATCAGACTCTGTGCAGGAGAGAGAGGATGGCTTGAGCAGCATGCAGCGTAAATAGTCAGACGACAGGTTGGAGAAGGGTCAGAGGAGAGGAGAAATGCATTTTGCATTTTAATGAATGTAATGAAACGATAGTGACGCATTAGACTCTAAAATTGCGCAAATTAGAGTCCGCTTTTTTATTTGATAAAAAGAATGCCTGTTAAACGCCTTTTTGATTAAAATAAAAATCAAATAATGTTTTTTTTTTCTTTAAATCTGCTCTTGAATTTATGGGTGGGGATCCTGTTGGCACGGCGGGGGTGTCCGTTGCGACGGCGGGGCGCCGACCCAAATGAACTATAGAGGAAACACTGAGAATTATTTTTGCAAGTTAATGTCCTGTTTAAATGTTATAGAGTCAAGTAGTGCCTGTATTACATACACTGATCATCACTGTAACGGACGCGGATGTGTAGTAGGAACGTATGTGTGTACTGTGTCGTGTGTGGGACAATAATAGGTGACGGACCGAGTGTACTATGAATGGAGCATCAATAAAGTGAATCTAAAAGGTAAGAGCTCCGTATGTCTCCTGCAGAGCATGTGAGCAGAGTGGAGAAGTGAGATTTCCTGCTCCTCGCTCACACAGCTGTTCTCGCACCCCGCTCCGCCGCTCAGAGCGCATGCGCACCGCTCCGCTTATTACCGCTCTGACGCTCACTCAAATTTCTACCCGCTCCACTCAAATCACTCACCACTCACTCTACGAAAATACGGAAGCGCATTGCATTGACTGGATAAAAAAAATGAGACGATTGCAGGTGAGCTGCACTGACGGTCTGAGAGCTTTTGCGCTGTCCGCGGTGCTGATCCGAGTTGTCAACATCCAGTTTCTGACAGAAAACAGTGTGGGTGGCTGAACAATTAATTACACGCAATCACCAATCAAATGAACGCCTCTCCTCGCCTTTAAATGCGCCGTGGGCGAGGCGCAGTGACAATTTCACCTCGGTGGTGAAGAAGGTCAGAGCCGCTGTCACTGTTACAGCAACTGGGAGAGCGCAGGGGCCACCGGGCCGCGCATCGGAGGACACGATGCGCGTCACCGTGTGGACCACCTCGCGGGACAGATGTAATCTGTTCCTGTGTCATATTAGGAGTACAAAATTAAGTGATGATTACATTTAAACACAGCAGCAGGCTAATCCATTCATCATGCTTGTGATCCACCTGCATTACTGCTCTGTCATCGCCAAATAGCAGAACCTTTGGTGAAAATATATCTCCTCCTCATCCTCCTTGCAATTATGTACTCCATCTTTTTAGATCACGTTAACAATAAAGATTAAAACAGAGAAATATGGGCAATCACAGGTAAATCCTTAAGACATCGAGTGACTTACATTTATTCAGCGAGCTTCTCTCTCTTTTTTCTTTTCTTTTGAATTTCATGAGATGAGAGAAGCCGGATACTCCGTATCGGATGATGTGGCTGTTTGTGGTTGGCTGAGAGATGTGAACTCGTTAGTTATGACAAACGTCTCTGATCTGACATCAGATGTGACGGGACAGTTAATATAGATACAAATGTATGTGCTGGTTCAGACGGTTACATTAAATAGTGGTTGCTGTGGTTGTTTATTGCATTGAAATGTGCCTGACACTCTGGATACCTGCCTGTGAGGTTTTGGTGACGTGTGCGCACTGTGCGCCTGTCAGCCAAATTACCACTGCACGTGGTGCGCCGAGAATAGACCAGGCTGGAGCTGGCGGGCTTTCAGCGCACCTTCCGCGCGTTTTTTTGGCACGAAATTGTCACTGCGCCAAGCTGAATCTTTCGACACCTCCCCCTGGTGCGCTGTCACACCCATCTGGGCGCAGCTGGTCTACCAAATTGCCAAAGTGGCTGCGCACGGCGGTGCGCCGGACGAAATTACCACTGCGCGGGGTGCGCCAGGCTGCGCTACCCTGAGTTGCGCCAGGAAATTAGAGCCCAAAGACTTAAAAAATGTCACGAGTCAGCCTTTGATGAATCTAAACTCAACATTCTTCATCAGTCCAGCTCTTGTTTTCACTCACTCTCTGTTTTCTAAATGATGAACTCATCCTGAGGGATCCTGGATCACTTATTTTCCGTGATATAAGAACAATCTTTGAAGGATCAAGCTTCAAATACAGTCTACTGGTGCTGCGGCTCACAACCTGTGGGTAGAGGCCCCTAAGTGGGTCTCAGAGCTGTTTTCAGTGGACGGTGCATAAATCAGAATAAACCAGACTACACCACTGGATAGATAGATAGATAGATAGACAGATAGATAGATAGATAGATAGATGAAAAAATGAACAAAAAATGATGAAAGAAAGATAGATGGATGAATGGATAAATGAAAATGATTAATATAGACAGAAAGATGAGTGAATAAACAAACAAAGTGATTAATATAGATGATCCTGAACGACAGACCATGCCCCCCCAGCCCCCCCCCCCACCCCCCCCCCCATCTCAAAGCATCATAGCAGGGGAAACACTGATTTTACTTGGGAAAGGTTGCATTTCCCCAGCTCTTATTTCCTTTTAGAGTGCTTAGTTTTAAAATATTCTGATATCTCTTAAGTTAAATGTTGTCTTTATATAAGTATTTGCTGTGTGCTGTTTACAGAAGCACTTTGCACTGTTCATTCATACTGTAACTTTGTTTGTCTTTGTTAAGGTAGCTACCTCTAAAAAAATACACTTTAAAGAAATGTCAGAAAGGCAGTTTGAGCCTGCAATTTAGATGCTGCAAAATGTTCCAAATAAACGTATTTTTTTGTATCAAACATGTCATTTCTTTAATGGAATGTAGCTTTTCCCATCTACCTCGGTCTAAATGATCAGACCTGTAATGTTGTAATGGATAAATGAACACCTTTATGCTGGTTTAGTCCATGCAGGCTAGTCTGCATGCTCTTTTTGGACATTGACCTTAGGAAGATAAGGTTTCTCTCTTCAAGATATAAACCTGAGTGCTTTTTTAGGTGGGCTGGGGAACAATGGCGAGGGACTTGATTTGACATAACCTGTGACTCAACTTGACTTGACTTGCCCACAGCAGAAAAAACTTGGGACTTGCTTGAGACTTGGACCCAAATGACTTGACTCGACTTGGGACTCGGACCAGAGGGACTTGGGCAATTGTCTGCCCCATATTGAGGATAAAATGCTACATGAAGATGTTCAGGTTCATCATTTCAAGTCTAAAGTTTAACCAAAGCAACAACTTCCTGTTTGTTTTCCTCTCACAGTTAACTGCACAGCATCTTTTTGTTTCATTTGTGGTAAAACTCAACATGTTAATTTGATTTAAGGCTTCTTTCTGCATTAAATAGAAAATAATTACATTTCTTGAATGATGATAATTGTTTTTCATCATTGTAAAAACAAATACCAGAGCTTCCCCTGACTTGTCATAACTTCTTTAAAAGTACCAAAGAAAAAAAAAAGAAACTTGTCTTGTTTATTTAGACTTTCCCCCTCCGCTGGAGCCCAGGAGGGAGTTTATGTGCAGTCAGAGTCGGGGCGGGGAGAAAACAAAGTGCTGTCAGCGCCCTCAGAGAGACGTTGGAGGCCTCGGCCCGGTTTGGAGCTGTCGGGGAGGGACGGAGGGCTGATCAGCAGAGCATGAGGCCGGAGCTAAAGCTGCTGACAGGCGCACAGCTCGGGGAGGAAAGTTCAGATAATTAAAAAGAAATACTTTTTGGGGAGAAGAAGGGCTCGTTGATCAACTACAGGAATGAAAACAGACAGGAAATATCACACGTGTGTGTTTGTGTGTGTTCCCTGTAGTCTGCTGCCTCTGGTGCTTCATGCTAACTGTTCTGACAGGATGTTTGCAGAAGTGATATTTATCATACAGGTGAAATTAAAACACCTTCAGACATCTGAGACACAGTTTCTTTCCACAGTCACGAGTGCTTTTGTGCAAACACTGACAGTTTGCTTCAGTCACTTTTTTTAGTTTATCAGGATCCCCGTTAGCTGTAGCTTTGCTGGAGCTATTCATCCAGGATCTACTTGATACTGGAGATCAACATTCAGATGGGGGAGGACGTGAAGCATGCTAGTTAGGGATCACCACAAGGCAGCCCACCATGCAGAAACCTCCAGAACCTGAGGCATGCAAGGGCTGAACCAGCGGCACACATGCAGCAAATGAGGTTACTATATACAGTACATAAATATCTTACAATGTCCCCTAATTTTCAGCCATTTGCAGAGATCGACTTATTTTGGGTGCTTGTTCTCTCAACAGGATACAGGTGGAGAGGGGACAAACAGCTCTGTAACCTGAACTGGAACTGTGGGGGATTTTGGCTCTACTCACCAAAAGTCTGACCACAGCGGGTGACAAAGTCTGCAGAGTCACTGAAACCACATCAGTGCACAATCACAGGTTCACCTTCACCTGCAGGTAAGTTTTACCAAAGTTTAGGGCTCTTAAGAACTGTTGGACTGCATCAGATCTACTGACGGTCTTTGGACTATTAAAACTTGAACTTAAGCATGTTTGCAACTCGAGATGACTGATCAGACTCTCAGATCACTGAAGTACAGAAATGTGAGGGGCCACTGGGGAAGGAGGCAGCTGTCAAAATGTGCAGCACTTGTGTATTCACAGAATAGGGGTCTTAATTTAACATGTTAGATGATTTAAAGTCTTATGTGGTCCTCATTTTTGTGTATATAAGTTAATGTTCCTTTTTTCTGTACTACATAATCATTTTATTTAACTGTTGTTATTACTGAGACTGAGAAAAGATTTAAGGCATTATTCATTCTTCATTTTTATCAAGTTTTAGGTGTCAGACTTTGAGCAAGATAACTCCAAAAGTTCCAAAAGGTTGTTGATTATTTTTTCAGGAAATGTTGGCCATAACACGAGGAAGATGGGGTTAGATTTTGGTGGTGATTCAATTATGGATGCAGATCCAGGACCTTGTGGGGGATTTGTTGACATTGTGAGATTTAGATGGGGCTGTTTTCCTCATTTTTACTTTGAGTGTGCCTTGGCGAGGTTTGAGCTCTCAGGATACTCGAAGGATTCATAAATATGATATGCAAAAAAAAAAACAATTTAGAAAAACTAACTAATTAATTTCCCAAGTCTATAAGCTTAAGTGAAGTAGGGGTGCTGGTTTTGGTTAAGTAACAAGGCATAACCTGAATACATGTTTCTGCAAGTTTGGGTTCAAATCCAGCCTGTGGCCAGTTTGCTACTCTCTCTCGCCCCCTTTCACAGGCCTATCCACTGTCTTTCTCTCTCTTTCTCCTGTCAATAAAGGCATAAAAAATGCACAAAAAAAACCAGAACTAATAATCTTTACACTTCAGTTAGCCCTGAAGTACTTAATGAATGCACAATAAACAAAAACTGTCTCAGAGGTATAATCATGAGACCTTCTGTTGTTTTCAATGACATAAAAGTCCAGTGGTTTCTTTCTATAAGCCACTGATAATCATACAGGTCAGTGGAGTTTGTAATAAAAAGAAAGTATCCATTATGTGTCACTTCCCTCTGTTGTTTGAAAGGGATGCCATTAGAAAACTCAAGTCTCTGCTCCACCTGCCTCCACCTCTGTCCTGCAGCAGAATCTGATCCGTAACTGGAGTCTTCGCTGGGAGTGAAAACAGCTGAAGGAGCAGTCAGGTCTGCGCTGATTACCTTCAGAAACACTTTCACTGCTCTAATGTGAGCGTGTGTGTGTGTGTGTGTGTGTGATGTAACAGCACCTGACACGCTCGGAGCGCTGTGTCGGCTGGGCGGTTGGTTACTCACTGACAGCAACAGGAAGGCCACAGAGGTGCAGGCAACCACACACAAACACACACGAGCTGCAGTACCCACACACACTTGGACCTTTATCCATGTGTTTAGAGCTCCTTTTATACCTTAACGCTATCTTTCCCTCACTACAACAGTCAGAGAGATCAAACTGTTTGACCCTAACAGCAGAAAGAAGGAGGTGAATGTGACTGATCAGGTAACTGCTGTCAGGAAACACCTTCACTGAAGAAATCACTCAGTTCAACGGCCCAAACACGGTCTCTGTACTCATGCAGGATTATGTTGAATGGTTACATAAGAAAACAGCAGGACTGGAAGTTAAATATTACACAGCGCAGACACTATTTCCTTCCTACTTTTTAATTTTCCTGCTTTTCTTTAGCAGTAAAAATCCAACACGTGTAAGTTTTGAGGAAAAAATAAAAATAAGCAGAAGCTTTACTGCCAATAATGTTGATACATGCAGAATATTTCAGTGAATCTGCTGTTTTATGCTTAAATTCTGTTCTCAGCGAGGTGGGAGGCATTTTGTTTACAGACTCTTTAAACTTAGCTGAAATGCCCACTCTGAGTCATGTGTAAACTCATTATATTTATTTATTCTTGTGCCTTTACGATAGGTGAGAGAGAGACAGTGGATAGGCTTGTGAAAGAGGGTGAGAGAGAGTAGCAGGCTGGATTTGAACCCAGGCTGGCAGAAGCATACAAATGGGTTGTGCCACCAAACCAGCACTGCATGTGAAAACTGTTTAGATTGAAGCTCAATAGACTCCGTTATTATCACAGTCTGTATGATTTCTGAAGAATGAATCAGACATTTTATGCTATACTTTGCATCAGTGTCCACTCTGACTGAGGGGTGGAATGTTTGACACTGGGGCTAAATGGTCAAGGTCATGAGCCACTTCTTAGAGCACAAGATCTCAAGACGGCTTTAAACTTCAAATCAATCAAAGTTTATTCAATCACTACTTTCAAAACAATGAAACAAAATCACAAGACATTTAGGTGTTAGACTGACTGAAAAGATGTAGGCTTAAGCATGAGCCTATTATACCGACACTTATTAAAAAAAAAACTATCTATACTTATATATACAGGGTTGTTCAAAAAGAATGAACCGATTTCATTATGCAACATTTTATTAAGGAAAAGCAATGGAAAACTCATATTAGGTCTGTCAAACTATTAAAATTTTTAATCAGATTAATCACAGAGTTGCTGTTGATTAATTTTGATTAATCACGCTTAAATATTTATTTTTAATCTATATTAATAGTATGAAGGTAGTTTGTTGAAAGACAACACGATAGCAGAAGTGCTAGCAGGATCCCCGACTGACGCATGCTTTGCATTAATGTGGTACTTCAAGCTGAAAGTGCTTCAGTGAAAAGAAAACTCCAGGGCCAGAGCCACCGTGCTGTTCTGCAGAGCAACTGAACATTTGTGCATGTGTAGCAGCATGCGCTACGGCAAGTCTACTTGGACAAACTGCTCGGAATGCAGTGCTAGAGACGATTTTGAGTGATTCTGGGTGAATTGCATTAAAATGTTTGATCAGATTAATCATAATGATGGATAATCTATTCCCTTTTACCCCTTTCAGGGCCGCCCACTCAAGGATATACTTATTAGATGTCTGTTTGCTCAGGTCAAAGGTCAATGCTATATTTCTTTGTCTTCATCCTTTGCTTACAATACCTCAAGCCCACTATGAGAAATTCATCTAAAGGTTGGGCAAATGCACACACTGACTGAAGGATAAGTTAAAACGATTCTGGAGCTCATAAATAAAAGTTTATTGGCTGAAATTGCAAGAAAACTTGAAGGGATTTCAGTCACAAATGCAGAGCTGTGACAGCGTCACTCTTACCCAAATTTCCATCCAGGAAAATAAAAGATTGACTTTGATACAATAACAAACAAAATGGCTACCACAAAGCATACTTTTCAGTATTTTGCAAACCAAGTTGTCTTCTAAAACTTCATATAATCTAATAATTTTGCCAATCTAAATCAAGAGAATCAACTATCTAAATGTACTTCTACTCAAGACAGGATTGAAAATGTTTTTTGGCTTTAAAGATTCTCTCCTCCAGATAAATGTCAGCACAATCCCTTCTTATAAAGTGTGTGTTTCCATGGAGAAGTAGCTGATTTAAAGTTGCACTTCTTTGTTGACAGAGCCACCTTCAGATGATTGATAACAGAAAAACAAGAGCGAGCAGCAGATAAGTTGTGTTTTTGTGGTTGAGCGCTCTGCAGACGTGATCCTCGGCGTTACTGGAGATGTAGCATGATGAGCTCCAGGTAATGAGATCCCCCCCTCTCTCTCTCTCTCATAAAATGCATATATAACGTCGTGGAAACAAACTCTTCAAATGCAGACATCAAAACAAACGGTGAATTAAAGCACGCCGCTCACCGCCTTGTTCGGGGAGCATGGCCTTGAGCTAGCGATTTTTTAAACTGTGCCACCGTTAATTTATGCGAAGATCTGAACTAATTCTTTGGCAAGTGTGGAGCGGGAATATTAACGCCATGTATTTCCTTGTCGATGATAATGCCGCGCTCTTAATTTGAGATGTGCGGTGTAGTCGAACATGAAATGGAAATTTGCCCCAAACTATGTATTTGTCAGCGAGTGTCGGATGTGGAATGAGGTTACATGCATCCTTTGCTACCCACACTCTGAAGATACGAGGAGAGGTGTTTCCCCCTCACAGCCGCGTGAGCTCCAACTTAAAGCCCCCATTCAGAATATATTATATTTACATACCCACATCGAGGCTTAGCATGATTTCCATAGATTTCCTCAAGAGTTTTCCTCATGCAGGGGAAACAAAATCATCCTTCATACCTAAAAATACGAGCAGGTCTTCCTCCGGGGTTTCTCCATGACCCCTCTGAGGTCAAAGTTTCTATCATGAGGACTAAAACTGGCTCCGGTTCAGCAATTATCATGTGTTTGGTGCAAACAAAGAACAGAGTCTGAGGATGTTTCAAACGGAAGGGTGCAGGGAAGTCCTGAAGGCATACAACGGCAAGAAAATGATTAAGCAATGGAAGAAAGAGATGTTTTAAGACTCCAGAATGATGCAGACAAAGAGGCCTTTCATGCAGCTTTGGACGGATGGCAGCAGGGGTGTGTCCAGACATTTTTGGGTCAGGGTGGCCACACTGGGGCACCAAATTATGCAGTAAGGTGGCTTCATACGTCCTCAAAGATCTCAGGAAAAAAGTGCTGATTTAGCCTTCCTTTTAAATATTTTATGCTTCACTAAAATAACAGGATTGTTTAGTTTAATTGTTCATGAATAACCTCTTGGCAAAATATCCTTACATGTATGAGAGGAGTGTTTTGTTTTCCTGAGCCAAGGCATTCCCAACTTCAGGCTACAATGGCATCTTTAAGATGGTGCTTTCGCTAACAATGTGCATTTGCTACAAAATTCCTGTTTTTTTGTATGAATTCGTTGTATTTTTTTTTACAATTTTACACCGGCAACCACAGATTATTTTTGTAGATTTGACATTAATTAGTAAACACCAGATTTCCGTAAACAGGTTTGCACTATATTTGTTGTTCTCACAAGAATTTTAGTTTAAATTTTACTATATAAGTGCCAAAATACACTCTATATTCTCAGTATGCTTTGGCAACCTCAGCTGCCAGAATTTTTCTGTTAAATCAACATTTTACAGCATACTTCTTCAAACAATGCAGCCTGCAAGCCATGTAATTGGCCCACAAGGGAGCATTGTGAGACCTCCACTCTGTAAATAATGTCTGTATGAAATAATGTGAGTTTCAGTTGATAAAACAGAGAGAGGACAAAGCATCACGTCCTTAATCCCGGTTTCTATTTACAAATTATCACAGAGCATGGCAGGACAGGGACAGAAATATCACAGCTACAAAGTATTTTGGTGAATTATCGAGGTGCGAGGTGGACATTAGGGTTGCTTGATTATGGCAAAAATCATAGTCGTGATAATTTCTGAACATACTGAGATCACAATTATGGAGCTTGATTACACAACGATTTCAGAAACATGCATCAAACGCTTTCATCGAATGAATATGCTTTTGATATGATCAATATTAACAGTAAAGAACTGGCAATGCATACAGATATAGTAGAAAAAAATTAAAATATCTCAAAATAAAGCTTAAAATGATGATAGAAAAGAAAAAAAAATCATAGCTGTGGAAGGCAGCAACTGTCATCCGGATTAATTGCCCTGCTCTAGTGGATATTATAGTTCACAAATATAAATGCTAAAGACATCGTGGGCCATTATGGTTTATTTATACTTTTAAGTATAAATCAGGCTTTTTGAGCTTCATTAGGAGTTTAAGCAACATAATTAGCAGCCTGTGTCAGTGGATAACGGTGGTCTATTACAAATAATCAGCACAAAACATGAAGGAGATACAGAAACAGAACTGAAGCTTCTGCTGTAGGTCTGTTTCCTTATGGAGCCGTCTTCAATATTTCCATGGCAACAATGAACATGCGGTATCTTTTATGGTGGACAGGATGTGATCCATTACATTTTTAACTTAGTGGCTTGGTAAACTTTTGGAAGTTTTGGATATTTTAGGTTTAACTTGTATATTTCTTCAGGTTAGTGGATCTTTGATTCACTTTAGATATTATAAAAACTTAGTTGACAGCATTGTAAGGTTGTAAAATTAAATTTTCTTTAACAATAATGAAGGTTTTGGGTTTGTTCAGGGTTTGATAACCTACATTATCACATTAGTCAAAAAATGTACACAAAGATGCAGGTTTAAAATGAGATACTAGCCCTCCTCTCTATCTCCCGCTGTTGTTAGAAGAGGAGTTTTCTACCTTTCCTGATGTCATCTGCAGTGATTGTCGCCTCTGTTTAGGTTTTGCATGGCTGTTTTTTTCTGCTTACCAAAAGACAAAAACCAGCATATGTTGAGAAAAACCTAATTACAAACAGCAAGCATTGCAAAACCACTGCAGAAAATGTAAATGAGACGTAAACAGGAGTAAATGGCCTGTAACTCCACATGACAGTGCTGTTCTCCTGGAGCCAGTCACTCCAATCAGCACACGCTCCGAGTATTTAGAGACACTTCATAATATTTCAGCAGGTGAGGCCACGACCCAGGGCCACAGCGACCTTTTAAGAGCTCGACAGGAAGTCAGCTCTTTACATTAATGGATACAAACTGTCATCGGGCTGAGTGTGCCACCCAGAGAGCGCGGGGTTATCGCGTCAGGACGGGGACGGCGGCTGGTGTCCTGGTGGGTATACGTCCGTTTACATCACGCTAAATGAGCAGGAAGTGATGCGTTTACGCTGTGTAAACGTCCACAGGATGCTGCAGCTGCTTCAAGTTTACCTGCTCAATGTAAACCACCAACACACACACACACAGTACAGATATATTACAGTACGAGCTGATATAAACACACACAGGATGGGGTTAGGCTAGGGCTGGGAAGGCTTAAAGATACTGTTCATCAGGATAATTTAACATGAGATAAAGAATTCACCGTCAGATCATCTCATCAAGCACAAGAAAGTCTTTTTAAAATGTTTAAGCTGGAATAGAGAACGATCATTTTGTTTATCTTATTCTATACTGAGGAAGAATCTGATATTTTAAGAAAAACCTAAGAAAATCTTATGTCCTCAACAAACAATATTGGACAATTAATCATTTATATTCATCATATATTCCAGTTAAGATCCTTAGCTTACTTTTAAACACCTCGTGCGTCAGAGGGAGAAAATTTCCAATGCTTCATAGATTTTAAAGTGTCCAAATTTAATGATCTTAAGTCATATTCTCAAAAAAGGCCACAAAGCACTTACTTAGACTTAAAAACTGGTGGAACTGAGAGTTTTTCAGCCAAAAATGTCAATAATCCATGCTTTATCCTTATTCTAACCCATGTTTTTGTGCAAAACAATGAGTTGAAGCTCCCCTTTAACACTTTATAATCATTAGAGAAAAACGGATGCATTTTACTTGCGTGACGGCAGCTGTGTGTACGTGTTTTCATTTCAGCAAGCATGTTATCAAGTCGGAGCTTTCTGACTGCCAGCTAGAGCCGAACATCTAACATACGTGTCCCGTGCCTAAAATCTCAAAGAAAGGAGGCTTGCCTAATTTTCTACCAGCCTTGCACGTGCTTTTGCAAAATAAAAAAAAACAGAAAATAAAAACTAGAGCACCGTATTTACGTCCAAAGTAAGTTTTTGAAAGTGGGATTGTTTGTGGCGGATGGCACTTAGTACATAAAACCAGCTGGGTAACAGGTGGGTATGTATGCTAGCTGATTTATTCAGTCAATAGTGCCACCGAAAGCCCCATAATTAACCCACTGTTAGGTTAAAACTACGTTGGCTTAACTGGGCACTGCAGTAAGACCTTGAACAGCGTTTCACTTTTCCTCGACAAAGCCTCCTGTGTTGGGATCTATTTTATGAAGCCATGGGCTACATATCCTTCCACCAGCAATGTGCTCCTCTCATCAGCTGTTCAGATCAGAGTGATTTAACATTTTGAAAAAACAAGTATCTCAGAGTTACAGAAGTATTTAAATGCAGCAATGATGCCATTGTGTTTGTACAATTTTGAGCCCAGTGTTGGTTCTGCAGGACTCCTTTTAATTGCTGCGATATCAAATATTGTTTAATTTTCACACAAAGCAAACAAAGTGTTTTCTTTCAGTACTGTCATAATCACTTATTTCCTTATCGGCATTCGGTTTAAAGAAATAGAGACAGTATTTAATGTATATTCCCAGCCCTAGTTTTTACCCTTCTCTAACCTCTTGTCATCTCCATATTGTACCTACTAAATGGTAAAACCCCTGCTCCCTGACACGTTTATAAACGCTGCCTCATTACGACACAAATCATCCCCGACTTCAAAACAAAATCTGAAAATTCATCCATTCTGCGTCACCTCCCCCTCACCTTTTCATGTGCCTGAACTTCCTGGAAGTCTTTTAAAAAAGCCAGGAGGAAGGAGCCCGCTGCAGGAGGATTTAACAAATTGGAAAAGGGGGCAGATTATACATGGTTAAATGATTAAATCACTGAGGTAGAGAGCAGGAAAAAAGGAAGAGAAGAAGAAGAAGAGGAAAACAGGTCAACATGCACCCACAGAGTGCTCCGGGGAAGGCAGGAGATAAGAGTTTATCACCAGCGTATAAGAAGATACCGTTAATCCTCCTTGTGTGAGTGTTCTACATGAAATAAATCTGTGACTGACAAACTGGAAAGATACTATTGTTTTAAAGGTGGAGGGGGGCACGCGGGTGGAGGGGGGTTTGCTTGTTGTCAGCAGATAAGCGTGGAGATAATCAATTCAGGAGCGGGTTGAGCGGTTTTCTTTGGCAGAGCGGAGACGCAGGTAGACGTGCGGCGGCGCGGGCGGGGCTGTGCTTAGCTGGTAAATGTTTAGCCCTTAATAATTAATCCAGCACACTTGCCAAAAGCAAGATTGATTATTCTATTAGAGGTGGGGATCAACAATGACCTGACTGGAGCTCTATTTCACACACCGTTTGAGTGGCGAGAATTACCAGCGCCGCAAAGCACGCTGCTTCTTTAATACCCTGAGCAAGAATATTATCAGAAATATGATGAAATCACTTTAATATCAGATACACCAGTGGAGGACTGGGACACTTAAGACACCTTAAAATATGACAGGATTTTCTTAAAATATTCTATACAAACCACTGGTCCTGAATATCTTTAATTATACAAGTCAAATGAATTCTCCAGGTTTGTTTGTTTTCATCCAAACACCACAAATTTCAGAACTTTTTTGCTCTTTCTTCAATTAAAACTGCAAACTACATCTTGTTTTCTGCTAAACCAATCATGGTGCAGTATTAAGGTAAATGGGGCTGTTAATAGTACTTAATGATCATCATGAAAGGCCACATTGGACTGCATTGATTAAAATGAAGGAAAAGCTGCTTATTAAGAAAAAACACAGACATATGACTTATATTGATTACACATGATGAGTGCAAATGACCTATAAAGTGATGTGTTTTTTGTAAAGATCCTAATAATAGGGTTAGGTTGTCTTTTGTTTCTTATCTTCTACTTATGAAGAATGGATGGACCAATTGGATTGATGTATGGACTGATCGTTGTTTAATGGATGGATAAATCTCAGAGGGACGACTGCACCGACTTTTGTCTGTTTCTGCCTCTGAAAAGTCTGCAGAATCGTCCTTTAACTCCTCTAAAACCTCCTAAGCCCCCTCTGGCTTCCCCCTGCAGCTCATATCCACCCACAACACACACACATCTACACACACACACACACATCTACACACACGGGCTCAAAGCCACATATCAACAGGGTATCTAACCACTGGGAGGCAAACGCTCCACAGAGGTGTACATTAACATAAACACCAAATCTGTTAGAGAGGGAGACCAGAGAGTGTGTGTGTGTGTGTGTGTGTGTGTGTGTGTGTGTGTGTGTCAGAGGGGGTGGAGTGGGGGGGCAGAAACAATACAGTCATTGTGTGCAGATGGAGGATGAAACAGAGAGAGAGAGAGAGAGAAGAGCAGAGAGCAGCTCCATCTACAGGCCGGAGATCACACCAAACACACACACACTAAAACACACACTCCCCTGTCGCACACACATGCACACACTTTAGTTTTCTCCTCCTCTTTCTCCTGCATGAGTCACTCACACACTCTTACATGCATGTTAACTTCTGCACAAATACACTCTTCATCCTTTTCTGTGTGGTTGTAATGCAGTGTTACTGACAGAAGGTGTTTTATGCATCTAAATGTAGTTTCCTTTCTGCTTTTAACTGAGGAAACAAACTGATGTACACACAAAAAAGAAGTATGACGTGTGATTATCAAATGAGGATAAAGTTGGTAACAATGGTACTATAAGTGTTTTATAGTAAAGGCTGCACTTTAACTCTCAGCTGCTGTAAGTTGACAATAATTAACATCTTAAGTTCACTACTAGCTTCTGACTGAAGTGCATGTTTTTGCTGAGGCATCAGAAAATGCAGTAATTTGAATTTTTTGGTGAAATTAAACAAAACAGCAGCCGAATCTTTTCATACAATATCTGAGGTATATGGGGACACTGCATGTCCGTGCACGTGTGAAGGCAGAGAGGATGTCCTTCTGAAAACATTCAACAAGTTGAGCAAAATGTTGGAAATGATCGAGGACTCAGAATAAGAATGAGAGCAGAAATGATAAAGGGGCAGTCTGACAAATTTTGCATAAAGATTTAAACATAAAAAAGTGCAAAACTTCTGACTCAAAATCCTCTCAACGGATTTTGATGACATTTTTAGGAGGTGTTGGTGACGCCACGAGGAAGAAGTCCAAGAATCCAAGAATTTTTTGATGGATCTGTTAACATTACACAACTTATCTCTAGTTTATTTCAAAATAAAGCACACTGCAGGCACCATAAGTAAATAAAATAAATTCTCAATATTATTATATATTTTTCTCTCCGTATGGCTCTCCACTGGTCCATCTTACAGTTGTTGGGATCTCAATAATCACCATAATCTTTTAAAAGGTGTAACTGTCTCAGTCACATATTTGGGGCTGTTATGACCAGTTACTGTTTCCAAAAGCTCATGAAAGTGGATAAGACTCTGTGTTCATTTGTTTAGAAAATTTAAATCAAGATTATGAGTAAATTTTGTACACAAACTTGACTAAAAACAACTCTATCTATTTTCTATACTTCTCTAACGCATCTAAAGACTGACATTCATCCTTCTGGATCTCTTACAAACGTGACAACTCACCTCTAAATGTGGTCTGTATTTTGACAGTGCAGCAAAATAATAACACAAACAAACCCTGCAGCCTCACCGTGCCTCCCTCCAGAGCTGAGTTAAGATCAGGTAATGCAATTAAAGGCTAATTAAAAGCACATTAAATTGACTTTAAAGTGGAGCCGTTTGTGTCAAGCTCAGACAAGATCTCTCTATTAGCTTTGTCTCACAAACACTTAAAGATACTAAACCATGAAAGCCACTGAAGGTTTACAGTAAAGATGAGGTACAAACCTGGGTAATGTGTTTGAAAAGAGCAGTTTTAAGTTAGTGGAGATGTTTTTGAGCCTCTAAGAGCCACACATGTCTCAAGAAGTAACTGCATCTTCAAGCTAAAATGTCAAAAGCTCCACCTACAAGCTGTTCAAACCACAAAGCAAACAAAGAGGAGCCCAAAGGTCATGATGAAAGCCGAATTAATGCTTTCGTGCCCACTAAAGCTTCGTCCCCTTCCATATAATCATGACACTGAACCCTTCAGCTCCTCAAATTAAAGTTACAAATGAGACCCTGAGAGCTCAGCTGACTTTCCCAGACTATTAAAAGCTCTACAAAAACACAAACTGCAGTTTCTCCTCCACCTTCAAACCATTCACCCGCTCAGGAAGTCTCACATGAGTCCAGTTGGTCCATTTCTGTCATCACCTCAGCGACAGCACTCTCATACACGTCCAAAAATTAGCAGCATTATGCTCAATCGAGTAACTCGGCCCTCAGTTTCCCCTCGGTTTGATTTAGCCCGAGAGGAAATTTACAGTGATAGCTGACAGGCAGGAGGGAACGTGAGGTTCTGGTATGTTTCCTGATCTTTTTTCTGCTGCTTTGTTTGCTTTCTGTCTTTTTACAGCCGTCCTGTCTGGAGTCTACTAACTTAACTCAGGACGTGACCACTGAAAACAAGAACATTACTGCTGTTTAAGGTCAAACTGGGTCAAAAAAGAGACCATGAACAAGAGGTTAGAATCAAACATGTCCTCAGATATCAGGTTTGACCCACTGGAGGTGCAAAAGTCTCTCTGTTGCACCAATAATAAGACTTCTTTAACAGCTTTGTTGCAAGACTGGAACTTCATACTTCAAGATAACCACAGGAACACTGGACTCACAGGCCCCCTTTGAGCTCAGACTTAAGTCTTTGTGGTGTGAATTCATTTTGTTCCTATCTCCATGACAGCATCACAGTTGCAGCAGGTTTTCCAGCTGCACATCCATGATGAGAATCTCCTGCACCACCACATCACAAAGATGCTCTATTGTATTGAGATCTAGTGACTGTGGTGGCCACTGGAGCCACACTGTGACCAGGTTGCTGTAAATTTTACAGTAACTTACTGGCAACAAGATGCCAGTAAGTTGCTGCAAATTTATTTACAGTAACATTACTTTATATTAATTAACAGCATAATTACTGGGTTTTCAAAAACAGCATCCTTACTGTATTTTCATTTACAGTATTATTGCAGTTTATTATTCTACAATGTCTTTAATGCATTAAAATTACAGTGAACTTGCTGTATTATAATTTATTTTACAATACCTTTACCTCTTTAAATAATCCTTTCCTGCAATGTAAAGTTTTGTAAAGAAAAAAATTACATAAATACATTTTCATTGAATCTAATACTTTTCTCAAGCATTTGTTTCAAAAAGGTAAAAAAGTTACTAAAAGAAATCTTGCCATAGAATTTTAGTAGTAACTAAATTTTTCTCTTAATCAATCAATCATCTAATCTTTATTTGTATGGTGCCAAAACATCACAAATGTTATCTCAAGACACTGTACAATGGAGTTCACTGAAGCCATGTTGATCCATTGTCCTTTTCAGTTGTTTACTGCATGGACATTTCACAGTAGGTAACTGTAAATATTACAGTACAGGTTACAGAAATAAATATATTTCTCCACCATCCACTGCCATTCACAGTAATTTACTGTACAGACCTTTTACAGTAGGTAACTATAAATATTACAGTAAAATACTGTGACATTTACAAAAATAAGTTACAGTGCATGAGAAGATGGTCCACTGTGGTCAAAAAGGGATGGACATGGTCAGAAACAATACTCAGGTAGGCTGTGGGGTTTAAACCATGCTCAGTTGGTACTAAGGGGACCAAAGTGTGCCGAGAAAATGTCTGTTTATACATCACACCGCCACCATCATTGATACAAGACAGGATGGATCCATGCTTTCATGATGTTTACACCAAATTCTGATCCTACCGTCTGATTGTGGCAGCAGGAATCCTGACTCATCAGACCAGGAAACATTTTTCCAATCATCAAATGTCCAATGTTAGTCAGCCATTTCCCTCTCCTTCGCCAACAGGAGTGGCACAGGATGTGGTCTGCTGCATCTGTAGATCATCTGTTTCAAGATTCAACATGCTGTGCATCCAGAAATGGCCTTCTGCATATTTTGGTTGTAACAGTAGGTTGTTTGAGACACTTTGTCCTCTCTATCATCTCCAATCTCCTCTGACCTCTGGCATCGACAAGGCATTTTCACCCTGGGAGCTGCTGCACACTGGATATTCTCTCTTTTAGACCATTCTCTGCAAACTCAGCTGTTTCAGTTTCACTACCATGCCACGTTCACTTAAATCACCCTTCTTCTTCATTCTGATGCTTCAGCAGGTCGACTTGATCATGTCTCTATCTGTAAATGCACTGAGTTGCTGCCATATGACTGGCTGATCAGCAATTTGCATTAGTGAGCAGTTGAATGGGTGTACCTAATAAAGTGGCTGTGAGTATATCTGTTTTATTGTTGATGCAAGCAAGAAAATCTCATCCCCCTCACCGTGTACAGATCAATATTCCTAAACCTGCTGCATGTTTCTAATCCGGCTCCTAAACAGCTCTGCTCTCCACTTTAATTCCCGTAAATCTTTAAATGCATCTTTCAGCGCCTGATTTTCTTTTTCCACTCGGTTAAATGCATCAGACAGGGAAGCAAACCGCTCAGGTGTGATCACATCGGCTGCATCCCGGCTGCAGACACGGCGGCAGAAAGCGAACCTGACATTGCAGAACTGAGAAGTAATTAGAGGCCGGGCGACCGCGCTCCTTCGCCTGACACCAAATCAATGCAGTTTTTCCGCGTTATCAATTAAAGACGTGTAATTACAAGCGTGGAGAATTGCCTCTCACAAACAGTCAAGGCGGAGACGGCCCCGTCAACGCCGCCCGGCCGGCCCACCCCCTCCATACGCCCCACCTTGACCCCGACGCCTCGACTGACAACCTGGAGCCCAAAGCACCGGGTTGTTTATGGATTTTACGGCGCTCGTTCCAAACACCTGGGTGATAAAGTCAGTGTGGCGTGAAAAACCAAAATGCTGAACGCTTGGTCGCGAGCCAAAGTGCAAAATGTATTCCTCCAGAGCCCCGGCTCCCGATTGAAGCCAGCTGGGTTTGGAGCATTAGCCGGTACAAGCAGAGACAACCTGGTTTGTGAGTGCGCTGACACTCCTGGGTAAATAAAACAAGGCTCTACACCACTCCCCCCTCCTCCTCACCCCCCGGCCTCCCATCAGCACCTGGGAAAATGGATTTGAAACGAGGGCAGTCCCCCACCCCACCTCCCCCATCGAGCAGATGGAGGCTTCTGCAGCGATTATCACCACATTACCTGGGAGTGTGTTGACGAACAGGAACAATACAGGCGGTGTTAATAAACCCCGATCAAACATGACAAACCCGCTAATGCTGCACACTTCTCTGGAGCTACCAGGCAGAAGAAGCCGCACTCGTTCACTTCGATCAAACTGTCCGACTGCAGCTGCACACGCTGCACAAACAGGAGTCAGGGGAGGGATTTCTGTCATAAGACGAAGCTTTGACTCTGCCCATGAGTGTAAAAGCCTTTAAATGAACAAGAAGGATGTTAACCTGAAAATCACTATTAACATGGAAAGTTACTGATCAGATGCACATCCAAAATTCTAACACGGATGAAGGATAGTTTCTTTCATTGGAAAATTAAAAACATTAACATTTGTCTGCATCATATTTCTATTTAATAACATATCCTTTAGTAGCTTGGTTTCCAGCCTGGGGTCAAGGGGTCTGAGGGTCTTACAGGCAGCAAAAGGCCCTGTTAGCGCATAGGAGGTCGAGAAATGAGTTTACATCTTTCAACTAAATTAATGATAATCAATGAAACATTATAAGCTGATGTTTGCAATTTGCATCATGTATCACTTTTATTTTCTGTGTGGGGTTATCGGAGTAACATCGGCAGATATTGGTCTCAAAAGTTGAATATTGGCATCGGCTGATATTGAATGTTTTACTGATATTTACAGCTGATCTAGCAGCCATGCTTACCAGACAAATATATGATAAATGATTGATTGTAGATTTTCTTGTTTTATATCTTTTCCCTACACAAATATGCTGTCACACTGGAAGCAACAAGTCCATTTTTGTAAAGTAATATATATTGATATGAAGAACACAACACTAGCTTTGACATAATCAACAGTGATCAGACCAGATCTGCATCTGCACCAAAATATTCAGCACAAAGTTAGAGCTACATATTTCTGCACATGGGGCCACCTTCTCTGCAGAATCTAAAGAGTTTTAGGTGGTGATAAGTTACAAAAACAGCTGGATTTACTTTCCTGACAACAACTTACTTGATTCTAACTATATGCAGAACTTCAGACTGGATTGTGTTGCAGCAACAGAATGTTTAAGAGACCAAAAATGTCTATAAAAAGGTGAAGAATGTCATTAAAGAAAAGGACTCTACTATCCATCTCACTGTGAATGAACAGATAGAAAATAGCTGCCAGTCTTATTTGCTGTAACATGACCCTCCCTTGGTGTGATTTGGTATGAACGTCCTCTCTTCTTATTTGTTTTCAGAGTGATTTGTGGTTTAATACCTGACTCTCAGCGTATGGTGGATCCAGTGCAGAGGTTTCTCTGGTATGTACAGAGTCCTTCACACTTCTCTCTCTCTCTCCTCTTTTGTTTTACTGTTAGTGCTCAGTTTTCTCCCTCGGGGAGTCGAGCCCTCTCTCCGTCTCTCTCATGTCTCCTTTTAGACTCAAATAAGTCCAACTGTAACAACAGCGATGGGTAAACATCCAGGGGATTCCAGACGACTGACCTCAGAGCGGAGCGTCCACTGCTGAGATACAAATATTTACCTCGTATCGTGTTCGACTCGGCGCTGAAGCCCCGCTATGAGAAACACTCAAAGTCTGATTGGACCCCAAAAGGCTTGAAAACAAATACAAGCAGCCTTTGATTCAGACATTTAAAACCAACCTAAAGGTAGACATGGTGATAAAGAGTGTGGCTATAGATGGAGGCAGCTCACGTCATCTCAGCTCTCTTAATACGCTCCATTAAGTTTGAAAACAAAACAAAGACTATTAACACAGGAACATACACTTTTGAGATGATGTTTCGTCCACGTTTGAAATGACTGAAATAGAAACAATGACATTTGCTTTCATAATTTGCATTTTTGCTGTTTGCTGACAATGCTGTCCTGTTTGTTTGGCCTCTCCAAATTGTAGCTTCTATTACCAACCAAAGCATTTTTTAAAATAAAGATAAAGTAGCTTCAAAAACCTACTGGACTCACCACTTCCTCTCTTTTAACAGTTGAAGTTAACATGCAAAACTCTTCAGTTGCATTTGTTAGTGAAAACAACCCTGATTTACAAGTAAAAGCCACTGCAGAAAGATCAGTGCTTGGCGTACAAAAAAAGAAAGCAACAAAAATCAGTAAGATGATTGCAGGCACACAAACATCCTAAACAGTTTTTAAAATACTAAAGAATACAATTAGCCATGAAACAAGGCAAGTACTTGGTCCATTACTTTTATAAAAAGATTTCCAAGAAGGCATTTGACACCAAAATCATGTCTGAAAGATTTGTACAAAGACTTGAAGGTGAGCAGAGATATCTTTCTATTACTGCTCTCTTGTATATCAAATCAGCAGACACAAAACTATCTGTTTGCCCTGAAGGGAAATAAACATACACAAGAAGGTGCCATCTTGTCAATGTGAACGAAAAGCTAAAAAATAGAACCAGAGTGAGTTAAGATAAAACTAACATTTACATGCAGTATATGAGTACTTGAAGTGTTGTATTATCTAACTTGGAAAAGCGTAAAAGCTGCTTGAAAGAGAACAGACAGATACTAACTTATACAAAAACACTTCAAGAATAATTTCATCCAACAAACCTTTACATAAATCTAACATCTGCAGGATACAAAGAAAAAAGTAGTGAAGTCAAGCTTTAAAGCTCGACAAAGTGAGAGGTTTGTCTGGCATAATCAGTGGTATTTTTTTAAGGCTACATATTGACAAAAAATTTGAGTCACTAAAAAGTTAGGGCTTTACTGAGTTGTCCTCAAAAATAATCAACTTCAAAGCCAAAACATATGCCAATACAAGGCTGTATAAGTGTAAAATTCAGCCGCAGTGTTTGGCATTTTAATATGGGCCCCAGTGAGACTGACTGGATTTTGGAGCCAGCCTCTAGTGGTCTATCAGGGAACTGCATGTTTTTCATACCAGGTTGTACTGAGTAAGGTGTAAGTTTGCTGTAAATTTTGGAATTTTTTAATCAGAACAACAGGGTGTGAGTAACTTTTGAAGCCAGTCTCTAGTGGATTATTAAGGAATTGCAGAATATGTCTTTTGCAGCGTTGTTTTACTTCTGAGAGCAGCAGAAATTTAAGTATCTAGTTGGATTAATTTTCAGGTTTGCTTCTTTGAACAGGACTTCACCTGAGATTGTTTCTGCATTTGAAATATTTATTCCAACTGCAGCTCCAGTGTTCAACGGGGCAATGTATTTTAAATTAGGTGTTCACTTATTGCCTAATTGACAAGAGAACCAATGCACCGACTTGTACAGTTGTTGGTCCTTTAAGTATAACAGTGATGTTTGAGGTTTTATTGCTTCATAACGAGGTATCGACTCCCCGTCTGCTCTTATCAGCTTATGTTTCCCAGGTGGTGAATGCGCAGTGTTGTTCGCCTTAAACCTCTGCAAACAAAATCTAATTTGGTGTAAAACAAAGAGATGTTTGTTTCTTCTTCTTCTTTGATTTTTCTTTCTTGTTTCTTACAAACAAGGACGTATCTGCGGTCTGTGCTGCTTAAAAAAAAAGATTATGTTCCTCAGATCTGGGTGAATTGGATAAATCACCGCGCTCTGTACAAAAAAAACACTGCACTGAGGGTCTGTAGAAAACCAGAGTACACAATATATTCCTTTTTCAAAGCACCCGCCGCAGTAGTTTGTGTTTGACACTGATCAAGCATAATCATCGGACGATCAGGGAGTGTGTGAGGAGAGCACACACTGAAACACACAAAGAGCATCTCCCCCTCTCCATCCTCCCGGTGCAAGCCGAGCTAACCACTCCAGGGAGCTGGAGACTCAATTAATGACATACATACAGCACTCGCAAGATGTCAGGAAGAAAGAAACACACAACTGCACATATGCACATTAAAGAGCGTCCTATACACTGCGAGGAGCTCTTTACTCGCATGCATACAGTACAGTATGTAGGCTACGGCGGCCTCTGGGAAAAGCTGCATGTTCTGCATGATCCGCCTCTGAGTTTCAACAAACGAACGCCCTGCTACAAACTGTAACCCGTTCTGAACTGAACTGCACATTAAACTCAGTGCAAACTCCATCCCAGCTTATCAAACAGAACTAATGACAGCATGTGTTCCAGTACAGACTCAATAAGAGTCTGACATCAGTGTTAATTGTTTATGAGTAAAGAGAGAACATGGACGTCGATTTAAGGGACTTTTTGTTACATAAGTGTGACATGAGAAGGAAGTGAAGAGTTAAACCAGGCATGTTGCTGCTGATTTTCAAAGTAAAATATAATCAGACTTGAATTAGACATTATCTTTGGTGATATTTTCTGAGCTAAAAATTAACATCAGTGGGAGTAAAATGATTAATGAAAGTAGAACTTAACACGGAGTAATGACACTGATACCAGAGAAGGATTAAAAGTTAAAAATCATCTTTGCAAAAATCATTAAAATAATGACTTTCCAAACTTCTTCTTGATCAACAAAACACTCTGTGCTCAAGAATAATACCACAAATTCTCTCATGATATCCACCTGATTATCAGATGATAGTGTCAGCTGAACAACAGGCAAGTTTCACACGTTAAACAGAAGATATGAATCCTCTTATCCAGAGCTTACGTTTGGTTTTACTCGAAGACAACTGCTACCTAAAATTACCTAAGTTAAACAACTGCTAATTTTACAATCAACAAGAATAGTGTAAGTGCATGAAACATGACCCAAAGACAAAAGTTGGACTTAAATTTAGGTTAACTGATGATTATGAAACCCTTAAAAAGGTGGAATGGTTTTAGTGTGTGCCATGTTTTTTTTAGGAAAAGTCGCAGGTTGGTAGCCATAAAAACCAGCTGATTTGAAAAGAGATATTCCTAGGCGTCAATTTGCAGTTCAACAGAACTTAAAATCTAGAGCAGAAGGAGAAAGCCAACGAGAGAAGAGGACAAAACTTAAAATACAGTCCAAGCATGATCAATATTTATTGAACTGTCAAAAACGGACTATGTTTTCATCAGAGATATAAATTTGATTATTTCAGGCAAGCTTAAAACTCATTTAAAAAGCACTGACCAGAGGGATAATAATGCAATGGGAGAAGGGGTTGGTGCACAGGTCCTGCATGGCAGCTGTTGTAAAGCATTGTGGGATTTGTAGTATGAATAGGACCGTTAACAAATGACAAATGACATTATCTTGTGGGCTGTATTTAATTATATCCTGGCCAGGGCTTGGCCTGTTGGCCTCGAGTTGGACATGTCTGATCTAGAGAAAGTACTTACTGCTTCACCCTAAATGTTAGTCTTATCTTTCAAAGCCAATGATTGTTTAAAATACTGTCGAACTATGCTTATCCTGCAAAATCCATTCATGCATTGTTCTTGTTTACATCTGAGCAGTAGAGTGAGGACAGCAGGTACAAGGACTGGAGCTGCAGGCGGGCTAAGGCCTCGACCCCGCCTGATGACAGCTGACTGTTTGACCAGCATCATCTGTAAATACGCTTTATCTGCAGTGTGTTGAAAGAACAGCACTCTTACCTTTGTAGCCTCTTCAGTTGACACCAGAGGGCTGAGACCTGGGCTGTAACAGAAGATAAACAACTGGTTTAAAATGCTTCTGATATTGGAGCCTTTGGAAAAGCATTATCTTAAATGTTTTCATCATGTACCACATGGTTTACTGGACAGAAATGATCAAGTTTAGTCAAACATTACATGTCAATACTACAAACTAAGTGTTTTTTAAATAGTCACTTTACACATATTTGATTTTTTTTTTTATCTTGTTCTCCTCTTTCTGAGATATTTCAATCAATCAAAACTTTATTTATAAAGTGCTTTTCATACAAAGACTGTAATTCAAAGTGCTTTACATAAAAAACAAATAAAAACATTTCCTCAAACCCACCTACCCACCCCTATTTTACATAAGTGTCTACTTTCATGTATGTGTGCAACATTTTACTTTATTTAATCCTATGTTAGAGTATTTGGGATATATAAAACAAGCCTTATTTTTAAGACTCAAATCATATTATTACAAGACTGATGCTGTATGTGTGCAAAAAAAAATTATCGAAAGTGTTCAAAATCAGAATAAGATGAGCTAAAACTCATACATTTACACAATATTTGTAGAAATAGAGTTTAAATAAATCCTATTCTTCCAGTTTTATACTTACAAGCCCTAGCATTTCTTTTTTTCTGTTTGGCTGCTTTTTTCTGTGATCATTTTGCAACTTGACATCTTTTTAACAAAAGTTCAAACTTTAAAAGGTTGTTTTAATGCCATTAAAAGTTTGTTCGACAATGCACCTCATAAAACGATGCTCCCACAAAACAAATAATAGGGGTTAAAAAAAGCAAGTATACAAACAGAGTAAGGAAAATCATCTTAGGTTTCAAATATACAGAAATAATTATAGATGATTGAGTTCAATGAAGTATTTCACTAAAAAGGGGCTGAATTTTTTATTCTAATGTGTTATTTAGTCAACTTTGCACTAAAGTGAGAATTAAGTGACTAAAAAAGTCTGTTACATCAGAAAAAGGGTTGCAGACGTCTGTTTTTGGTAGTGAACTCTTCATTTCACACCTCCGTGCTCTCCCTCCACCACCCGGCCTCACCTCCTTCGCTCCGTCCTCCCGGCTTAGCCACGCTCGGCTGCGGCTGAGGGGTCGCCACTTGGAGGAAGACGGTGGCTGCTCGCAGATGGCGGCGGTCAAAGGTCTTTCCTGTTCTCCTGCAGAAAGGTGAGAGGAGCAGAACGCGGGTCAGTGCTGCTGAAATCTCATTTAAGAGACTGACCCCCCGAGGGCCGAGTCGAGCCGGTCCGGCGCTTGGGGACGTCGTCGTACGGGGGATGATGTATAGGTTCGGGCTGAGGGAGGAGACCCAGGAGCACAAAGGCACACCTAGGTCGATGGGCAGTAATACAGAGAGCTTCAGAGCATGTCAGAGCCATCACACTGATCCCAGCAGATAGGATGAAACTTCAAATGAGCCTCATGTGGAAACTCTGATATTACTGCAGCAAATAATAACACAGGAATGATGAAGATGAGATTAAAGATGAGGTCAGAGCCCAACACAGGAGATTAGTTCAACAACAAACTGGGTAAGTAGTATGTATGCTGGTTCAGGGGATGAACAGATAGGACTGTGGACAACAAATGAACTGCATTAGTGGATATTCTGTCCAGCAAAACAATGAAATACACCATAAAATATCAAGTTAAAGATAAAATGATCCTTGTACAAGTGTTTAGCTGCAAACAGAGAGGCTCCAGAGCTTTGTACTCCCAATGATGATGCAGAGTAGTAAAGTACAGCTGCCAAAATGATCAATACATCCATTTTGTGGATTTAAAACACTGCAAGTGCGGTAAATTATATCATTAATATCATCAAAATCAGTTTAAAATTTGCATAACTTGTCTATTTTTTGCATATCTTGTGCTTTGAATTATGCAATATCCGTCTTTTGAATCTGCTGTATGGTGCACACCAGTTTTCTTCCACATACCAAAAAGATTCCTGTTAGACGAAATGATGATGAAAGTTTCCTGTAGGTGTGAGTGTGCATGTTTCTTTACGTCAGCCCTGTAATTGGCTGTTCTCCAGATGTGGGATAGGCTTCAGCCTCCTGGGAACCCACAGCAGGATAAGCTGTATAGATGATGGATTAAGGAGAAAAATAAGGACTTAAAGGCCTTTTCAAAGTGCCACAACGAAGCTTCAACATCATTGCACCTCAAGACATTGACATTAATCCCTCTTTTCTGCAGAAAAAAATTATGGTGCAACAAGGCACTCCTGTCTCCTACCGACTCTGATACTACCTCTGGAGATGGCATGAAAATGGAGGGTCAATGCTCTTTCATTCTGTTTCTGAGACTTTCACAGCTGAGGTGAAGCATCACAAGGGTAAAAATATTACTGCTTGAAACGGCAGGGGGATGGGGCTATATTTACACTCAAAACTACCAGGAGTAGAGAGACAGTCATCTCTGCTGGGCTGATTAGGATGGTAAATGACAAACAAAGCCGTGTTACATGGACGTAAGACACTGACAGGAGTTCTACAGAAATGCTTTAATACAGATGTGCAGGGTTTATTCTGTCTGATGCTGAAGTGGAGCTCCTTCTGGAGTTTAGATGAGGCCCAAAAATCCATCTGGACAGTCTTTCCGAACCCGGCCTGTCCCTGAACTACATTAAAAACCTGACATTTTTTAAGTTCTGTCTTCAACAATTAAGGCGTGTAAGTTCAAGTCAGGAAGGCCTGAATGAGTATATATGACCACACAGTTTGTGACTTGATACCGAGCTGTGAAGTGCCTCCTGTGCAGATTTTTGAGAGTATCCCTGATCGGCAGACACGCCACCCTTTGTGCCGCTGTCTAAGGATCAGAGGACGTCAGCTGAGTCTCATTAGCGGCGTTTAACCTGCTGTAAGATGGCAGATTAGGGAGTAAATTGAGACGTGTTACGCTGATAAATTTCAGGTGGCGGTCCCGATAAGCTTATTGTGTCACTTTTGTGTTATTTAATCTCTCTGCTCCTGGTTCAGAGCCAAGAGGAATCAAAGCATCAGCTGGCTGTGTGAGTGTGTGCGTCCTGTTTTGTGTCTTTCAGGAGCCAGTTGAGATTTTTAGATGAAAAAGAGAGACCCATTCAGCTGGTACTTCCTTACTAAGACGTCCACTTCAGGAGACTGCGTCACATCATCTGAAGGTTGAAAATGGAGTTGGAAGTCTTACCCACTGATATTTGTCTAGATAAAACAACTATCAAAGGGTAAGATTTGAGTATTTGAACAGTAAAAAGAAGCATTTTGACCCTTTAAAACATCTTCATCTTCATCTCTAAACATATTTCTGCCATCAAGAGGAACCACAAGGTCCTGTTGCAGCATTTGTCGTTTCTTTTTCTTGAATAACTGAGAGAAGCACCGCTGCTGCAGCGAGCAGAAGGGAACAAAGAAGGTGAAATGAAGCTCTCATTGATCTCTGTATTGAGAACATCTGCACCAAACCTGAGGGAGGCACAGAGGAGCTGCAGGAAGTCCTGTGCATACAGAGCAACAGATTTCAGGTAAAGTGAGTCTAACTGGTGGATTAGTTTAAGACTTAATTTGCAAAAAGATTAAATAAGAACATTAGTCCTCTTTCTGACCTGTTAGACTGAGAAGCCAAAGAAGGAATATTCAATCACAGATAATCTTCCACTTTTATCAGGGCTGAATAGAGACAAATGCACAACCTTACATAAGATAAGGAGAGAAGAAGTATCTGCACCTTGTCATGTCTGCCTTAAAACTCTCTCAAGGGCCTTAAATGATCAATTGAGTACAAAAAGGTCATAAAACCAAAAATTTGTCCTGTGAACTCAAAATTAAAGCTGCTATCTCTGGAAGTGATGCTTTACCTGTGAGGAAACTGCCATTGTGTGAGGAGCTGCTGCATGTATGGTGCTGATGTTTGGATTGTCACAGCATTGTCATTAAGGAAGACATGCTAATAGGTATGCAAAGATTATTATGTGGGCCAAGAATGATGATTGGTGGGCTTGGTCTGGCCCACAGGTTGCTTTGTGCAGACCACTGGCCCTGTTCTTCAGGTTGCATCCTATACAAATATGGAGGGTAGCCGCCTTGGTTCAAACCTGAGATATGGCTCCTTCTCCACACTTCATTCCTCATCCTCTATTTAATCTTCTAGTTTGTTAATAGGTTTATCAAAATAAAGGCAAAAAAAAAAAGAAAAAAATCTTACAAAAGAGCTACAAAGTAAACAACAACCTCTGCCACAAGGTCACAGGGAAACAAACAGTTCAATTTGATTATCGTTTGCTGAATAATGGAGGTTGAAAGGATGTTTTATTTTGAAAGAAAGACCAGATCTTTACGTATTCACCGTTTAGCTTGACTGCACAGACTTTACTCACATGCCCTCTACCTCTGTCATGGCTCTGATGAACGAAAAAGGACAACTTCAGATGAACTCATGGTTAAACCCTGAGCTTGTGCACTCTTCTGGTTGTTATGTCTTTTTCGTCTTGGTGGGCTTGACTGAAGTGATTTTATTACACCAGAAGTCTGAGATGTGCCCTGAAAACTGAAATTCCAAGATTAAACTGATGTAAGATGATCATTTTTGACTCTTCTGTTGTTCAAAGAGCCAGCTAAGTTATTTGGCACAGATCATTGAGTATAACTGTCTTTAAAACGTCAGGTTTTGCCTCTTTGCATCACCTACAAATGAGTCCAAGCAAATAAAAGGAAATATTGCCAAAAGGAGTCCTAAATTTCCTCCAGCTGCGGCGACAATAAGACAAACATCTCCATGGATTTGCCTTTTCAGGACTTATGCTCACAAAAAACAGGCTGCAGAAAAGAACGGGGAGGGAAGGATCTGGCCTGCAAACCAGAATCCATCGCAGCCACAACAAAGACTCAGATTTAAGTATGAAGGACTTTAACGTTTGCACATTTTGCGGCTGAAATCCCTGAACCACTCGGCTGGCTCGCGGCATTGCAGCAGCAGGGTCACACCCCGACTTCGGAGGCTGTCAGGAGTTATTCTGGGGGAAATGTGAGGAGGAGGATGGGAGCGGGATCAGTGGGAATAAACCTCTTCATCACAGGAATGCATAGAAATCACAGATTGATGATATAAAGAGGTAACTTCATCCGAGGGAGGGGTTTTCTTTTAACTGCCAGCTGCTGGAGGTTAGTGCGGTGCAGCTGTTATTAAATAAATGTCCCATCTTAGGCTCCGTTTCAGGACGGCGTGGAGATCAAACGTGATGGCGCCCGTTTGAACCTGCCTTAATCATGATTGGAGGGGAGCTGGAGATCGAATGTTTTATATGGTATTGTAATCCTGAAGCGGTATCCGTTTCACTTTGACACTTTCCCTAACATCCAGACGGGAGCACGTGCGGCCAGAGCGAGGCCCAACATGTGGAGCCCATTATGACGGGGGTTAATGTTTACGTCGGACGCAGATGTCGGCTGTTTAAAATGGCACGGGCCGAGCGGCCAGGTTTGACAGCCCGTGGTTTCAGCCCGGCCCACACTCTGGTTGTCGGGCCGCTGAAATGAACTGTCAAACACGCAGATAAGAGGGTCGGCGAAATGTGACTGTGGCGATGCAGTTTCTGCGTTGATCCGTCCGATGTCGGTCAACACCTCGTGTGAGTGTTTGGAGGTAAGGATCCAAGGCTGCAGGGCTTCCTGACAAAACCACCCACCGCTCAAAGAAAATAGATGGATGGATGAATAAATACATCAGGAATAATGCGAAAGGAAAGGGGAAGCTGATTAGTGAGTAAAGTGTTTGGAGGTGAGCGGGAAAAAATGGATGAGTGGAATGTAAGTGAGCTGAAAAGAAACAAAAGCAACAACTCGTGGATAAATGAAGAACGGGCTGTGATTAGGGAAATAAATATATGAAAAATGAATGTGAGGTACAGTAAGTCACCTCTTTGGTGTCTATTAATCAAGGATTTGCTTTGTGTTACATAAAAAATGAAGAATGTTTCTGAGAGGATCAGATGCAGACCTTATTTCCCTCCCCTTTGGAAACGCTCTGATCTGAGGAAAGCTACAGGAAGCAATGATACACAGACATGTAGGTGGAGACTAAAGAGACATAGAGCAGAAAGCTTGGTTAAAGGTGTCCACTTCTTCTGCTCTACAAGTCTCTTCAACAAAATTAAAAGAAAAGAAAATTTATCTTGCAGGACATGGGACCTTTAAGTAGAAGAATGATTGAACTCCATCACTAAAATTAACATCTCATGCTAATGAGATCTCAAGCTTAACTTTGGCAGCAAATCCCTGTGGACTCATTCATTTTAAACTCTTGCATATTATCTAACTTGAAAGAAATTAACTCATTTACAGTATTTCCGTCTCGGACCTTTTGTGCTGTTTATCTTTACAATGGAACCTCTTTCTCCTCAACACTTGTCTCTTAAAATAGATGTGCAAAAGATCTCTACTATTTGGTGCAGAAACTCATTTTACCATCAGCTCCATCCAAAAAAGCACAATAAATCAAAAAGCATCTCAGAAAATGTACAGTTGTGTTGCAGGACTATGAAATACCCTATAAATGTGATGAAAAAAACAGTGTAAAAAATATATAAGGTGCAATATTCCCATCAATCAAAGGCAGAACTCCCTCTCTAAACTGAATGGTTCATTTGACTACATGTGAACGGAGCAATTGATCCCTATGTCGGCACAAACAAGCACACCAAGCTCACCTGAAGAAGGTGTAGTCGGCTCACTTCCTTTACTGTGAGGACACAATCGAACCATCACAACACTGAGGTGGAAGAAGCAGCAGAAGTAGTGACAATAACTGCATTACAGCTATCAGGCAACCAGGCTGAGAACAAAAGTACTATTGTACTCAGAATGACTGCCATTCGAACAGGAAACCATCCAAAGGACATATGCACAGAGGCACAAGGACATGACACTAGAGCAACCAGCACCCAAACTCATCACATTTTGACTGAATGCTGTGTTGGGTCTTTTTTAGGCATTTAAAAACAGACTTCAGAGTATGTAAGTAAAATGACCATGTGAGCAATTATAACAAGCAACTACATTGATCTGGATATAAGAAACTGTAAAGAAATGCTCTTTATGATCTTAACTTTGTAAATTTCATCTTTGAGTTTAATCTACCTGGATTTTCTTTTTTAAATCTCATGTGTCTAATCTTTAAATAAGGCATTAACAGCATATATATTTATCTACGTTGACCCCAGCAGGGATCAAACCCTGAACCGCAGAGTCCTCATGTGTTTCTGAAGGTAAGTTAAAAATAAAGAGCAGATAACCGCCAGAATCTGCTCGCTCCGGGGCAATCACACATTTCAGAATATGCTGCTGTCAATTTAATATTCCTGGCCTGTGGGGGAGTGAAGGATCAGGTGACTGGGGTATAAATAGGCCATCCGCCATCGGTCCATCTCAGCCGCCGCCTTGACGGGATCGGAGTGACTGAGCACTGACTCTGATGTCACCAGAAATCAGGACATGTGTCGCTGAGGGACCCTGAGAGCCGAGCGGCGAGGGGCCTCGGCGTGTCCGCGAGACACAGCCGGGGCGGGATGAGGCTTACATCTGTTTCCTCTGAAGTGATGGAGGTCACCCGGATCTCACCGGCGGGGTCTGGAGGTGAATGCTGCAGATGCAAAGTGAGTCGGCGGATGGTGCTGGAGGCGGTGCATACCTGAACAGATGTAGCTGTCAGCCTCGCATATACATGAACGTAACCAGAGGGTGAATCAACGACTGCATCAATCTACAGAAAAATAAAACTCCCTCATGGTTTATTTTAGCAACAAGGTAGCTTTAACCTTTCTAAACAAGGTGTTCAAACACGTTCGCTGCGTTGGCCCGGGGAGATATTTGTCAGAGGAGGGAGGAATACACCGTTATAGCTGCAGGAAACCAAATACTGGAGCAGTTCTTCTGCGCTTCAAAGCAAATACTGCAGGAGTCTTCAGGGAGTTTGAGCTGCTGATAGAAGATTCTCATGTTCTGACGTATAACACCTTTTAAATTTGGAGATTAACATGTAGAGAAAGTCAGAGCAGTGGGCGTTCCCCCTGCAGATTCCTCCTGTCAAGGTGGAAAAAGACTCTGAAAGGAAAATTAACATCAGTGAGGGATGTTAAAGTCTCCAGTGAAGGAAAGCCTCTGAAATTGACTTCATATCACTTCAGGTTTAAAGACTTGCTAATGAAGGTATCATCCTATTCTTCATCAATGTTGCCTTGAAGCTACTTTATGTACTAAGAAATACAGACGCACGAAAACAAAGAATGGATTTACATCAATAGTTTTGAGTGCATTTTCCAAATCTTAACAAAGTGAAAAGCCTTTTTTGGCAGAATAAGACCACTTTTATCAATTATTTAGACTTATTTCTAACTTATTTCATCTTTCTGCTGAGGATGTAAAGTATCTGGGGATGAGAAATATTTGATAAACTCAAAAAATAGAATAAAGCTAAAAGAAACATAATGTAGGCCCAAACAGACTTGATATTTTTGTACAGATTTAGCTTTAAGAATGGAAATCAGAAGAACTGGAAGCTTTTCACAACCAAATGACAAACAAAAGGTGAAATTAAATTAATCTGTTACTCCCAAATCCCATGAAAGCCCCACAAAGTCTCCTCATCACACCATGCAGTAGTGAGACAGATTTGATACCAGATTACTACATTTTTGTTAAATTGTATGTACTGAAGTGAAAGTAACAATGAAAAGAGTCTTTATAGAAACTTTAAAGCCTACAACTACCTGATATTTGACACAACTACAAATATAAAGATTAAATGATTAATATCAGCACTTGTAAAATCAGTTTGAAACACACATTTATGTTTAAGAAATATAATTATTTTGATAGATGAGCAAAGACAAACATATTAAAATAAAAGTGAACAAATAAGGAGATTACCTTATATAAAAACATAAAGATTGTTGCTCTCTTGTTTACAGTTATCAACTTATCTGGCTAATTTCCTGCAGCAATTGCAGCCCTGTTTAGACAAATTCTACTTCTGGAGTCTGTAAATAAAGACAGCAGTATTTAAAGAGCTCATACTTTGTCTTAACTTTGGTTCGAATACGCAATTTGATGACTGCAGAATAAAATACAATCACAAATGCTCTTGGTCTTTTGGAGTTCATGCCCCTTCACAGCTTTAAGGCCATCTCCAGTCTGTTTAGATTTGTTTTGAGGTCTTTTCTGGAGTAACTGCTCTGCTCAGTGCTGCACAGAGCCATGTTGTCAACACTCTGCAGTTATTCTAAGGTCTGTGCTCAGCCTGAGCCAAAAGAGCTTTAACTGCCAATGAAACAATGGTAGTGCTGGGAGGGAGGGAAGAGGAAGTCCAGATGCTGCAGACTTTTTGTCTTATGCACAGAGGAGAAAACATCTTCAACACACTGAGGGGCATTAAAAAAAAGCTGAATATGGGCTCCTGTAAACACAAGAATAAAGGCTGATATTTGCACTTACAAATGCTGATGCTGCCTGTAAGCTGCATTCACTGATTGTTCAGCATCACAGATTTAAGACCTTGTGAATGTTTACATGTTCAGACCAAAGGTGATGTAATTATGCAACAACGGCACAACCTGGACAAAAGCAATCAAACTGGAGGTACGAACACACTCTTGCAGTCTAACCAGCTTCCTTATGAGATCACTTTTCACTGTGATTACATCGGCTGATTCAAGTTTTGTTTTTGGCACAGAAGAGTAGAAGATTAGCCAAACAGGTGCACCTCCAAATCCACCAAATTACTGAGGAAATGTTCAACAATTTAACAGCCTATTTACGACAACAGCAGCCATTTCTACTGATGTTTACCAGCATCAGCACTCTGTTCTTCCAGCTTCTTTACATACCGTCAGCCTGAATACCACAAATGTGAGACATCAGGTTTTCCTTTCTTATTTCCTTCCTGCTTGGCTTATAAAATTCTTAGTGCTCTCTCCATTATGCCATTCTCCTGGATTCCCAGGGAAATTCAACGCACCCTTTATAATTACTGCACCAACTGCCGGCTGACAACACTCATTTGCCTTTGCTGGGAGAGGTTGTCTCTTTCCTTAAGTACCTCTGTTGTGCTGACGCCCTCCCCCCCTCTTGTCACTACAAATTCCCATCTTTACCTACGCAGCCGGTGGCGCCTTCAAATATGGATACACGGCCTGCTTAAGGAGAGCGCTGTCAAGATAAACAGGAATAGGGATGCTCAGAGGGGCCAGATTTCCAGGAAGATTTCCTGTGTTTGGATTAATGTCGAGTGAGGGAACACGAGGGAGGAAAGACAAGGTTGGCTGATGAAGAGGTGGGCGAGGGTCCTTTAAATATGACCTGGAGCTTATAGTTTAACACATAATTAGGGCTGGATAACACTTGAAGTTTAAGATTTGAATGAGATCTGGAGCAACACAAAATCAGTTTCACTATCATAGTTTTTAAAGATATGTGCCTTTAGTTCAATTAAAGGATCATTCATATCTTTAATTAAAAGCATAGAAAATAGAAATACCTGTTTGACACCAAGGCAACAAAAATAAAAGTCCTTGAAGCCCTCTCATTTTTAATTTTGTTGTTTTTATTCATTGAAATTGACTTTTGAAGTCATATTTCAGGTTGAGTCAATAGACGACAAACCTTTAAACCCATAATTCTCTGCAATGTGTTGTTGAAGATGTAACCACAAACATCCCACGCTCAGTATTAATGCAGTGCAGTTCAATCTGTTTGTGCTGCAGGCATGTCACAGTATGTTATGGTCACCTGGGATCAGCTGATAGCTCATACATAAAGGATGAGGACGCTGGCTGCAAACATGAAGACATGTCACAGCTATGAGAGCGAAAACAAACCTATTTGTTTTTCATGCTATCTGTTGTGTTACTTAATAAAAAATAAGTCTTTCAATACATACATTATCAATTTTGCAAGTGGATATTAAGGGACTGACAAGAGGAAATGTTGATTCAAAAGGAAGATCGAGGTTCTTTTATAGTGGCCTTAAAGGAAAACTGCAAAAACATTTAATGTAATAGGAAAAAAACAATACATGAAACAAAAAGGCATTCAATGAAAAGCAAAAAAAAAAACACTACACACAAAATAATTTTGATTAAAACAGCTTACATTTCATATGATTCAAAAACAAAAGATATATCTCCTTACTCTGTTCTAATAGACTGTGGCAACTAGACAGATCAGTGCCATGTTTTCAATGACTCTGCATTCTTTAATGGCACCCAAGCCATCAAGTCATTTATAAAGTACAGTTCGACTGCTAGCTTACCAGCCAATCACATGACAGTATATTACGGCATGTAGACAAGGTCAAGGTGAAAAGCATCAGAATGGAGATAAAAGGTGTTTTAAGTGACTTTTTCACCTTTAACCTCAAATAAAACCTTAAAGGGCTGTTAGTTTCAGGAGTTTTATGAAACCTTTTGACAAAAAATGTGGTAAAAGTGTTTGGTTGAAGAGAAAAGTGCATAAATGCAAACTGACAGGATAAATCCACCCTGTTTTCTTCTCATTTGCTGCAAATTAAGCAGAAAAGTACAAAAAAACATCAGATGGTAAAATCAAATAATATCAGAGGCCTGATTAAATTTCTGCTCTGTCTCCTTTGAGGGACTTCTTGTTAATTAAATCTTCTTGTTTCCTCTTTAAAGTCAAATGTGAGCTGTTTTCCTGCCTTTATGAACCTAAAGATGACATTTATTTTCCTAATGTTTCAGTCTGATTGTATATTTAAAGCTCCAGGATGGTAACTTTGCTTTAATCCTGTCTGTTTGCTCCATGTTCCTCCTCTCCATGACAGATGGCTCAAACAGACAGGTATCTGCTCCGACTACAACATCAGAATATGTAATGTTTTTGTGGAGGGCCTCCCCCCCGTCCCCGTTGTCTCCTCTCCCTCGGCATCACGAAAAAGAGGATGTCTTCCCGTCCGAATGTCTCCTCTGTTAACGTCGCCTCCGTCTGTCTCGGCAAAGTGAGCACATGGTTCATGCATAAATCAGCAGCACGGTGATCCCAGGTTGTCCCATGATGCACCGCCTCCGGTGATCGGGCTACAGGAGCCGTGCCATTACTGCTAAACAAATATGAAACCGCGCCACTTTGTGTCACAAATTTTTACATTCAACAGAGGTCACGTGAAAGCGGGCAAGAAACCTTTTCGGCCCATCTGTGAGCTAAAACGCTAAAAAGGTGGGCGAGCCTCATGGGAGGAGAGCAGAGAGAGAGAGAGTGAGGATGTAAGCCATTACAGCTGTGCATGTCACACCGCTATCTAAGATGTATGATCCCCACGGCCATTTCAAATATTCACACTCTTACCTGTGTGTCCCCGACTAAATCACAAGATGTGACTCCAATCTATTAAATATGATGCTTTTGACACGAGCGAGGGGACAAAGTGGAGCAGCCAAGGTCATGAATTCATTTATTTACCTTTTCATCATCCTGTGGTGACGCTGAGATGCTTCTTTAATCCACGAAATTATGAAAACACAACAACCTGAAACACTGAGCCACTGCAGAGGTGATACAGAGATTCTGCAAACAGCAACTAGCCCCCATGAGGCCCCATATTATTGATAATGGCAAAGAAATTTATGGGTTATTCTCAGGAAGAAATCAGAAGAGCTTCAACAACACTTCAGGAAACATCTTTATCAGACCATTATCGGTCTAATACAGTTATCTACAAGCGTTGCAGGAGCTCTTTTGGCATCTTCAAGACTTTTATTCTCCAAGTGCCTTGAAAGTTGGTGAAGTTGTGACAGAACATCTCAATTTTCTTTTACTGACGTTGAAAAACTGTAGAAAATCCATCTTTGGTGGGAATTGAACCTGGGCCGCCCTCAGCCTTCATATATGGTACGTGCATAGTTGCCATCAGTGCTGACGTATAGATTAAGACTTTATTGTTTATTTTTAAGTCTTTAAATGGATTTGCACTTCAAAACATCTCTGATATTTTAGAGGTCTACACCCTGTTCAGATCTCTAAGGCTGCAGAGCAGCTTCCTCTTGTCGTCCTAAAGGCCAGACTTAATACCAGGGATTGTTATCGGCAGATTTTTGCCTAAAAAGGTTGATTATCGGCAGATATGAACATTTCTGCCGATATTTTGATGTGTTTTTATCTTCAGCTGTGTTGTATTCTTATTCTATGTTATCTTATTTCACTTCTGCTTGGGTCACTCTGCTGCACTTTGGTAAACTTTATTGCTTTTGAAAATGTGCTGTACAAATCAAATGGATTGGATTTGACAATTTAAATCAATATTTCAAGAGTAATTGGGTTGCCCGTCAGATTTTTGTAGGCATTGCTGGACAGAAGTAAACATATTTAGTCTGAAAAAGGTACAGTAACACATGCCAAGAGGCTATTTTTCATGGTTTACACTATTCATTAAGGATTACTGGCTTTAATCAAAGTGTGCTTGGAAAGAATCAATGCTAACACTAAAGATTTGTTTTTACTTTCAGGCCAAATGATCCTCAGTCTTTGACGATTCAATGAATGATTCACTCCACAGGTCATTGTCAGAAACCTTCAGATAAAGAAGATTTTCTGTGTAAATAAATGATGGTTCCAGTCAGATCTCTGCAGTCCTGAGAGTGTTTCTTCTCCACACTGATCACATCTGTTCTGTAAAATCAGAAAGTGGGTCAACTTTGAACCGCGATGGCCGTGAGGCAAACAAACACCAATATAAAGAAGAATATATGAATATGTTTCCAGGAGGAGGATTTGTTTGCTTTCTTTAGACCATATTTTGACTCAGCCTATATCAGACTGACACTACATAAATATAAATATACAATATGAATCCAGCTCATTAATTATTTAGCACAGCACCAGGCTGCTCTGCATGAGAAACTCATTTACATACTTTCAGAAATGCAGCCATCTCATAAGCTGGGAGGATAAAGGGTGCAGAACATTTAGATCATGCAGATTCTTACTGTGTTTTCTGATTTTATTGTGCTGCTGCAGTGTCCACTTTAGAGACATTAATGCATAGAGAGCTACAAATTACACCCTAAAGTCTGTCATCCTTTCCTAAAGATGAGGAAATGACATAACATTTTCTTTTGTGTTATTAAACATGTACATCAAGCACAAGCATGCAAAACATCCATGCAAACACAATAATCTAAACTATATTTGTGAAGCAGCTTGAACAACAGAGTCTACAGAGCACTCTGCAAAAGCAGGACTTTAAACCTAATAAAAATTAAATTAACCCAAACAGTAAGGTCAAACATTTTACAGGACGCCAGACCAAAGATGAAGCTAGAAAACAAGTTAAAAATAGAGAGTCAGAAGGAAAAGGGTAAAGACAGCAACAATTTGATGATGTAGATGAAGTATGAATTTAAGATAAATTCAAGATTAAGATGCTTTCTTATTTGCACACAAGAATATCAGGTTCTTGTTCTAATTTTAACATAACATCATAAATACAAGGTGTATTAGTTCATTTTTCAGGGCTTAAACCGCTGGTCCATTGGCTTTACTGATGCTCTTTGGATCATCATGCCTCTGTGAGCAGATGTTCTCACACCTGTAAAGTTCAAGGTTCTTTCTGTTGCTTAAAAACTGACTATCAAGCTTGTTAGTAACTTTAAGTGACTGATCAGGCCTCCAGATCATGGAGCTCTGCAGGGAAATCTTCAGGCAGCTCCTGTTCAGGGCCTAGGGAGAAACTTTTGTCTTGTGCACTGAAGCACTCAATCATGAGATGACATAGGGAAAACGCTAAAGGGCATACAAAACTAGAAAACAACTTTAAATAGCCTTTTTTAAGCAGCATCTTAATGTATTTAGGGGGAAAATGTAAAAGAAAAATACTGGATTAATTATGCTCCAGCTTCTGATCCATGCGTGGAGGTGGCTGAGTTTGGGTCAAGCCTGTGGCTCCTTTCCCACATGTTGCTCTGAATTCATTTATATCCCTGTCCTGTCTCTCAAATGAAGGCATAAAGAGCGAAAAAGCAGGTCTCTGCTATGTCGGCAAGCACACTGGGAGCTCATTTTACCAACAAATTAGCCACGGCAGTAAGTCATGTCAGGTCTGCGTACATGTGTGTTTGTCGGAGCTGCAGTGGCGTTCCTGACAGGACATGTCCACAGGGAAGGTTTAGACTGATTATTACGACATAAAAATGCCGTATTCAGCATTTTACAGCTTAGTAACTTGGTGGCACCTTTATGTGAGATGCTTTGCACTTTAAGAAGAATAATATGGAGAACTGAAGTGAGTCTTGAACACAATAAAATCATGATATTGTTTCCACTTTGTTTCATTCGTTCTTAAAGTTCAGAGGATTGTGTAATACAAAAAAACCCAAAGAAAATTCTCTCATTGTATGCTTCTATATTGTAATCTTTTGAACTTTAAGTACTGCAAAATTTCAAATGCATCCTATCAAATCAAACTTTCCAACGAACTCTCATCTTCTAAAGTAATCCCCAGAATTTTGACAAAAATGTTGTTAAAACACTGAGCATCTGAAGCCAAAATTTATCTATATATCCACAAAAAACTCCACCAATTGCCACTCAAACACTGCACCATTACAGACCTACTTTTAATAAGTGAAAATATTAAAAACATGCATCAACAGAGAAGCTAAAATGGAGTAAATCTGCAGACAAGCCTTTGGCTGCTTGATGCTTGTTTGACTTCTATCAAAACATCTCAGGACGACAGTGTGGGATTTGAGGAAATTTTGAGGTCATATTGAACATTTCTTTTCACTAAAATTCAGATTTGAAGTTATTTGGACTTAATTTTTACTATATTTGACTGGAATAAGGAGTACCAGGTAAGGAATGATGTATTAAAAGTGGACGACGTGGATCGTGATGAACATACAGAAGGTTTGAAGCTTGTATGGTGATCATTTTGACCTGCTCTCATGCCTTTCTCCACATAAACCTGCTTTCCTCACTTTCACATCAGCAGTTTACTGTTTTATTCTAAACAACCAGGTCCAGAAAGAAGTCACTTCTGATGATTCATTATGGTTTCATTATTTCTGTGAACTCACAAGAGCTGGGGCCAAAGCCAGGGTCCATTTTCTAATTCACATGCAGTGTTATCGTGTTTAAGTCTGACCATCGAGCAGAGCCGCTGACGTCCCCGGCTGCAGCCATGAGGGAGTAACACCACACACACACCCACACATATACATATACATGCCCGTACACACACAGGCCTCTTCTTTCATCTGGTTAATGGACATTCCTCCACAAACGTCGGCGGGTCTACCTGACTGCAATCCTTTAAAGTTTAATTCACTCTACATTTAGCCCCGGTCATAAATACCATATTAGGTAGCAGCAGCGTGTTTTATGTGCTCCCTATGGTCGTGCTTTTGTTTTAATGAAGCCATTTGCAACTTATGAGCAGAGAAAAAAGGAGAGAAAGTGGCATATTAGATGGGAGAGATCAGTCAGAGCTATTCCCACATTGTGTTTTAAACATGGGCTGGAATCAAATGAAGGTAGGAGGCAGGAGTGTTTTGACAAGGTTCTCCCTGATTTAAAGAGCTGGGTTATTCATGGGGCCACTGCTGGTTTACTGAAAATCATTGACTTAATCACATAATTCACCTGTGACCATGGACTATAAGAGATCTGTCTCTGTGACACTGCTGTGCTTAAACTAAGTAAACACGCACTCTTATGGCTCCCTGTGAGGAAACTTATGACCAAAGTGCATATGTGATATCAGTGAAATATTAGAAATACTGTGGTTCATCGAATACATTCAGGTTTTAAAGGTTCACCTCTGCTTTTGAATGATTAAGATCTTTACTCTTCACGTGAAAGTCTTATAAGTCACTGCGAAACTCCTGTAATGTGGTTTATTTAAACATGTGCCCACTTGATTTATCCTTTGTCACCAAATTTGAGTTGATGTAACAGCCAAATAACTCCATATGAGGGGCTCTAGCAGTGATATTGAGCAAAGACTTTGGAAAAATGGGAACTTAACCTGAGGCCAAGTTGTTGAATAAAAGCACTGCTGTCAGTCAAATACTAAAACAAGGGGGTGCTGGTTTGGTGGAGTGGTAAGCAGCCAGGCACGACCCATATACATGCTTCTGCCGGCCCAGGTTCAAAGGTTAAAATCCAGCCTGTGGCCAATTTGCAGAGTGTCCTCCCCAACTCTCTCTCGCCCCCTTTCACAAGACCATCCATTGTCTCTCTGTCCTGTCAATAAAGGCATAAAATGCCCCCAAAATAATAATAAAAAAATATGACAATATGAGACATTTTTTTACCTACATATTGATTTAGTTATCAAAAGGAGGCAGGAGTCTTGCTAAAGGTTGGATTAATGCAAAAATCATTGTGGCTGTGCATCAACTGCCTTATTTCTATGTACCTAATTTTACAGTTCAACACCGTGGAGAACTCAGGATTGTCTTACCTGAAAAACACTTATTCTATAAAAATGTTATAAGTCAGTCTTTATCGTGTCATTGCAGTTCAGATAGTATTTAATTCTCTCACTTCTCACTGACATTTTTTAATGTGAATTTATTAATTTTGTTAAAGATTTTAACTGTGACTCTGGACTTAAATCGTCTTTTTAAAAAAATAAGTTCCAGGTGACACCTTGTTTTTATCCAAGTTTAGATTAAAAATTCATGAATGGAAATGTAAATAGCAAACAAATACTAGTGATTTCTGTGTTTCGACACTAATTCTTAATGAGTAAATAGGTGTTTACATGCTTTGAAGGGTTTAGACTAATCTCATATCTACCTTTAGATTTATCAGTAAAAGAGTGTGGCCCTGCTACACCAGCGAGGTCTAAAACCATCACACAGGTAGGAGACGGGGCTATTGAATCAATAAAGAAAGATGTTTTTGACACAAATTATGTATTTTTAAAGCTGAAGATCATCATCTACATATTTAGAGCTTTGTCTTTGCAGATATTAATGGAGCAGAGTAGAATTGAAAATTAAATGATTTAGTCTATTTGTCAGATTTTTTAGTGATATTTTCCTCCAAAATATTCACAACTCCAAGCCTTTAAAAACAGATCAAACTAGGAGTTTCTCCCTGATAAAACCACTTCAGCATTAGCTTTTATAAGCATTGCTTTAATTCTTTTTACCCTAAAAACCACAACATATTGCTCCCTCTTCACAATTTAGTAAATCTGATGACATTCACGAGAGGCTATGGGGGGCCTGATGTAGCCCTGGGACCTCCAGTTGAGAATCACTGCTGCATTTCTCGGGGGTAAAAAGTGCAAAGTCCAACAAAATGCCTTAATTAGTCACCAAGACTTGCAAGATGTAGCTAAACAAACAAGGTAAGTTTGATATAAACCTTAAAGAGTAATCAGCAAAAACTCAACTATCATGCAGCAACTCTGTAGTTTGTGGTTGCAGGATATGTTCTCCCCTCAGGACACGGATTGATGATTTGTTTTGGTGTTGACTGTCCTTCCTGTCAGTCTGATGCTAGTGGTCTGGGAGCGCTCTGCATCATCTTTAGTTATTAACTTTATCAGTTTGTGGCTGAATGACACGATGACAAATACCACACATCAGACAGAAGGATGTTCAGTCTTCTTGTGTGATAGAGTAACGGAGAGTGACACCGAACTGTGAGGGGAGCTTAAAAGTTTGTGTCTTTGTTTTCTTTCTGTCAGGCAGAGACATAAATTGATTCTTCTTCTGACAAGCGTACAATCTTTTCAGTTTCTGATCTCCACATCTTAAGGGAGGTTTCTTATTACGTATGCTAAAGACGGCGATAACAAATGCAAATTTATGGACCGGTTTTCAGCGTCACCTCTCTTTAAATGTAAAGAAGCCGTCCAAAAATGTCCCCCCTCTGTCTTTCCTCAGAGTGAATCACAGTCATCGTCAGGAGCTTTGAATGATGGGAGCGCTGGCACGCCGCGTCTTTTGTTTCCTCTAATATCCCTGGAAAATCTGGTTAAAATTGGAAGATAGAGAAACGAGATGGTTTTCTGCGCCGGTTGCACAGATTCCACACTGTTTTCACAGCTGTCTCGCTGCTCGCAGGACGCGGCTGAAGGTGGGGGGAGGTTTGGGGATGACGGGCTGCTGCGATCAACTCATGTGTAAAGATGAGAAATGAGGAGGGAGAGGGATAAACCAATACGTTGAGTGTTTGACACCAGCAGCAGCAGAAAGAGAGAAAGAGAGAGAGGAGCTGACTGAAGAGAAAAGTTAGAGCTCAGAATATCATCAGACAAAAGACTCAACTCTGAAGTGCTGCTCCAACAAAAGCTGGGACACTTCAGATCAACTTTATCCACTTTAGCAGGAAATACAGGTGATTTTGACTGTGGGCTTCAATTACTAATAACTACTCATATCATATGCCCTTGCAATTTGGTGTTTACACAGAATATCAAACTCAAAATCTTTCTAAAATTCATAAATATCCTCATCGGCATCAACAAATCAAAGTATACTATGTTTTTCAGGATGTGTTGAATCCACTGTGATCCAAGAATAAACTAAAGATGATGTTTTAACCCAGTAACATCAGTTTGGGAGCCTTAAAGTAATTTAGACCCCAAAATATGTCATGTATTCCCTGTGGAAATGGGACTTTTCCTTAAATTTGACTTCTGTATTTAACAGTGTCCACGTAACAGGCAGTTTAATAAGGGGTTGGCTGTATTTTAATTCTCTTCCTCGCATAATTCCAGGATGTGTCCAGAGGTTACCCGCTCCAGTTCAAACAATGATCTCAAATCATTATTAGTGTCTCCGTTCCCATTTGAACAGTTATTGTTGGGCACAGTGTGAAGCTGGCAGATGCTCACAGGTAATGTCCCTCTCATGCTGTAGTTATTAGGCCTCTGGTCAACAGCCAAACACAGCAGCTGTCCGTCCAACACCAACCTATAAACCCCCCCCGATCTCCTCTTCATAAACAATAATATCACAGCTAATGGGGTGGCCAATGTCAGACGTGGCCGGATAAACACGCCGAAGGTCATTGTTGACACCTCCCTGAAGAACTGTGGGATTGTCTTTGCACTTTTAGAGCTTGAAAAGGGAAAAACATTCAGTTTAGCTCATTTTAAAAAGAAGAAAACAAGGACTCGCTTTTTATGATCTGGCAGGAAGAGATTTGGTCTGGGCCATGAACTGGTATTTAAGATACTATTAGATAAAGTATTGACAAATGAGATTACATTAAAGTTATATTTTCAATACAGCTTATTTCAAGTTAGATAGATAGATAGATAGATAGATAAAAAGATAGATAGATAGACAAATACTTTATTGATCCACTTGAAGAAACTCAGTAAATTATGGGTTTTTTTTTTTTACTTCACTGGGCCATTGCTGAGTCCTGGAAAATTGTCAGAGCCTCGCTCATCCATCAGTGGATGTTGTATCAAAAAATGCACAGACATGGAGAAGAAGAGAGAGATCTGCACATCAAAAAGATCCCTTAAAAAGGGTTTTAATAAGCAAAAAGTGAGCCACGACACTCTTCTTGAGATGAAACAAAACACATACCAGGCCTATTAGAATAAAAAAGGTTTCTTACTGTAAGAACTACTAAGAACTACCTAGTCTGAATGCAGGTAATTATCATTTATTAAAGTTTTTGCTCATAAAAAATGAGAAATTGCCTGTCAGTGGATGTCTAGGACCTCTAATTTTTGTTGCTGTGATATCCTACAGGTTTGAATATCTATTGATTTTTACTAATGTTACAACCATTTGTTATTTGTTTATAGAAAAGATAGAGATATATATATGTCAGCGTGTGATTATAGATCCACACTGCCCAGCCCTGCCTCCTCATGACAAAGTGGTACCCTGCTACCTTTTTTGTATCCGTAGAATAATCCGGGGACGTGCCCCTAACGTGATCTGACATTTGAAACGTCTATCGCAGGTTTCTGTTAATAAATGATTCACGCTGCCGGCCCAGGAGACGCAGAGTTAATGCCATCTCAGTGGCAGCGATCTAAAACTTTGACTCAGATCCAGCTCTGTCCTCCAGGGGATGGACAAATGGACACGGCCGACGTCTCTCCAGTGCCCTCGGTCTCCATTATCGACCCCGGGAAAGCAAAAAAACAGACATGAGAGACCGTAATGATCCAGTGTCAGAATGCAAAGTGCCGCGCAGCTGCTTTTATGTGTGTTTTCCCCCATCGAGCAGAGCAGAGCAGGAAGTTGTGATTCTTTTTACTGCCACACTGCTTTAGGTGCACTAACAGCATCCGAAGGTCCCACAGAGACGCCTAATGTGAATTTAATGACCTGACGCTGGGCGAATGACAAGTACGCAAGGTGAAGGTGACAACCTTTTCCTCCGTCTATATGATTTTTTCTCCCTTATCCCTCGGCGGGTTGTTTTCTGAGAGCCGTGCTGATGTTTCATCTATTACACCGCGGTGGAGTCTCGGTGAATTTCAGCTGAAGTGAAAGCTGCCTTCACATCTACAAGCTCCCTGCATTATGCATCAAAACTCTGTTTGCTCCGTCCAAGCTGACCTTTACTCTCAGACAGAGTATTAAAGAAAGAGGTGGAGATGGTTGTAGCTGCAGACGTGTCTTTCACATGTTTGATCCCAGCAGAGCGTCCTGTTCTGTACATGTCACCACCCAGCCAAGACATGACACCGTACATCCAAGTTTTAATTATGCAAACGCTCCTCAGAGGCCGAGCTGCTCTGCACGCTCACATCATCTCATCGGTCGACTCCAAGCTCAGCGAGCGGAGCCAAACAGGACGGAAATGTGAAAAAATGAAATCAAACAGGAATTAAAGGATGAGATGCTTCATAAATACTCTTTAGGTTCATAAGTCAAAGATCTGTTCACATGCTATGTTTGGTGTGATAATCAAACATTTAAGGCAACCGGAATAAATCAAGAATGCAAAGAAACTGATGTTGAGCATCTACAATCTCCTTATTATTCGACACAGAGTTCCCTGTTGGATTTATGGATCTTCAGTTTCAGGAATATGCACATAAAAACATTTAAACTTGCCGTTAACTTCATGGATGTGGACGTATGATGATCAGGACGTGTTGTCTTCAAGCATTAGTTGTGCACATTATTCAAAATTATACAAGTAATATCCACCGTGAAATCCTTACAGTCAAACTTTGCCTTTCGGTCGGTTGTGGTCGACTGTCAAACAGTGCTGTCATATTATATTCATACTGTAAATATTGCTTACTTTAATAGTGTTCGTTCCTTGGCTTTGTTTATACTCTGACTTTTACTTATTTTATCTATTTTTTTCCTTCAAAATGAAGTTGATATAGTTTAAAGATTCTGCATGTTACAACCTATACTGTTTTATAAGAGCAACTGAAACAACCGAATTACACCTTGGGGATTAATAAAGTATTTCTGATTCTGACTCTGAATCAACGCAATGCCCATGCAAACTGCGGTCTACACCTGACCCAACAGATCAGTGCAGAAGCAAAAGAGATACGACAGCATCAACAAAAGCTGAAAGTTTAACAGACAAACTGATAAATCAAGACCACAATCATCACCATCTAAACAATATGCTAGTCTGCACGGACACAAACATGACTGTCAATGAAGCTGGTGACAAATACTTTCTTTTGGACATAGCTTTGGTGTATTGGATCAACAAGTGACCATGCAAATTGGGTCAGCTGACTTCGCCCATGGGTGAATTTTGTGATATCGTAGCTTCTACGGCTTAAGTTCCTATGAACTACCGAAACTACAAAAAACAAGGCTCACAATGAAGCACCCTCTGATTTTATTGGTGCTCTGACTGCAGCATTTATCAGTCAGTCAGCTGAAAGTCATCCGTCAACACAATCACTCATTAGACTGTAACACCAAGACAGTTACGACGGAGCACAGAGGAGAATACTGAAGAAACAGAGTGCAGATGGCGCTATTGTAAGGTCTGAACACTGGCCATCAGGTACTTTTACTCTCATAATTTCTATAATTACTGTAAAAGCCACAGCACCAACTACTGGCAGATGTCTATAATACATGACATATGACAGTCAAAAAAAACTACCATGAGTCAGCTCTGCTTTGGACCAGGGAACAACAGGGAACAAGTCATGTTTGGGCTGACATGATAATGCCTCGAACAACAGCAAATGCATGTCACAGAACAATTTTAATGCCAAACCCTGCAGCATCATTTCACCAACACTGCATTGATTTTCCTACTTATACCAGGTTTTTTTAATGGAGGACTTTGACCCAAACATCCCTTTTAAGGCCATAAAGCTTGTCATAAAAGTGCACCTGGAAACTGATCCAAGCTCGTTAAATACAAGCCAATCTATTGAGAGAGAAATCAGGGCTTATTGGCTCTTCCTGTTCAGTTTAAAGAGATTATTGTAACAGATATCTCAGTCCGTGTCTGCATTTAGTCATTATTTAAATGACTTAATGCAATGTCAATAAAGGCAGAGAAATAAATAAGGTGGAAGAATGCAATCCTCTTCCTGAACATGTTTAGAGAGACAGATTCCCCTCAGAGCCAACAGCACAATCACTAAGTGCATATTTGGTTATTGAATCTGAGGGTCATCATGATCACATAATGTGCTCTGACGGGCCAAACACATTTATTCCCAACAAAAACTCCTTTCATAGCGGGACAGGAAACCTTGCATTGGCACAACACTTAACCGTGAGCGTCTCCAATCTGATTAATGCTTAAACCAATTACAGCTTCTCCCCAATTAGAGGACATTACCAGGTTAAGAGCTCTAATGTATCTCGATTTTTTCATGAAGTATCTGTGGATGTTTGCAGGCAGATTTATCCAGAGGGGGAGGCGGCCATGACACCCCCTCCTCCTTCTCCTGGAGATGTAAACGAAAACACGCTGGTGTGATTCTCGCAGCGACGTTTTTGATCCGAGTTTCTAATTAAGTAGCAGCGCGTGGAGTACAGACGCATCACTCAGCTCCTCAGCAGTAATGTTGGCCCGTAATGCCCTGTGTGGTCTCAATTACACTTTCCATGATGTAGAATAACAGCATTACAGCAAAGCAAGACATGCATTCATACAGTGGTAATTAAATAAAACCCAAATCAAGATCAGACCTCGGTGATCCTGAGCTACATTCATTTAGACGAATGGAGGACGGCGCTGACCTCAAAGTTAATTCTTAAAGAGACAGAGTCCAAAAGGTCCCCAAATCACTGCAGACACATTTCTACAGGACTGGAGGGATCATTTTTAAATACAAGATCCATTTAAGGAAGCAAAATCTCCAATTGAATGCAGTTTGGGAGGTTTTCACTCTGCCACTGGGCAACTTCCAATTTTACCTTTTAAATCAAGTTGCAGGATTACCACAATATCAGTACTTTGACCTCTAACATTGCCCAATTTGAGTCCAAAAGCACAGCTATTGTTTTCAATTCATGCAATTTTACTTCATGTTCTGTCATGACAGCCTGTTTCATTCTGTTTTTTTTTAAATTTGTGAAATAGTGATATTTACAGTGATACAAGAGAGACAACAGAGTGAGAAAAATAAAATAAAAGAGTAATTAATGGTAACAGACAAAGTACAGACATAAACAAACGGAAACGTTTCAATAGTTTATGGTTAATGATGTAAAGCACAACTGGGGAGGTAGATTTTCCTATCGGATATCAAGTAAGCAAGAAGCAGAAGAAAAAGGGGGAAAAAAACAAACCAAAACAAACAAACAAATAAATAAATTAATTAAATAATTAATTAAAAATGTAAATTTTAGGATATTGTTGTAGTGAATTCTTTTGACGAGATAGTCGATAGTGGTGGCGAGGAGATATATATATACATATATATATACATACACACATACACCGTGTGCAGTTATTAGAATATCAATTTAATGTAACCTCACAATATTTATGGCACTGTGTTTGCCTGGTTAGCATTAAGCTGTAAGCCTGTTTCTTTCTTTTAAACACTGTTGTTAGCATGAATGTCTTGCTATTTAACTACAAAAATAATGGAAATATTTTGATTTACTGAGAGAAAACAGCTCACAAACATTGAGCAATCACTGGTCACCTCATCAGATACACCCATTCAACCACTTGCTATTGTAAGTAGTTAGTAAGCCAATCACAGGGTAGCAACTCAGTGCATTTAGGCATGAAGACATGGCCAAGAAGACGACCTCAAGTTCAAATCAAGAAGGGAAGGGAAGGGAAGAAAGGGGATTTAAGTGACTTTGAACATCGCATGGTTGCTGGTCGGAGTTTTTTTTAGAAATTGCTGATCTACTGGGATTTCTCATGCATTAGCATCTCTCGAGTTTGCATGAGAATGGTCCAAAAAAGAGGAAATATCCAGTGAAAGAAAAAAAAAAAAGTTGGTATGTCCCTTTAAGGAGCTCTGAAGGCACAGAAAGTCCAACCTGATATTAGAAAGGTGCACCTATTAAAGAGGCATGTGTGTGTACTTGAGCATGTTTGGCCCTTTTCTTATGCACATTTACCTTCCTCTGACTGTCCTGCTTTCCTCACACAGCTAACCTCACAGGCAGACAGAAAACCTTCAGACACATCCCTAAAACATTCAACAGATTGACAAACAAACGGCAGCATCAGAACAACACGTCTGAGCTTGTCCTTGAAGTCATTCATCAATCACACACAGACATCCAATAGTGACGGACCCACCCTGTTTCATTTGTAAATCATTTGTTGTTGCTCTCCCAGCAGCCAACAAGCAGAGGTCAGCAGATGGAGTACACCCCCCACCCTCCAACACCATCTACCTGCATGGGCCCCCGGCCCCGTGGTCCCAGCCCTGAGTGGAGATGGTGGGGGGTGCAGCGGGTTGTGTTGTCATCTGCCCCAGCATGTAGCACAGATGCTAATGGACTCGCGCAGGAGTCCAGGCTGGGTTGGTTATTTCAGTCCTAATTCAGCCATTAACATTTCATTAATGCACCGTCCTACTGCTCGCCGGCACCGCGGCCCGCCGGCTGCTGCCTGCTGCGGGCTGAAAAACACCGACCGATTCAAGGTGGAGGGGAGAGTCTGCGTTTACTGTCGGAAAGTGTGCATTAATTTAGCTTTGTGTTACCACTGACGAAAGACACAAGCATCATGTACATGAATCAAACATCACGCTGGGAATGATTCATCTCTGCTGCCATTCTGCTTTATTTAAGATCCTCCAACATATTTAAAGGCCTTCAGGGTGGAAATCTTCAAGCTCAGAGAGCTCACTTCTTTGTGCCTTAAGTTGGCTTCAGGCTGATAAAATACAGACATGTTTGTCAGTCTGCAGTTGTTGGTTGTTGTTCCTCTTTTCTTTTTTTTCTTGGTTGATGCATCTGACGTAACTTTGTGCACATGAGCCATCCCTGAAGGTCATTTTCATTGGACAGACTGAACAGTTAAAATCCAGAACTGTATGGAGCATTGTTTGAGCGGATATTCTTTCCTGTTCAATATATTTCACGTGTCCATCTGGGAAAGAGCCAATAGAAAGTGTTTGGGAATGGGCAGAACATTAGTAGTGCCGTCCTCTTCCAGCTCCACAGGACGTCGTTTCACAATCATTGTCCACTGGAGCTTGAAAAGATGGATCTGCCTGATTCTACTGTTCTTCTAATGTTCATATTTTAAAAGCAAACTCAAGACCTACCTCTTAAGTCTGGCTTTAGCTGATTTTTGTTTCATTCTCTCAATCTGCATGATGTGTTTTTACTTTTAGTTTCAGAGTTACGATTTTGTGTTTTATTACCTGTTTTTATTTATTTTTGTTTATTTGTTGGTTTTACGACTTTTAATTTTAATTAACTTTTAATGCTTTATAGACTTTATTTTTTATCTTATCATGGTTTTATCAGTTTAGTCTTAGGTCCTGTGTTTCCTCTTTTTTAATTCAAGACAGTGTTTCCTCAGTCGTCTGTGGCTGTTTGAAGAGTCCTGACTTAGGCCCCGTTTACATGACAATGAAATCAACCAAAAACAGAGAGTTTTTGTTGTGGTTGTGCCTTCTGTTTACACGAGAACGGTGCCCGGAGTTCCCGAATCTGCATACTTTTGAAACCAGGGTCCAGAGTGAAAAGTTTCGACAATGTTTTGGCATTGGTCTCTGTGATGGGAATCAGTGTTTTTAGGGAAAACGACGCGCGGCGCACCTACGAACAACAACAACAGCTTTGGCGAGCAACATGTGTGGCCAGACAATTGGACTCGAGTCGTCTTGAGTCGCTAATTTGATGACTTGCGACTGGACTCGGACTCGCCAGGTAAAGACTCGGGACTCGACTCGGACTCTGGAGACTATGACTCCAGACTCGACTTGACTTGAGACAACATGACTCGGAATAATTGTAGCATATGTTTTTCTTTCAGGTGGATATCATATCATTCTAGCATGATCAGAGCGCTCTGTGTGCACGCCGCGCTCTCTATCAGGTTCGGACAGGCTCCGTATTTTTTCATGTAAGCGAGAAGCACTGACAGGCTGGAAGCACACACGCACTGTGATTGTTACATGCGATGCTCAGGCATTATATGAAGAGCCAGACAGGAGACCAGAGCATGTGAGCGGAGCGGAGCGGTTTTTTCACAAAAGCTGGAGCGGCACCTCATCTGTTGCTCCATCCCGCTCCAATTTCGCTCCGGTACCGCTCACACCAAGCGTCTGAAGCATGTCTCACACAGAGTGCATCTGCGTGTAATTAATTGTTCAGTCACCCACACTGTTTTCTGTCGGAAACTGGATGTTGACAACTCGGATCAGCACCGCGGACAGCGCAAAAGCTCTCAGACCTCAGTGCAGCTCACCTGCAATCGTCTCATTTCTTTTATCCAGTGAATGCAATGCGCTTCCGTATTTTCGTAGAGTGAGTGGTGAGTGATTTGAGTGGAGCGGGAAGAAACCCGCCGTCGCAACGGACACCCCCGCCGTGCCAACAGGATCCCCACCCATAAATTCAAGAGCAGATTTAAAGAAAAAAAAACATTATTTGATTTTTATTTTAATCAAAAGGGCGTTTAACAGGCATTTTTTTTTATCAAATAAAGAAGCGTACTAATTTGCGCAATTTTAGAGTCTAATGCGTCACTATCGTTTCATTATTCATTAAAATGCAAAATGCATTTCTCCTCTCCTCTGACCCTTCTCCGACCTGTCGTCTGACTATTTACGCTGCATGCTGCGCAAGCCATCCTCTCTCTCCTGCACAGAGTCTGATTATTCACGTAAAACCATTCAACAAAACAAACGCTGTCTTCAGTTAAACAGCGCAGAACATGAATGAAACATTCACTGATTTAACTAACGCTTTCACACAGAGCAGAGAAAGGAAGGAAAAGCTGAAGAAGAGAGATTTTCATCCGATGTTCATGTGAACATTTGGGGCTCTAATTTCCTGGCGCAACTCAGGGTGGCGCAGCCTGGCGCACCCCTCGCAGTGGTAATTTTGTCCAGCGCACCCATAGCCGCGGGAACTTATTTTCAACAGGGAGTGCTGAGACAAAAAAGAAGCGCCCCGCAGCGCCGTGCTGAGCCGCGGTCTTGCTCCGACTGACAAATCCCACTGGATGCGCCGCGGCGCACCGTCCCAAAGGGGGAGGGCTGATCCCCGGAGAGACACAAGCTCTCGTGTGAATAGCGATGTCACACGATAACAAAACATGTTATAAACTGAGAAAAGAAATAAACAACACCTCACTTCGCTTCTCTAAGGTCGCTTTGCTGGTCCCAACCACACAGCTTCGTGATTTATTTCACTTCTATCTGCCTATATCCTTGGAGAAAGGATGTTTGGTGTCATATATAATGTCATATATTTCTGTACCTCTACGATTCACTTTTCTTCGTCCATGGAGTCGTGTTGCCTCTGGGACCCTCTGACCAACTGTTGACCTGATGCTCGTACCTCCGGTTGTGAAGTAATGACGGTTTGGAAGCGGCCGCGCAGAAAATAGACCTGAAGTGAATCTCCAGCGCCGTGGCGCGCGCCGGCGCTTCAGCGACGCGCCAGCGCCGGAGCGCGCGCAGTGGAATTGCTCTGATCGATCGACTAGAGTGGGAGCGAAGTGCTCCGCAGTACGATTCAAGACCGCGGCGCTTTCGTGTCATGTGGAATTTGGGGATATGAGTGTGTGCGGGCGCGCGCACACACACACCTACACACACACACACACACACAGGTGCCAACGAGATCTGCTCCTCTATTTTGAGTGCTCTTGTGCTGACCGTGGTGCTGACCATCAACATCACATTAAAATCACCACACAAATGCAGACTGCTCAGCGGCAGCATAAAAAAACACATGATGAACACATGTGCAGGCCTAACAGGATTAATGATGGCATAACATGATACAGCCTAAGTAAAACTGGTATTTCAATACAATACAGCAGTTGATAAATCATGTCTATTGACGGCACGGCGGCATAACACTACATTTAGTCAGGGGGTGCTGCAGCACCCTCCGCACCCCTAGTTCCCGCGGCCTTGGGCGCACCGCGCAACCAATTTGGCAATTTGATGGACCTGCTGCGCTGAGATGGGTGTGACGGCGCACCAGGGGGAGGTGTCGACAGATTCAGCTTGGCGCAGTGACAATTTCGTGACAAAAAACGCGTAGAAGGTGCGCTGAAAGCTCGTCAGCTCCAACCTGGTCTATTCTCGGCGCATCCCGGGCAGTGGTAATTTGGCTGACAGGCGCACAGTGCGCACACGTCACCAAAACCTCACAGGCAGGTATCCAGAGTGTCAGGCACATTTCAATGCAATAAACAATCACAGCAACCACTATTTAATGTAACCGTCTGAACCAGCACATACATTTGTATCTATATTAATTGTCCCGTCACATCTGATGTCAGATCAGAGACGTTTGTCATAACTAACGAGTTCACATCTCTCAGCCAACCACAAACAGCCACATCATCCGATACGGAGTATCCGGCTTCTCTCATCTCATGAAATTAAATAGAAAAGAAAAAAGAGAGAGACGCTCGCTGAATAAATGTAAGTCACTCGGTGTCTTAAGGATTTACCTGTGATTGCCCATATTTCTCTGTTTTAATCTTTATTCTTAACGTGATCTAAAATGATGGAGTACATAATTGCAAGGAGGATGAGGAGGAGATATATTTTCACCAAAGGTTCTGCTATTTGGCGATGACAGACCAGTAATGCAGGTGGATCACAAGCATGATGAATGGATTAGCCTGCTGCTGTGTTTAAATGTAATTATCACTTAATTTTGTACTCCTATTATGACACAGGAACAGATTACATCTGTCCCGCCAGGTGGTCCACACGGTGACGCGCATCGTGGCCTCCGATGCGCGGCCCGGTGGCCCCTGCGCTCTCCCAGTTGCTGCAAAAGTGACAGCGGCTCTGACCTTCTTCACCACCGAGGGGAAATTGTCACTGCGCCTCGCCCGCGGCGCAATTAAAGGCGAGGAGAGGCGTTCATTTGATTAGTGATTGCGTGTAATTAATTGTTCAGCCACCCACACTGTTTTCTGTCGGAAACTGGATGTTGACAACTCGGATCAGCACCGCGGACAGCGCAAAAGCTCTCAGACCTCAGTGCAGCTCACCCGCAATCATCTCATTTTTTTTATCCAGTGAATGCAATGCGCTTCCGTATTTTCGTAGAGTGAGTGGTGAGTGATTTGAGTGGAGCGGGTAGAAATTTGAGTGAGCGTCAGAGCGGTAATAAGCGGAGCGGTGCGCATGCGCTCTGAGCAGCGGAGCGGGTGCGAGAACAGCTGTGTGAGCGAGGAGGAAATCTCACTGCTCCACTCTGCTCATATGCTCTGCAGGAGACATACGGAGCTCTTACCTTTTAGATTCACTTTATTGATGCTCCATTCATAGTACACTCGGTCCGTCACCTATTATTGTCCCACACACGACACAGTACACACATACGTTCCTACTACCACCCGCGTCTGTTACAGTGATGATCAGTGTATGTAATACAGACACTACTTGACTCTATAACATTTAAACAGGACATTAACTTGAACAAATAATTCTCAGTGTTTCCCCTATAGTTCATTTGGGTCGGCGCCCCGCCGTCGCAACGGACACCCCCGCCGTGCCAACAGGATCCCCACCCATAAATTCAAGAACAGATTTAAAGAAAAAAAAAACATTATTTGATTTTTATTTTAATCAAAAGGGCGTTTAACAGGCATTCTTTTTATCAAATAAAGAAGCGTACTAATTTGCGCAATTTTAGGGCTCTAATTTCGTAGACCAAGCGCAGGCGGGGCGTACCCCTGACCACAATAAGGTGGCTGGGGGACTGAAATAAAAATGAAAAACAAAATAAAATATCCAGATTTTAACATCCAACAACATAACATTCACCTGAACTGGATGGTCTTATTCTCCAATAAATCTGAACCTTGAATTGTATAGTCAATACTTACAAAACCGTAACTAAGGTAAATAAAAAAAAACACTTCTCAAACTAATTTATACAAACAACATATAGGGCAGAACATTTTATGACTTTTTTCTTTATTTTCCTCTCTTTTTTTGGCTTGTTTTTTACTTTACAGCTAAGCTTTATGTAGAGTCGGGGTCTGTCAGACACAGGTCATTTGTTCTCAGTCTGTTACCCCCAAATTCCACAAAACAGGAATGCACCGCGCCGCGCGGAGCCGCGGTCTTGCTCTGACCGACAAACCCCAGCTGGATGCGCCGCGCTGCGGCGCGCATCCCCAAAGGGGGACGGCTGATCCCCGGAGAGCCACAAGCTCTCGTGTGAATAGCGGTGTCACATGATAACAAAACATGTAATAAACTGAGAAAAGTTCTGTTCTCCTGTGACCGAAAACAAACAAGAAAACTCAGTAAGTGCGCTTTCTCCATAGGTGCGTAAGGAGAAGGAGAGGGAGGACCGACACAGCGAGGAGAAGCCCACCCGCCTGGGATTTTTTTATGGAGATAAAATAAAATATATCAGTGGATAACATCACTACAAGTCCAGAAATGGACAGCTACACTTATATTTACAAATGTATTGATAACACGACGTAAACCGCTCGTTAGCCTCTCCCGTCTGATCAGGACTACAGGCACATATGACGCACCTATGGAGAAAGTGCACATATTGAGTTTTCGTGTTTGTTTTCGGTCACAGGAGAACAGAACTTCTCCAAGTAAGTGTGTCAAGAACCAGATTTCAATAAAAACACAGAATGATGGAAAAACTTGTCAATGGAGGGGAAGCGTTCTGTGAGATAAGACGAAATGACTCATGCATGAATCAGACCATGAACGAATAATGGCTCTGCTGACTGGAAAGCTGACAGACCCTTGCTATGTAAGTGCACTGAATTCACTGGATTAAGAAAAAATGGACACCTTTTCTGGGAATGACGAGATCAGGATCTCATTATTAAGAGAAAAGATAAAGAAAAGGGAACTTCAGTAAATCCTCTCACAGTGGCAATGATGGCACACGCAGCAGCAAACAGGAGACAGCACCAAATAAACAACCTGTGCAAAAAAGACACAAGACTCTTATCAGCTGAAAGTGACCTGCACTGACGGCTGAGAGCTTCTGCGCTGTAGCGGTGCTGATCCGGTCCATTTGTCAGGTTCAGCGCCGCGGACAAAACAGCACACAGGTGACCCAGGCGGGTGGGCTTATCCTCGCTGGTTGTCATCGCCCAGGTGGACACAGAAAGGCTTTTACAGTAAATCCACAGGGATTAAAATAATATTCTGATAAATCATCCTCCCGATGAGCAAACAAGGGAACAAAACGTCATAAATGAGCACTTTACATGAACACGATCGTCCATTTAGGTTTGATTTCTGCGCAGCGCCTCTGACCCTCCTCCGACCTGTCGTCTGACTATTTACGCTGCATGCTGCGCAAGCCATCCTCTCTCTCCTGCACAGAGTCTGATTATCCACGTAAAAACATTCAACAAAACAAACGCTGCCTTCAGTTAAACAGCGCAGAACATGAATGAAACATTCACTGATTTAACTAACGCTTTCACACAGAGCAGAGAAAGGAAGGAAAAGCAGAAGAAGAGAGATTTTCATCCGATGTTCATGTGAACAATTGATCTAAATCCCCGCTCTGCGTCTTTGCGCGCGCGCGCTCCTCCGTCTGCAGGTGCGCATAAAGACGCAGATAGACGCGCATCGCAGGGACAGTGAGGGATCATCAGTCACTTTGTTTGATTTTATGATTCAAACGGTGTCTTGATAGCTCATGTGCCCGTTTTAAGTGTACACAAAGGGCTCTAATTTCGTAGACCAGGCGCAGGCGGGGCGCACCTGCCCTGCGCGTGGCTTGCGCCGCGCCAACGGGGTGTGTCCAGGGCATTTTGCAAGTTTCGTGCAGTCTGGCGCAGGGAGGCGCACCCATGCCTCCGTTTTCCACTGGCGCAAGTAGCAGAGAGGGAGGAGAGGAGGCGTGAGTGGGTTTAACACAGCCGAGTGTGATCTTCAGCGATCAAATGAACGCCTCTCTTCACCTTTAAATGCGCCGCGGGCGAAGCGCAGTGACAATTTCACCTCGGTGGAGAAGAAGGTCAGAGCTGCTGTCACTTTTGCAGCAACTGGGAGAGCGCAGGGGCCACCGGGCCGCACATCGGAGGCATCCTCCTTGCAATAATGTTCTCCATCTTTTTAGATCACGTTAAGAATGAAGATTAAAACAGAGAAATATGGGCAATTACAGGTAAATCCTTAAGACACCGAGTGACTTACATTTATTCAGCGAGCGTCTCTCTCTTTGTTCTTTTCTATTTAATTTCATGAGATGAGAGAAGCCGGATACTCCGTATCGGATGATGTGGCTGTTTGTGGTTGGCTGAGAGATGTGAACTCGTTAGTTATGACAAACGTCTCTGATCTGACATCAGATGTGACGGGACAATTAATATGGATACAAATGTATGTGCTGGTTCAGACGGTTACATTAAATAGTGGTTGCTGTGATTGTTTATTGCATTGAAATGTGCCTGACACTCTGGACACCTGCCTGTGAGGTTTTGGTGACGTGTGCGCACTGTGCGCCTGTCAGCCAAATTACCACTGCACGGGGTGCGCCGAGAATAGACCAGGTTGGAGCTGGCGGGCTTTCAGCGCACCTTCTACGCGTTTTTTGTCACGAAATTGTCACTGCGCCAAGCTGAATCTGTGGACACCTCCCCCTGGTGCGCCGTCACACCCATCTCGGCGCAGCCGGTCTACCAAATTGCTAAAGTGGCTGCGCACGGCGGTGCGCCGGACGAAATTACCACTGCGCGGGGTGCGCCAGGCTGCGCCACCCTGAGTTGTGCCAGGAAATTAGAGCCCAAAGACTCAAAAAATGTCACGAGTCAGCCTTTGATGAATCTAAACTCAACATTCTTCATCAGTCCAGCTCTTGTTTTCACCCACTCTCTGTTTTCTAAATGATAAACTCATCCTGAGGGATCCTGGATCACTTATTCTCCGTGATATAAGAACAATCTTTGAAGGATCAAGCTTCAAATACAATCTACTAGTGCTGCGGTTCTCAACCTGTGGGTGGAGGCCCATAAGTGGGTCTCAGAGCTGTTTTCAGTGGACGGTAGATGAGTGAATAAACAAAGTGATTAATATAGATGATCCTGAACGATGGACCATGCCCCCCCATCCCAAAGCATCATAGCAGGGGAAACACTGATTTTACTCGGAAAAGGTTGCATTTCCCCAGCTCTTGTTTCCTTTTAGAGTGCTTATTTATAAAATATTCTGATATCTCTTAAGTTAAAAGTTGTTTTTATATAAGTATTTGCTGTGTGCTGTTTACAGAAGCACTTTGCACTGTTCATTCATACTGTAACTTTGTTTGTCTTTGTTAAGGTAGCTACCTCTAAAAAAATACACTTTAAAAAATGTCAGAAAGGCAGTTTGAGCCTGCAGTTTAGATGTTGCAAAATGTTCCAAATAAACATATTTTTTTCTATCAAACATGTCATTTCTTTAATGGAATGTAGCCTTTCCCATCTACCTCGGTCTAAATGATCAGACATGTAATGTTGTAATGGATAAATGAACACCTTTATGCTGGTTTAGTCCATGCAGGCTAGTCTGCATGCTCTTTTTGGACATTGACCTTTGGAAGATAAGGTTTCTCTCTTCAAGATATAAACCTGAGTGCTTTTTTAGGTGGGCTTGGGAACAATGGTGAGGGACTTGACTCGACATAACCTGTGACTCTACTTGACTTGCCCACAGCAGAAAAAACTTGGGACTTGCTTGAGACTTGGACCCAAATGACTTGACTCACCTTGGGACTCGGATCGGAGGGACTTGGGCTATTGTCTGCTGCTTACTGTGCTCAGTTTGTTATCCAGAAAGAAATATCCAGACAGATTTGTTGTTCAGACAAAAAACTCCTGCATCTTCATGTGTCCACTCCCCATTGTTTTTTGTGAAAAGTTTGTCGTCACCAGAAAGCCAACATGTCTTGAAACACCGCTGTTTCACTACAAACCTACATCGCAAACTACTATCCTGGCATGCACGCTACAGCATTTTCAGTCGTTCTCACAGATCCATGTGATCGTGCATCGTTTTCACATCATCTCCATGTTAACCTGGAGCGCTTTTGAAAATGCAAAGGAAAAAACTTTCCATTTGGAGTTAGTGTCCTTGTGTGTGCGCACGCATGTGTTTGTGTGTGTTGAATGTGGGTTGGGAGGGTGGGTGGGGTTTAGTATTTTATTTTGTATCCCCTGACATGTATCTGCTTGTGTACTTGAATGTACAGCACTTTGGGCAACACTTTTTTGCATGAAAAGTGCTTTATAAATAAAGTTGACTGATCGATTGGTTACAGACATCAAATCAGGCTGATCCAGCTGCACTCCAAGGCTAATTTTAACAATATAAGCAGAGAACAGACCACTCTAAATCTACAGCTCATTTGAGCATGGTATGTATTTTCAGTTCAGCTGCTGCCTCCTGGGAATCGAAGAATTTTGTGACCATTTGGCACTTTTAGCTCCAACTTTTAGGGTCAGTTTGGTCCATTCGGCACCCCTTCAGAGAGGTGCCAAAAAGTGGGACGGCATGGGCTGATTATTCGTGTGATTTTATTTGACATTGGAAACCACAAACTGAATCAGACCAGCACACTTCCTGCTGCATCAGTGTACCAAGAAAGACTAACACACGAGTCACATGGGTCAAAGGGCTTGATTATCGGAGAAATAGAGAAAAATAAGCAGACTTAGAACGGTTTGAAAATGTCTGCCTGCTTGCCTTGATGTGCCAATTCATTAAAACAAAACTGTGTTGCATGCTCTGTGAAAAACTGCCCCATTTCTCCTGAAGACATGAGCAGTCGACAGTGAAAAGAAGTGAAGCTGAAAAACAGAAGCAGAGAGCTTATTCAGCATGAAAAAGACAAAATAAACAAACATCTGTTGTCACAGTGCTGTGGTTTTAACCTCTGTCCTCTGCTATATTGCTTCACTCTCCTGCTGATCCCTGAATTAGAGCTCCTTCTCCGCTCACACTGTTGATATATAAAACATAAAGAGACGGAGCACAGGAGTATTTGTGTATGCTAATCACTCTCACTTTAATTCGCTGAAGGCAGTATCAGTGCTAAGGTGCTCGGCTGATAATGAACACAGCATGTCTCAGAGTGTGAGTGTGTGCGCGCTCCATCCAACAAGTTTAACACAATATTCTAATTAGACATCTATGTTTATTTAATGCGTCCTGAGTAAATTAGTTGTATAAAATTATGACTAATTAAGTGCTGCATTAATAACTGGCAGCCTTTCTGCAGCAGCTACAAAGACGAGTGCACACACACTCTCTCATAGGTAATCATCATATCTGTGTCACTCGTTAAGCTTTTTGATCATCCTGACATGACATATGATAATATTCACTCTCATCTACACGCTCAGGCTGTTGCATATTTTACATTAGACTCAGAAACAGGAAATTAGTCACATATGAACATCAAAAACCCTCTTGCACCTTCACTACTGAAATTTGTACATGTTTCTGTGTTTTTCAGTTTCTTTAACAGCTTTCACTATTCCTGATTTTGAACATGCAGATAAATAATAGCTGTTCGTAGAGCATAATGGTGGAAATGAGTCTGAGACCAATCAGAAAAATGTAATTTTACAGTCTATATGTGAGGTTTATTCTCCTTGATCTTGCATGAGTGCAGTCACATGGTTTCAGTCAGACTTTGAATTTGTCTTTTTTTAAAACATTAGTCTGAATCGGGCTAAAGAAAGAAAAGCATTATGGGACAAAAATCATACCTTGATTTGTCACACTCACGCCTAACAGGTTTAGTGTGGACCAATCACACTCTGGTTATGTATTAATTTGGGGTAGTGGGGTACTGACATCTGGCACATATAACTGCAGATTCAGAGAACAGTTTGTTTATTGAGCTGTATAAATGACCAGTAGAACAAGTGATCTTCTCCTCAGGAGAACTAAGCCAAAAGAAGTAACAAGAAAAACATCGGAAACAGCACTGGTATGGGCTACAATAATTATTTCAAACATCCAGATAGGTATCAGCCCTGTATTCAGCACATCACTACTTCCAAGTGAATCAGACTTTGGTTTGCAGTGAGTCTGAAAGCCATCCGAACCAAGTAAGGACTGTACAAGCCAAAGGAACCAAAAAGCAGGGCATCGTGGCTTGGATTTTAGCCATATGCAACACCAGTGAGCAAGTAAATGAAAGCAAGCAAACTGACAATATTAAGCTGATGTTACACATCGCCCAAGTGTACATGCAAGTGCCACCACATGCAGCCTAAATGCAGCTTTATCTTTATTTTATGGCGTAGAACATTTCCTGACCGCTTCAGGCTAAACACTGTTACTACCCAAAGC